>JAJHPC010000004.1:10653522-10761022 GCA_024447665.1 Juncus inflexus
AATTACTAGCCCTCTTACGTTTTGGTCCGGGGTGTTACAAATTTCTACTCACTATACAGTATTTTTTTCTAAATATTCAACAAATAATTTTCTATGTACTAAAGAGAGGAAATGCATCCGAGCCTCTCCATCTCTTTTTAAAAGTTTGGATCAAATTGTTGTTGACAAAAAATTTGATGTTTTTATTGTAAATTAATATTCTTTTTCTCTTCTTAAAAGATTCACAATATTATTAAATATAGACATGTATATTTTTTTTTAAATCTTGAGTTGACTAAATTATCAACTACATGTACAAGATATCAAAGATAAGAAAAACTAAATAAATAAATAATAAAAAATAAATATTTTAGCGAAAATTTTATTTGTCTATCTGATTATCTTTGAAGTAACATATTGGACTATTCAAATTAATTATATTGTTATTTCCACTTCAATTTTTAGTTTAAGTTGTTCATTATCTGACATTATTAAATAAAACAATTACGCGAAGCAGAGCGAAGGATGCTCTAGTTATATTAATATTGATGCACATCGTGCTCCATAATACCATCACAATTATTATGGGCCGGATTTTCGTCGTGTTTTTCGCATTATCTGCCCTTAAGTTGGCATGTGTGGTTGTTCTTAACAAGGTAAATAAATAATTATTTTTTTCGTAAGTATCATAATAATTAGGTTTATATTAAAATGTATATTTTAGTTTTTCAAAAAATGTAATAGAGATTTTATATTTTCATACAAGAGCCGGTCAACTTCTCCTATTTCTAGAAAAAGTAAGTCTTAGACTGTAAATATATGAATTTTTTTGGTTTTCACGCAAATTTAGCATGATTTGAAAAATAATTCAAAATTGGCCTTGTGAACCACAAAATTTAGTATGAAATTAGAATGTAATTATGTATGTTTTGTTTTCATGGGCAGACTAATGATGCGGTCAGTAATTTTATGTACTTTGCGAGTAGGCGAAATTTGAATGTATAGACAAAACAACCAAGTAGATGAATCCATTGATTTTTGAATTTTTTTTTTGTTTAAACTGAGAAATTTTGTAAAAAGTAGATTTTCTTTGGAAGAAAAGAAGCCTTTTACTTTAGTATTTATCAAATCAAAACAACTTATAATTTATCCCAAAGATCCCTGATTTGTCACGACGCACTGTAACGTTCCGAAATCACGACAACATTATATATAACTTACTAACAGTATAATAATAGCATATATAATTCATCTTTTATAACAATATATAAAAAAAATAAAATAGTATATGGAAATAGTACATACAAATTTCAAAAATAAAAAGATGCATAAAGAATAAGAACAATATATAAAAAAAATATTATATTGAAAATAAAAAGATAGTATATATATCGTCCTTCATGATTCGACGTTCTCTAGTGTCATCGTGATATCAGATTTACTTATCTCAAATATTTCTATTTTTCTTAGTTCTATTTCACGCAGCAGGACAATTTTGTTTTTTCATATTTTTGGATGATAGATTTCACAACCATGATTGCTCGAACTCTCTATTCATAAAGCGAACACTGTCACTCAACTTACAAATTTTAAAAATTTGAAAAAAAAAGTGTTCACAAAATAAATTTGATAAGATAGAACAAAATTATCTCTCTTATTATCAAAATAATCATCCAAGTCATTCCAGTTCTAAAACTAAATGTGAACAAATATTTAAAATCGGATTACAGTGGAATGTTAGATATTTTTTAGTATAGTTTAGTAGTATAGATGAATAAATATACATAGAAGTTGAAAAATAAAAATAACAACTTGTTGGCATAAAATATAATATGTTACTATGCATTTATAAACAAATATATAATCTCCATCTAACAAAATCTCGCTAGCTCAAGTGATAAAAATACTACCTCACCAACCAAGAAGTTGTGTGTTCACACTCACCAAGAGTAATTTTGCTTTTTCTTTCAAATGTAATATGTATATAATCTCCATCTATATATATAATCTCTTTCTTTCAAATGTAATATGTATATAATTTCCATCTATATATATAATCTCCATCTATGTCGTAGTGACACAAATGTAATATGTTACTATATGTATTACCGCTGAGCAGAGCCTGGACTTTGTTTTGAGTATTTATATTTGGGACCGGCAAATTACCACTCAGAAATTGTGACTCCCCGGTTTGTTAAAGGATAAATCGTCACGTGTCCATAAAATTGAGAGTCATTTGAATTCTTCCGGAGCTCTCGATTCTATGCAATCCCGAACTCTCATATCTGACTTACAAGATGAGGAGCTCCAAAATAACACCCACAAAATTTAAACTCTAACTATTTTGTTTAGTTGCTCCTTACGGCTACCAATAAATTTCTCATTTAAGATATTTTCTTAGGAATATAAAAGTGCAATGTTTAGAATATAAGGTATTTTATTGTGATATAAAGTTATATAGTCTCATTCATTAGAATTCAACTATTTTAGCACGATCTTTCTCTTGTTTAGAATATAAGGTTTATTCGGTAACTATAAAAAAAATATTATTTTTGAAATGTAAGGTATATTATTTGGTTTATAAAGGTATAATATTTCAAATCTAATATATATTGTTGTAAATACAAAAATATAAATAGAAACCAAAATAAAATTATAAAACTTTTAGCTGAAAAATATGAGAGTCTGAGAGCCAACAATATGGGTGGTTGAAATTTTGAGCTGAAATATATTCGAGTCACTTAAAGCTAACAAAAAATATTCAGGTGTATTGGACATGCTCCTAATTTGAACTCTCATCTTATTGGGATCATATACGAGCTAATATAAGATGGCCAGTCCAAATCTTTTTTCTTTTTATTTTATTTGCACATCCAATTGTATGTGACCACGTGTATTATAGTAATTAATGAAAATTATGAAGAATAAAATTGGTCATTAGTTCAAAATATTTCTCTCTCTGCTTTCAACCTAAGAAACATGCTTTCAAAATATCACTACCCTTGGAACATTGTTAATTAGCAAGAAAGGAAGGTTAATATTTTCTATTAATGAACCTTCATTATTCAGTGAAGGAAGTTGTACTAAATATGGAACATGAAGCCATGTAGATATTTACCTAAACAAAACTCGTGCATCTCTGTGAAGTATTTATATGGTAATTTTTTTGAATAAAACGCACAATTAAAATTCTGTAAATATTATGAAAATAAATTTTTTGATAATTTATTTTGTCAATAAAGAATTAAATTGGAATATAATACAAAAATATAATTATCACAAAAAAAAATATTTAGCAAAAAAATCATAATAACTAAGGCTAGTCTTTTGTGAACTATATATTATTTTTCGATCGTGTTTTTCAAAGTTTTATTTGTTGATGCCAATGCGCAAACTTCCAAGACAAATATATTTTTCTTTTATTGAGATAAGATTTATATTATTTCATATTCGCATAGTTAATACACGTGGCTGGTGCCTTCTTTAGAGAGGTGTTTTTAATTCCATTAAGAGAGAATATTAACCTTCCATTTTTGCTATTTAACAGTATTAAGACGACCGTTTAAGATAGGATGAGAGAGATTTAATCCAATGGTCATTATTACGTTGTTTCTAGCGTTCTGCAACGCTGCGTTGGACCATCCTCCGACCCCTAACACACACCTTGTTTGCCCAGTTTGCTGTAATATTTCTCTAACATTTGCAAATAAAATGATATATTATCCTAAAAGACTGATTCCGATTTTCCGAACCTTGGTTACATTGTTCTTCTCCATGCGCTATTAACTGATTGCAAAGCTGAAATCGTACACAATTTTAGTTGTTTCTATAATTCTGTGCTATCAGAATTATTCCTGTTGATATGACCTTCCAAAGTATTCAAATGTATAAGCAAAGAAGTGTTTTAAATCCTTATTCATGTTTCCTTGTAATATTATAAAACATTCTTATTAACTCCATCTTACTTAACTCTGATATACGTACAACTCAAACAACACAGTTGTCTAATTAAATAGGTTTTATATATTCGCTATCTCAAAGTAAAATAGTTGACTTAGCAATGGTAATACATGCGCACATCCATCCATCCATATGTGAATGGATGCATATAATTCTTATTTCCATAAAGTAAGTACGAGCCATATTTTTTGAATGCATGTTTGTTACAAACACAGAAAATCGGTCATATTCCTATCGAGTCTACTATGATAAGTGCTCTGCAGGAGCGGTGGAGACCGGAGACACATACGTTTCATATGCCACACGGGGAAATGACCATCACCTTGGATGATGTTTCATGTTTGTTGGGGATGCGGGTTGATGGTACGCCGTTGTGTTTAAATACTGGAGATATTAGTTGGGTAGATAAAGCGACGGAACTGCTCGGAAAAACCCCACCGGTAAATATGTTCAGAGGTGACAAAAGAAAAAGCAAGATTTTAGTTTATAAGAAATGGTTTATGGAAAATTTTTCAGATTTGGAAAATGACGCCCCACTCTTAAGGGTGCAACAATATTGTCGAGCTTATATCATAGCCTTCTTCACCGATGTTTTATTTACCGACTCAAATGGAGATTCATATTCCCTCATGCCATTAGTGTTTATTGAAGATATGGAAAATTTGCACGAGTGGGCATTTGGGAGTACGGTTCTCGGTTATCTGTATCGAGAGCTGTGTAAAAGCACCGGCCCAAGTCGGAAAAATATGGGGGGTTGCGTGCTATTATTACAATTATGGGCGTGGATGCATTTTCCTGCTCTTCGACCGGATGTTCCGTTGACCCCCGAAAGAGTGAATATGTACGAAAATCCGGATTATAATGATACGGTTGGAATGCTGTTTATTGGTGCTACTAGGAGAGACGATAGGATGTACACTCATTTGCTGTCACGTCGGGACTTGTTCGACAGTCAGTCAGCAGATGAGGTGGATTGGGCACCGTACGAAGAAATCTAATATTTTTTTTTACTATATACAATTTTTTTTATTAAAAAAATTAGATTGAAGCAATTTGTTTATTTTTGTATTAAATTGTTTAGTTATTATTTATATTAACAAAATAAAATTTATATAGGGATGTCATCTAGATATCGGGGCGGATCTAATCGAGGTGGATCTAGTCAGGTGGATCGGGGAAAGACTCCTATAGTTGAGCCATAAACTCCCAAATATCCTCCACTGAACGAATTACAGTATGAACATAGAACCCTATGTTTCAGCCAATCAGACAACACCGAGACTAAAGGAAAGGGGGTTTTTCGATACAGGCAACATCATATTAATGTATTGTATTTAAAATTATTTTTATATATGTATTTATTTAATTACATAAAATTCTTTACTTATATTTTTCATTTCTGTAGGTGTCATGGAATTACCAATTCGAGCCATATTTTTTGACTGCATGCGTATTACAAACGCAGAGGATCGGTTATGTACCAATCGATGGTATACTAATAACCGCTCTGTAAGAACGGTGGGCAAAAGAAACGCATACGTTTCACATGCCTCATTGAGAAATGACTATAGCATTAGAGGATGTTTCATGCTTGTTGGGAATACGGGAGGATGACAAGCCCCTTTGTGTGAAGAATAGCAGCATTAACTATGCAACAAAAGCCACAGAACTACTCGGGAAAGCACTCCCGAAAGAGAAATTCAGAGGAACAGAGACTAATAAAAGCAAAGTATTGATAAATAAGAAATGGTTCAGGGAGAATTTTTTCGATTTGGAAAGAGATGCCACCTATTAAGAGTCCAGCAGTATTGTTCAAAGAATTGGGACGCTGAGGCAGAGGCGAAACTGCTAGTTTCGCCAGAGGTAGTGGCGGAACTAGCCTTTATTTTTATTTTGTTCAAAGATTTAAGTCAGATTGTAAATTGCAAAAAAACCTCTAATCCGCCAAAGGATCTGGTGGAATCCGTTATTTCTTAATATTTCCGCCAGAGGCAGTGGCGGAACTGGCCTTTTTTTTTTAATTTTTTTGTCAGATTCAAGTCAGATTGTAAATTGAAAAAATGCTTCCAATTCCGTCAGAGGATCTGATGGAACATGTTATTTCTTGAAATTTCAATTAGAAAATTGGAATGGCTGAAAATGAATTTTACCAAGTTCCGCTAGACGCTCGGGCGAAACGGTTTTTTTTCCTTAATTAATCGTGTTTAAGGGTGCCGAATGGTCGGGATCAACAAAAATGAAAAAAAAAATGTTCCGTTAGAATGTCTAGCGGAAGAATTAATGGGTTAATTATTTTCAAAGTAATGTTATCTGATGAATTATTCGTCAAAAAAGTGTAAAAAAAAAAGTCTCATGTTTATGAAGAAGTTTTCTAAAGCTTAGACTTGACGTGAAAAGAAATTATATGGTTGGTGGGTAATGGAAACAAAATAGGTGTGTTGTGTCAGCCTTGGCAATGAATGGTAAATATTACGGCCTGAATTCTATGGCCCAAAAACAATTAAAAGAAGCTGATGTTTGGGAATTAGAAACTAGAAGTTGGAATCCAAGTATCATTAACATCATATTACCCGGATTATAACCTAAGTCTTATACACGTTCCGTATAACCACGTAGAGACACAGAGGTGGTAGATCGGCTCATTTGGTTAGATTCCGCTAGTGGAAATCTTACGGTGAAGGAGACGTACCAGAAATGGATTGCAAAAAACTCAAATCTCCCTCAAACATAGGCGGAATTATGCAGTCTTACATGACCGATTTGGAGAGTTATCTGGGGAATGAGATAGTTCAGCCAAAGATTCAATCTCTCTTGTGGAGGGCTTGCAAAGGGGGTTCTACCTTAAATGATGGCACTGAGTATTCACCTATCTTAGATATTGGCTGTTTGTCCTATTTGTACTACATAACCCGAAACTATAATGCACCTGATTTTCAAATGTGACCATGCTAGATTGACTTGGTTTTCTTCTCCGATCTCAATTCGAACATAATACCTACCAAATGACCTGGTACATGACTTTGAAATGCTGATTGCGAATTTATCAGAAGGCAGCCTAGGGTCGTTATTTATGGTGGCTTGGGAGATATCGGAAGACGGCCTAAGGTTAGATTAACAATGGCAAAAAACGCTACTAGAAAGTGTACAGACCCACAAGAGAGTATTCTATTGGACATCGACAAACTCCCATTTTTTATCTTTATTGTTGGTCATCAACCGGCAGGGAATTTCGGCCTAAACATTGGTAATCCAAGACAAAGTAGGGAAAATTATGTTATATCCCATATTTATTTTGGAAAAGAATATATATAAAAATATATGATTAAAATATGAATTTCTAAATATAGGGACCTTTGACCATAATTCGAAATTTTGACTCCTTGTGCTCATTGGCTATCCCGATTCCATATTTATTATTTCTTATTTAATCCGTAAATCTGGAAACTTATTGGGCCTTTATGTAATTTTTTCCATCATTTATTCCTCCATACGGTTCTTCCACAAACTCTCATCATTCATCCCATTTTAAAAAGAGCTAAAATGCAAATATAAAAATATGAGGATTTTTGTGCAAATAAATCTCATTTAATTCTTAGTACGTGTGACTTCATTTGAACGGTTGCTCTTCTTTCCATTTAATATTTATTAAAAACAATTTACGTGAGGATCATTGTACATGCATTACTTAATTTCTTCAATTCAAACCGTTTCATTTTTCCTTGTTCAAGCCACCCATTTATATTTCCCTGTCCAAGAAACATCCATTTGGAGTTCTGTTCTTATTTTGAGGAGAGATTGTCTCGAGAGGAAAAATTAGACTGTTATTCTTAAGTTGAATTTCAAGTGGTGTGAGATCAGAATATATCTTTTATCTTTGGAGTTTGATCGGTGTAGCTTGATTTGACGATGTTGGTTCGTATAATTTTTGTGATTGGTCGATGATACCGCCCCACTAAGGTAACTAGACTTCTATATGATCTAAAATTATTTTTATAATAATGCATGATATATTTATTTAGTGTACGTTTAAGAAAGTGGTTCTTAATATATAGATTGCGCAATCGAGTTATAAGAGTACTTTAATTATTTATTTTATTTATTACGAGAAAGTATTATTCTTATATGAAAAAGTAGTTCGGATTACATTTCCGACATTGATGATTGAGTATGAATAAGAAAATGATATGATATTTTGAGAAGAAAATGGAATAACATATTTTTTAAAAATTTCATATGTGTTAGTCGGTACGGATGGTTACGGGTTAATTGATCTGGCTTTTATAAAATTGGTGTGTGATTGTGTGAAAACTCCAAGTTGAGTTGAACGTGGGAAAGCTTGAAAGGGGGCTAGTGAAATATTATTTTTGAAAAAATATGAAGACTCAAGAGACCCGTAACCGACCAAGTTGATTAATATATGAGATTAGAAAAACTATTTTAGTACTTAACTTTATTATATTATAAGTTATATTTAATATGTTAAAAATATTTATATAAAAATTCAGTCATATAGAAGCTGCATCGTATCATAACCGGTTACTTAGCTGAATATATGGCTAATGATTTTCTACTTGTTTTGTTTTTCTTATCGGCGTAGGTATTTGTTGGAATGAACGGGTGATTTGTGAGTTTAGATTCATTTTGGAATGACTTGATTTTGGTATATATCGCTTACCACGACTAATAGGTCGTGTTGCGGTTACATCCGGGATCAGGGTGTAACAAATTATACAAGTGGGTTGTCAGAGAGGAGGGCATTAATGATGTTCTTCAGGGGGATTTGCATAGGGGTGTTCATTCGGTCGGTTCGGTCCAAACCGAACCAAATAAAGTTGAACCGAATTAAACCGAACCGAATTAAATTTGAACCGAACCGAACCGAATAAAAATGGAACTAGAATTTGAACTGAACCGAATAAACCGAATGTTATTTCGGTTTATTCGGTTGAACCGAAATAGAAAGAAAGCTATATAATATTAAGTTAAAGTTATTATTTTCTTAGTCTAGATAATGACTATGTTTATTAATATTAATATGTATAATGTAAAATTTAAGATTATATCATTGTAAATTAATAAGTTGATATATAATTCGGTCGGTTCGGTTTATTTGATTTTTCTAAAACAAAACCGAACCGAACCGAATAAACCAAATAACTCATAATTTCCAACCGAACCAGACAGATTTAACCGAACAACCGAACCGAATTAACCGAAATAAATTGTTTCGATTCGGTAACTGAATAAACCGAACCGAATGAACACGCCTAGACTTGCATCGAGGAATAGAATTTATATCCCTCTCGCATCCGCTTAATCTTGTGTCTTTTTCTCGGATAATGCAGAAGCAATCCAAATAATGGTATCTAACTGTCATGTCAATGATATTCAAGCTTCATCATGAATGGTAATTCCTCAGCAAAAATTGCAAAATATGAAAAAGGCGCATTAAGCATCCAACCTTCATAAATATACCAAGGGAGTCCAATTCCAAGGTGGATCAGTTGGCAAAGTTATCAAGAATTTTAAATCTCTCTTACTCAGGGCCCGCCTTGTAATATTAGTCCATTGACTTTTAAGGCCTCCATTTATTTGAGAGTTTTCTAATTATTAAGTCTTTTATCCATTAATTTAGCAAAAAATGTTAAGTTTGAAGCCCCAAACAGTCCAGTGCAGAAACGGAGCTTGACGGTATTATTTGATGGAGCCAAAAAGAATTTTTCCCATTAATTAACACTTAGCAAAAATTTTGGGGGGACAAATATATAGAAAGACATGTATTTTGAAAATTTCTTCAGTAAAACACTACTAATATATACTATACTGTTAAGTTCCGTCCCTGGTCCAGTGTATCCTTGTGAGAATAGGTATATATAAAGAAGAGATAATGTATCTATTGTATAACTATTGTAGGAGTAGAATTGTAGAGTAGCTCTTGTATTGTAAGTAGACTCGATTAGGTAGATTACAATTCTATAAATAGAGTAGCTCCCCTGTAATCTATTTATTCAATCAATACTAATTCAAATTAACCAATCATCTTTCTTTTTCTCTCTCTACATCTTACATGGTATCAGAAGTTCTTTTCACGCTTCTACTCTCAATTTCTTTCTCTCTCTTCCACCAATAACTCAAGAAAGCCACATCTTGCGCTTCTTGATACTCCAACAGTTGCCAATTGTGTAGAATTTTGAGAAATTCAGATTGAACTGCATCAAGAATCAGTCTCCAGAAACTATGTTTCTGTTTTCTGTCTGAATCTTGACTGATTTCTATCAATAATCACTCAAGAATTCAGTTCATCATTCAAGATCGGCAGCAGTGTAAGGTGCGATTAGTGCAATTGATCTCAGAGGAGAAGAAGAAGAGGTGCGTTGTTGAAGGTGTGAAGTAATTGCGGAGTTTCCTGACTGAATTGCTCAAGAATCAGTCAAGATTTGCTCTCATCAGGTCAAATTCAAGCTACCTCAGTCTTTTCCCAACCCTTTCCACTCTCTACAAACCAAAAGCTCATCCAGAATTCCAATTTCAACTCAATTTCGTCTCAGTGTTAGTTCTAAATAGTAACTGGATTAAATCAAGAGGAGCTATCACCTGTCCTCAGGGTTTTTCCTCCTCTTGATTTCTCCTCAACAGTCACTGTTCAAGAATTGTTGTCATCATCGACGAAGAAAAAAGTGGAATTCAGACAGGTCGAGCTTAAATTTTCAATTCACATACCTGATTCAGAACAAATTCATCACAATCAGGTCTTCATCCTCTTTCTTCTCTCTCAATGGCGACTGAGACCTCTGAAAAAATTATCACATTCACGAATCAGATCTCAGCTAGATTGGATGGCTCGAATTATCTGGTTTGGCGTTCACAAGTGGAACCAATTCTGTTCGGATATGGTCTTTCTTCCCATATCGATCTCCATTCCCAACCTCCGCCCTCTGAAATCACCATCGATGGTAAACAAATCGTAAACCCTAGTTTCACCAGATGGTGTCAGCAAGATTATATGGTGCTCGGTTGGCTTCGCACCACCATGACTGAGAATGTTCTCAGTCAAATTGTACATTGCACCATTGCAGCAACTGCCTGGCAAAACCTAAACCAACTATACAATTCGACAACCCTGGCTAAGTTACTCGAGCTGTTTCTCAAGCTCAGTACAACAAAGAAGCACGGCCAGACGTGCAGTGAGTATTTCAGGTAGATGAAAGGTTTTGCAGATTAACTCGCCCTCATCGGACAGAAGATTGACGAAACATTACTCGTACTGTTTGTTCTCAGTGGTCTTGGCGCCGAGTACCATGGATTCGTGACGGCGATAACCACTCGCACGGAACCACTCTCTCTCTCTCTCTCAACTCCATGATTTCTTGCTCGGGCACGAGCAGCGGATCGATCAACAAAGCACAGAATCGTCAATGGCGAATCTGGCTTTAGTAGCTTCCAGAACATCTTCAGTTCCGACCTCAGCTCAATTGGGCCAACAACACAGGCTTGGGCTGCCAGGATATTCTGTGGGCCAGAATACTGCTGTGACCCAACCACAAATTTCTCCAGTGGGCCAGCAACTTCTTCCCTCTCCAAATTCTCCAATGGGCTCAATTTTGGGCCCACTTCCTGGCCCATACCAGTTTTTAAAACCGATGTGTGAAGCTTTTGTGGTCCAATTTGTAAAAGCGAATAATTTTTGTGGGCGCGGAAAAAGAGGACGAGGCGGCACATAATAATAATAATAATAATAATAATAATAATAATAATAATAATAATAATAATAATAATAATAATAATAATAATAATAATAATAATAATAATAATAATAACTACACACCTATAATAAAAACAAACGTGGAAGATGCCAAATTTGTTCGAACTCCGGCCATGACGCTCTCAATTGCCCCGAACGCTTCACCCGCAATCCTCCAACGGCCCTTCTCGCCGAACCATTCGCTGGATCATCTGACGGGTGGTTCTTGAACTCTGGAGCGACCAACCACATGACGGCTAACCTCAACTCCCTCACCTCTTACCATCCATATTCAGGTAATGATCTTATACGAGTCGGAAATGGTGAAGGCATTCCAATTCAAAATATTGGCGACACAACACTTACTTGCACAAATGGTTCTCTAACCCTCAAAAACGTATTTCATATCCCCAAAATTACAAAAAATCTCATCCTAACGCAAGAAAATAATATTACCCTTGAATTTAAACCGTTTGATTGCTTAATAAAGGATCGGCATTCTAACAAGATCTTGCATTGCACGGTCCTTGATAACGGTCTATATCGCCTCTTCAAGAGACCGAATGAAATAAATCGACCTTCTGCATTTCTCGGCGAACGTGCATCAGCCGACTTGTGGCATAGGCGACTTGCTCACGCTTCTTTTCCCATTATTTCAAGTTTAATTAGGCAAAAGAAAGTGTTGTTTTCTAATAAAGGAATGATGTTTTATAATGCTTGTTGTGAGGGCAAAGCTCACAAGTTACCTTTTAATACAAATATTTTCCATTCTTCTTTACCTCTTGAAGTAGTGCACTCGGATGTATGGGGACCGGCTCCGGTCCTCTCTCATTCGGGGACTCGCTATTTTGTTCATTTTACTGATGATTACTCGTGTTACACGTGGATTTATTTCCTCTCCTCTAAAGACCAAGTGTCTTAAGCCTTTAACCTCTTTAAGGCACAAGCTGAAAATCTTCTCATGCTGTATAAAGACTCTTCAAACTGATGGCGGAACCGAGTTCAAACTCATTGCACGACTTCATCCTTCCATCACTCATGTGAAGACATGCGCTTATACCCCCGAGCAAAATGACATCGCCGAGAGAAAACATCGTCACATTGTAGAACTAGCTCTTTCCACCATGGCACAAGCTTCTATTCCTCTTCGTTTTTAAGATGACATATTCTACAGCATTGTCTATCTCAGTAATCGATTACCGAATACCGCTAACCCTCACAAATCTCCATTCGAAACACTCTTCCACAAAACACCTGATTACAACATCATGCGAGTTCTCGGGTGCTTGTGTTTTCCTTATACACGGCCCTATAACTCACATAAGTTACAAAATCGGTCTCTTCCATGTGTGTTTCTTGGATATGCACCAAATCAAAAAGGATACAAATGCCTTCATCTCCCTATGAACAAACTCTATGTGAGTCGTCACATAATCTTCAATGAGACCTACTTCCCTTTTATGCATGAACAAACTCCCACATCCTCTCAAACCTCTCCACCTCCACCTCCGACTCCCACAACTCTCACACTTCTCTCCTCAAATCCTTCTCATGAGAACTCTTCCCCATCTCCCGAGGCATCTTCATCTTCACCTCAAAGTTCTCAACCATCGAGTACGGATCCTACTACCTCCTCTATACCCTGCACTCCTCTCATTCGATGATGACCCGCACACGTGACCATACAAGGAGAACGCGATAATTTCCCGATCATATCATGTATGCAACAACCAAACACCATATACCAACCACACTATCCGAACAAGAAAGTGAACCAACATTCTAAGGTTCTTTATGGGCTCAAACAAGTCCCACGTGCCTGGTTCACCAAGCTTAAGCATGTCCTCTTCAGTCTTGGTTTTGTTGGCTCTCGAACCGATACTTCTCTCTTTATTCGGTTTCAAGACAACGAACTTTTAACACTCTTAGTCTATGTGGACGATATTCTTATAACTGTCAGTAATTCGATCTCAGTCGAGCACCTCATCCAAGATCTCAATGCCCAATTCTCCTTAAAGGATCTTGGCTCTCTTCATTATTTTCTTGGCATTGAGGCACAAAAGGTGCAAGATGTGGTTCTATTATCTCAACCCCAATACATCTTGAATCTTCTTAAGAAGTCCAAGATGGACGGTGCCAAACCCTGCTCTTCCCCTATGGTTGCTGGCGAGCAACTCTCCAAATTCAAAGGAAATCAAATGGAGGACCCAAAACTCTACCGAAGCACGGTTGGCGCGCTTCAATATGCAACAATCACAAGACCAGAAATTGCCTTTGTGATAAACAAAGTTTCTCAATTCATGCACTCCCCGACCGACATTCATTGGGGAGCGGTCAAGCGCATCTTGCGATATCTCAAAGGCACAATAACCATGGTCTTCTTATTCGTTCATCCCAATATCTACGACTCCAAGCCTTTTCCGATGCGGATTGGGCCGCTCTTGGTCCCAATTTAGTTTTGTGGAGCGCAAAGAAGTAGGCAACGGTAGCTTGATCGAGCACCGAAGCGGAATATCATAGCCTTGCTATGGCTACCAATGAACTTGTGTGGATTCAATTCCTCCTACGCGAACTTCACATCCTTCAAAAAGAAGTCCCCATCCTATAGTGTGACAACATTGGAGCAACCTATCTCGCCATCAATCCAATGTTCCATGCTCGTACAAAACATATTGAGATCAATTATCATTTTGTTCGAGAATTGATAGAACTCAAAACAGTTCAAGTTCGATTCATTAGCACCAAGGATCAGATTGCTGACATTCTTACGAAGGGACTCTCAACGTCTCGTTTCTCTTGCCTCCGTGACAAGCTCACCGTGTTTCCACCCGGCTAGACTTGTGGGGGGGGGGGGGGAGGGGGGGTGTGAGAATAGGTGTATATAAAGAAGAGATAATGTACCTATTGTATAACTATTGTAGGAGTAGAATTGTAGAGTAGCTTTTCTATTGTAAGTAGACCCAATTAGATAGTTACAACTCTATAAATAAAGTAGCTCCTTTGTAACCCATTAATTCAATCAATACTAATCCAAATTAACCAATCATCTCTTTTTCTCTCTCTCTCCATCTTACAATCCTCTCTCTTGTGCATGAGTTGAGATTAGGGGTGTAAATGGGTCGGAAGACTTCATCTTTTATTTGATTAATAGAATAACCTATATCATGAACAGAAGATGATGCAAATATCTAAAAATACATAAATAGTTGTAAAATAATTAACCCTTAAAAATATACGAAATGATCATGTCCAAAAAATTTCAATAGTCAATTAATGATTTAGATTTGTCTATACCTCATTAACCGAAGGACAGTTGAAATAATTTGAATAATGTCGCACAATAAAATTGCTGAAAGAGAGGTGAAAAATAATAAGGGAGTTAATTTCTGTAGCTTAAATAATAAATGCTAAAAGAAATTAGACAAAAAAAAAAAAAAAGTCAGCAAAATTCTACATTCCCAATGATAGGACATGTTTTCTTTTAGAATATTGGTCTTTAAAGCCCTTAAATTATTGTATCAGTTTTAAATAATTTACTTAAATGAGGCTAGACTATTTTCCTTAATTTAACAAACCAAGTTGGGCTTTAAGAGACTAATATGGGCCTAAAATGTTATACAGAAAATTGAGATTTCAAATTCGGATTACAAAACAACTTGAAATTTCAAATACCGAATAAACCGAGATTTGAAGTTCCATATTATCATCAGAATCAAGAATTCAATTCGTGCTTATTTCTCCACACATCAGAATAGAAAAAATAAAGGGAAATTTTTCAAAAACCCCCAACTTTTCTGAATATTATAAGAAACCCCTTATCTTTTTAGATTCCTTCAAAAACCCCCTATCTTTTTAGCCTTCTTCAAAAAACCCCTAACTTATTTTAAAAATTATCAATAACCCCCTCTCATTTAGTTATATTTTTTAAAATAACAATTTTACCCCTCTCATTTTAGTATAGTTTTATTTTTATTTTTTAAGTGATATTATTATTTTTAATATTCCAACTTATATTAAAAAAATTATATATTTTACAAAAATGTATAAAAAAATAAAAAAATTAATTGGAATATTTTTTTAAATATAATTTGGAGTAAAATGGCAATACACCCATAATCCTACAAAAAATATAGGAAATTTGCAAAAAAAACCCTGTATTATGTCTAAAATACAAAAATATTTTTAAATATAATTGAAAAAAAATATTATGAAAAATATTTTTTTTGAAAAAAAATTGTTCTGAAAAATATTATTTTGAAAAAAAAAATATTTCAGGAAAATATTTTAACAATTTTTTTATTAAACATATTTTTTTTTTTTTATATAAAAATATTCTTTTCTTAAAATATACATTTAAAAATATTTTTTAAAAAATTAAAATTTTTAATTTTTTAAAAAATATTTTTTACGAAAAGAATATTTTTATAAAAAAATATTTTTCAATAAACAAATTGTTAAATCAATATTTTTCTGAAACACAAATATTTTTGTGAAACAATTTTTTTCAAAAAAAATATTTTTCATAATATTTTTTTCCAATTATATTTAAAAATATTTTTGTATTTTAGACATAAT
Organism: Juncus inflexus; assembly: GCA_024447665.1. Taxonomy (NCBI): domain Eukaryota; kingdom Viridiplantae; phylum Streptophyta; class Magnoliopsida; order Poales; family Juncaceae; genus Juncus; species Juncus inflexus. Next base: position 10,669,778 of record JAJHPC010000004.1, read on the forward strand.
ACAGGGTTTTTTTGTAGTATTATGGGTGTATTGCCATTTTACTCCAAATTAAATTTAAAAAAATATTCCAATTATTTTTTTTTTTACATTTTGTAAAATATATAATTTTTTCAATATAAGTTGGAATATTGAAAATAATAATATCACTTAAAAAATAAAAATAAAACTATACTAAAATGGGAGGGGTAAAATTGTCATTTTAAAAAATATAACTAAATGAGAGGGGGTTATTGATAATTTTCAAAAAAGTTAGGGGATTTTTGAAGAAGGCTAAAAAGATGAGGATTTTTGAAGGAATCTAAAAAGATGGGGGAGTTTTGATAATATTCAGAAAAGTTAGGGGGTTTTTGAAAAATTTCCCAAAAATAAATACACCACTAATATTCACAAAATCACGGATATACCCTTCTTCATTTCTTCAACTCTTCTCCGTTGGAGATTTGTTTTCTTAAATCTACTCTATCAAAATACTCCATCGAGATCTTCCCTTTTACTCAGGTACCATTTCTTACTTATTATCCCGTTTGATGGATTTGTTTGTGCGATCCTCAAATCAAATCGAAAATTGAGTCAATTTGATAGATTGGATTGGAAGCGCTAAATTGATTGATTTGATACAGATATTTTGTTTTTTATTCATCAGTATGAAGGCAAAGATGGCTCTTTTGGCTGCGGTTTTGATCCTAGTACAGATTCCGCAAGTTTTTTCTTTGCCTGCCACTTCTCCAGCGTTTCTTTGGACTCCTAATGATTATGGGTACTTAATTTCTCTTTGACTTTCTGATTTTTTTTAATAGATTTAGTATAATTGATTTATGATCTTATTTAGATAAATAATTAGAGGTTTTGCTCACAAATTATCTCAATTAATTGGACTTTCGTTGCTTATGCAATGAAAAATGCTGATAAATTGCAATTTTTGTTAATTCAGATTATCTTATGATGGAGTTAAAGATACTGTGAAATACCAAACAGTTTCCCCTAATGAGCTTGCTAATTCAGTCATTAATGAAGCTGGTTGGTCAGATTTTGTTGTAAGTTTCTCATTTCGACCCTTATGTTTCTTCAAATTGTTATTGTAATTTCTTATTCAATAAGTAAATTCATTCAATTTATTTTGTTTTATTTGTATTTTTGCTAGTGTTCTGTTGATAATGCCAAGGTGGATCTAGCTCTTGTGTTCATTGGCAGAAAGGTGTAATTTTGTGTATTTTAATATGATTAATTTCTCATATTTTTTGAACTGTTTGTATGTATATTGGGTTTTTTTACTGACACATTATTTCATATTTTTCAGTTACACTCATCAGATATCTCGAAAAATAAGCAGCAAGATCCTCTACTCGCAGAAACCTTAAAGGTGATTATTTATTAATTTATTTTTTATTCCATCTCCTGAATATATTTACAACATATAAGGTTCTTTACAACATATAAGGTTCTCTTTTCTTTCCAAAATCAATTAAATAATAATCTTTGTCTTTAACATTTTTTTTTGTTTTTTTCTGTCTATTTTAGGCTTCATTTACTAGCTCAAACTTTTCGATAGCGTTTCCATATGTGGATTCTTCTGACAAAGAAGAAACCCTAGAAAGTTCCTTGATTAAGGGCTTTTCTGAAAAATGCGGCCAAGATTTTGCTGAAAAGTTTTTGAAATTAAATGACCTAAATTCGATCCAGGTATTTATATCCCACTTGTTTTTTTTTGTTCATTTTTAAGGTTATTTCTCTAAAAGTAACTTTTATCATTTCATAATAGTTCATAAAATTTTAAAAGGTGATATTTTAAAGGTCGTAACATTTTAAAAGGTTATATTTTTGAAGTTCTTAACATTTTGAAAGGTTATATTTTAAAATGGACTTTTGAAATTGGCCCAATAATTTAAGGACTTTTTTGTAAAATATTTCAGGACTTTGTGGCATCAAAGAAGGAAGCAAAGAAAATAAACTTGATTTTATTTAATCATGATGGTTTAGAAGAACTAGACGGCGGCAAATCTGAAGGTATATTTTCATCTTAAAAAACTAATTTTTTTATTATCGTTCCTAATTACTAAGACTCTTAGTTCTAAATTCCTAAATCCTAATTGCTAAACACTCAAATATTATTTTCTTTTATTGAAACCCTCTCAATCTCTTATACAAAGACTTCTTTACAAAATCCATCAATTAGAATCATGAAGCAATACGAAAAGAGAAGTGAACAAAAAAGGAAAATGAGCATATTATAGAAAACTGAAATGGGCCACATATATATATATATATATATATATATATATGGGCCCCTCAATATTTTGAATTATATAATTATTATACTTTTCAGTACCCAAACATGTATTGTCGGTTTAAATCTTAATAATTCAATTAAACATCGATTAAACCCAAGTTATCTTCAGTTGAACCTCAATTTATTCCAATTTTTCATAAATTTCCCTTGTAATCATCCATTTATCCAACATTCATTCAACTACCCTTCAATTTCTCCTCCAATTCTCATCAAATTCCAACATTTCAGTTGAGCTCCTATCATCCATACTCTCTCTCCTATCCAAATCAAACTCCAAATACACGATCCTCTATGCATCAGAGTCGTACCGGTTCGACCGCCGTACCGGCCTGACAACCAGGCTTCCAGAAGAACCACCCACAATTTATTCCAATTTTTCATAAATTTCACTTTTAAGCCTCAATTTACCCAACTTCTCTTCAATCCTTCAACCAGACCCCAATTATTTTTCCTAATTCTTATTAAAACGCAAATTAAACCTCAATTTAACCCAATTCATCTTCAACTACCCTTCAATTAAGCCTCAACTCAATCCAATTTCTCTTAAATTACCCTTCAATTAAATCAAATTTTTTCTTAAATTTTAACATTTCAGGTGAGATTCTGTCATCCCTACTCTCCCTCCTATCCAAATCAAACTCCAAATACACGATCCTGTACGCGTCAGAGCCGTACCGGTTCGACCACCGTACCGGTCTGACCAGGCTTCTAGAAGAATCCACTCTTTCCAACTCTTCCTCTTCCAATTCGACCACGTGTGATGAGATCTGCAGAATGAAGGCTTCGCTTCTAGAAGGAGTTATCGTCGTAAGTTGTTCTGCTGATAAGATTTAATTTGGTTAATTTTTAGATTTTTTTTTATTTTTATTTTTTGAGAGTTGTAGTGAGGTTTTGTTGCATTTGTGGGCTTTTTGGTGATGTGTGGCGAGTGAAATGTGTTGTGGTGGTAAGTAGTTTTGGGTGTTTTTGTATTTTCAGTTCTTACTGGCAGGTGGTAAACGAAATGTGTTGTGATGGTAAGTGAAATGCCTTGTGGTGATAATTAGTTTTGAAAATTTTTGTTTACCCGTCAACATGTTTTCCACTTACAATCATGACATATTTCGCTTACCGCCTGCCAGTAGAAGGGAGAATAAATGCTTCTTTTTTTTGTTAATTGTCTTATTTAATTTATGATAAGTAACATCATTTTCTTTTGAAAATTTCATTATTGTGATTATATTAATAAACAAATAATTAATTGTAAATAATTGCAGGGAATTACATTGCTGATAATATTAATATCTGGTCTCTGCTGCATGATGGGAATTGATACTCCTTCACGATTTGAAACCCCACAAGAATGAAATTAAAATTATTAAAGTTTGAATAAATTTTCAATTATTATTATTTTTATGGTTTGTTTATATGTATATCTCTCCCACCATTTTTATAATGGTTTTTGCTTTGCTTTTGAGTATTGAATTACTGCTCTTTAAGATTTGAATATTTTAGTATTAGATTTGAGTTTTTGTTTAAATCATGAATAAGAAATGTTGTAAAACATCACTGTATGAAACTTTTATTTTTGTTGTCTTTGTGGTTTTATTCGGCGTGTTATCTGCTGCTCAGTATAAATGATTCTTTTGTGTTAATACTCAGTATAAATTTACTAAAACGAACTGTTTGAATTACAGTTGTTAAAATTACTAAATAAAACTTTTTTATATTTTTTTATTGTATTTGCAGTGCCAGTTCGTATTGGAGTTGATTTTCTTGTGTTTTTACTATGCTTAAATCATGTTCAATTTTAGAATAAGGATTATATGTCTTCTGAATTCTGATGTCTATTGATTTCTTTGGGGTGTTTAAATAGTCTTGAGAGAAGATTTTGATCTTGTTTGAAATTTTTGGTTAAGTTTTCACAACTACTACATAAAAAATAAGTTCTATATCTAATGCTCTCATTTTTTCTAGTACCCTAAGTAACTTGTAGTTTTCAATTTATCTGTCTGATTAACCTGATTTAAAGTCTTAAATCAGCCTCAAATTAAGGAAAAAAAACAGAATTACAAATTTTATGTTAAGTTTTAAAGTCTTAAATCAGCCTCATTTTAGTGTTTTACATGTTTACTGTGATGTGAGCTTTGAAATCCCATTTCTTTCATCTGGGGCAAAGGACGAACTTTAAAATTTTGAACTACGCATATTAGAGAAATAATTTGAAATCAGATTATTCCAAGTAATTGGAAAAGGGACGTGTTCTGCACTGCTGCTACATATATGAGAATTTCAGGAGTGTTCATTGATTGCGTTGAGCAAATCTAGGTCAAAATATGAACTCAGTCCAATCATACTGGGTTTTGTATTTTTCCAACCCGATCCAATCCGTGATACTTTGAAACCCACCAAATCCGATAAAATTTAGCTCAAAACATATCCAATCAGATAATATATGCTTTAAAATCCACCAAATATGAGAATATGTATATCATTCATATGCTTTGATATAACACAATATCAAGATTTCATTAATAAGCCATTTAATAAGAAGATTATTTCATAATTAAACACCAAGAGAAAATAAAAAACGTATTTCACCACATAATTGGGACAATTATATTTAATATTTTATCTTTAATAATAATAGTAAAATTTTATTTATGTTAGCATTTTATTGGAAAGTTATTATTTTAGATTTAAAAGAATATTTTTTATGTCATTAATTGTATTTGAAATAAAAAAGGATATATTATATATGTTAATTAACTTATATGGATTGGATTGGATTAAAGTGAATTTTTAATTGTGAACACGCAACCCAATTCTGATTACTTAAAGAACTAATCCGACCCGATCTCTAATGACATCAAAATCCGTTTGGGTTGGATTGGGTTGGACTGAATTGAGTAGGTTGGAGATTTTTTATACACCCTATATGAGATGATGGCCCGGGACGTTATTTTGGAGTATTTAAATCTAACAACAAGATTTGAGTCGCTGGCAACACGTCAAATAAATATGAAATAAGAAGATAAATATTTAAGGGACAAATAGAAAAATATATAAACGTCAGAACCACCACCTACAAGATTTGAGCCGTCAATAACCTTCAAGTGAAGGTACAATGGATATATATAAAAGTAGTGTTGGATAAAAGGGGTTATTTCATTGAAAAAGGTATAGTTGACACACAGAAGGTATATTCAAAAAGATATTATATAATGGACATAAAATCTGCAGTGGACAGATAAAAATGTATAAAATGGTATTTGAATTTGTAAAGTTATAGTTATAGTAAATATGAAAAGCATAATTAATAGATAAAATATATAGTCACAAGTAAAATGGATGGATGGTGTTTACATATGTCGCGGCACATTGTAGACTCAAATATTGGGATGCGTTATGATTCTTCTTTATGATGGTGTCACACGATCAGTGTTGGCAGATCGTTGGGCATGCACAAGCGAGAGATGCAAGTCTTTTCCCTAAAATAGAAATATAATATATATTATATATAAAAATAATACATAAAATAGAAACACAATATATATTACCATAAAAACAATAATAAGTATAAGAGGTATATATTTTCTCTTTTATATAGTCAATAATAATTGTCTAAAGAAACAACACTTTAAACAACTAAATGGATAATTCTCCCATGCCCCATTATTTGCCCCATTATTTCCCCCTTGACATTAGTATGATATCATGACTGGTAAATGATACTAACATGTGGCATAAAGTGGTTGCAGAGAGATATTGTTGATTTTTAGTTGGGTTTTGAGTTTTTTTGTATAATTTATTTATTTATGATAAAGTATGATTATTACTGCCACATGTTTCATCAAATATCAAATTCTCATTTAATTATTTCTAGATGGTCTCCTTTTCACATTAATTTTGTTTTCCGGTGGTAATCAGGCCTTGATGATAAAATAAAATAGCCTTTATACATCTAATTATGAAAATAATCATGGTAACCCATTTTTATTAAGAACTAAATTTTATTTTTCGTAATCACATGCTATAAATTTATAAGATATTTTTTCGCTTAATTTGTTTATCCAAAATATAATATTTCAAACATATATAATCATCAATGCACAATCATACAAAATATGTAAAATAATAAAAATAAATTGATAATTACCATACCAAATATTTATCATACAAAATATTACATCAATTTTACCATACAAAATGCCCACAAAATATTTACATCAATTTTAACAATTAAAATTACACACTTGTAACCATAAAAATTACATTGAAAATACATTTTTAAGCATCATTAAAATCACTATGTCTTCACCTAAAAATACAACCCGTAACTAAAATAATTTGTTAAAGATCATCATTTAAAATAACCATAAATAGATTAATTTAAATTTTTTTAAAAGAATCTCCGGATTAAGTTTAATTACTGATGATAATGGGGACTGATTCGGTAACCATTTAAAGTATATATGGAATAATAATTGTAGCACTTACCATCTGTAACCACAAAAAAATAAACCTCAAATAAAAAAGAAAAAAATATATAAAAAAAAGAAACAAAACAAAACCACAACTTAAAATGAACATAAAATACAGAAATAATATCAATTAGAATATAGAAAAACAAAAAATAAATGAAAAAATAGGGAAAAAAATATAAGATATAAGATATTTACCAGTCACGCAAGTAGTCGTTATCATCGGAGAGATTGTCAGTTGTAAAATGGTTGGTTAATTTGAAAAAAATTCAAAAATGAATAGGCAGGTATTGGCCTGCTTACTAGAGAGGTTGCCGGAGAGTCGTCAAGCCACCCCTATCTCTCTCACACACACTCTCTCTTTCTCTCTCTCTCTCTCTCTAGTGATTATATTTTCAAGAAATGACTTTTAGAAGAGAAAGAAAGAGAGAGGAAAGCTATATATATGGTTGTTCAATTTGAATATTTTGAAAAATAATTTACGGAATTTCGACTGCTTATTAGTGTTAATCGAGATTTCGACTGCTTATATACCTACGTCAATCGACGGCTTCATGGTGTGGTAATCGACCTTGAAAAAAATTGAAAACAAATGGCGAAATTTTCTTTATTACGTAGAAAAAAGTACACTTACAACTGTAAAAGAAAAAAAGGGAATACGGTTTCGGACTTCTTACCATTGGTATTCACTTCAGCTAACGTCAAGGAGAGATGGGAGAGGAAAATCTAGGGGTTTCTTATATATACTCCAACTAAATACTCCAACTAAATATATAACTAATAAATATATAACTAATAGTTGTTATCAGTAGCTGAAAAAAATTAATTTTATGTGAATATTTCATTTTTAAATCTATACCCAAATAATTTTCACAAAAGTTAGCTTTAAAAAAAAATTTCCTCAAAAGTTATGCAAGACTCTCTTAGGTCAAATCCACGAAAACTGCATCCAAAATAATCACACTTTAATCAGATTTTCGAATGATAGTTTCCTAAAGCAAATAATACCACGAGGACTTCTCTCAATAAAATAATGGGAGTGAATACTGTGCGACGGTATATAAAAAATGAAAAATATATATAAACTGAAAATAAACAGTACATAAAAAATTCATTTGGTAATTTAAAAAAATGAAAACAATATACAAAAACGTATAAACTAAAAACAAACGATATATAAAAATTCATTCGGTAAACAATATATATTTAAAAAAAATGAAAACAGTTTATAGTATATATAGAAACACGAGAAAACAATATATAATTTTAATCCGTCGCTACAGAATCGCTACAGTATTCAGTCCTGATTTCCCATTTCCCTAAAGTAATACCACTAGGACCAAGTTATGTGAGTATGTTGCAGAAAGAAAGGTAGTGATTTGGGCAAGAAATAATTTTATAGGAATAGGAAATTGTTTAGGAAAATGACAGTTTTACTCTTGTTATACAGTGTCCAATTATACGAGTTAAAAAGAAAATGATAATCTCAATAATAAATATACTAATGATATGAAAATCTCTCTAATTTATTGATAGTATCATTCTTGCTTGTTTCCACATTTATTTTGTATCTTCAATTCAATTTCATTCATCCAGATCCAAATCTTATTATTCCTAAAAAAAAATTCAATCACTTCGATATTTTTTGTAAAAGAAAGATTTTTTTTTTCAAAATTATCAATTACGTCATTTTTTTAATTATTTACTATTTGAATATAGTATTTTTTTATAATAATTTTGGAGAGGGTTTAAAGCATCACTCGTTCAAATGGTATTTGGACACTTGATACGTCATTGTCATTTGTATTTTTGAATTTTTAATTTAGAAAATATGTAACAAAATTATTTATAAATAAATAAAAATTAATTACTCATTATGACCTTTTATATACTTACCATCAACTACGAATTCATGAAATTGCATAATAATGAAAAAAAAATTATTCTTGTATACCTTTGTAAGTATTTAGCTTGTATTTCCTAAATCATTATTTGAATATGCACATTAATATTAATATATCTAAAGATTTCATGAACAAGAATAATTAATCTTGAAAAGATAACAACATATTATAAAATTGAAATTTAATCTAATAAAAAAAATTGGTTATTTTAATGAATAGCAATAGATTTGAAGGTTTTGAATTTTGATGATGATTATCTGTGAAAAAAAAATCAACAATAAAAAATAATATACTCTTGTATTTTTTAAACTCAATTAATTGACATTCATAAAGAAAGATAAATATGTCTTTTTATTAAAAAAATTTCTACTCGAATCAAATTCTGCCTATATCATCTCCCCAGAAAGACCGTTACCTGGTGTGCGTTGGTCCGTTACAAAACTATGTCATTTTCTTTTTCGTTTATATTTTTCCATATTTGGTATTTGAACGGTCACAACAAAAACGGTTTTCCTTTCGTAACTACTACTTTCCATCTCTCACCAACTTAAATACCTAAGTAGTTCATTTCTACATACAGATTGCAAATCCCTTATTTCTCCTATTCCTTTTTCACTTGCTCACAAATAAAGATTCTAAATATCTTTGCCAAGTTTCATAAAATTAAATCCTCATTTGAACAAATGGGTCAGTGCCAAAATGATGAAGGAAAGGCTTTTGTGAATTTAAATACTATTATTGAAGAAAAACGTAACGGCGACAATGTAATTAGAAGGGGCCGTTGGACTATAGAAGAAGATGCTCTTCTAATATACCAAGTCGGAAAACACAGCGGTAGAAGTTGGAATTTAATTGCAGGAGGCCTCCACGGTCGATCAGGTGATTACCATTCTAACCATGGTTACAATTATTATACCCATTTGCATCTTCCATCTTCTTTTGATTATTAGTAGATCTTTTGTGTTTCCTAAAGATTAGGGAAGTGTAGACTGAGGTGGCACAACCAATTGGACCCCAAAATAAAAAAAGAAGCTTTTAGTCAAAACGAAAAAGATACATTACTCGCTGCTCAGAAGCTATATGGAAATAAATGGTCTAAGTTTGCGAAGTTATTTCCTGGAAGAACTGATAATTCAATTAAGAACCAATTTCATTTGATAACGGCGAAAAAAAGAGAGTCCAAGAATACATTAGTGCTGAGAAGAAGACAAAGGCAATTGATGAGCATTGTAGAGGTTTGCTCTTTTCAGTTTTAATCCAATTTACAATTTTCAAGCTAATTTATAATTTTAAATAAAAAATTCATTATGAGAACCAACTGTTAATACGAGACGGCTAATTATCAGCTTAATGACTTTCAGAAATCTAATAATATTTTTTAATTTAGAAAATTTCTCAAGGAGTAATTCGGATTTCAACATTAATTTTAAATATATTATCTCTTTAGGATAATCTTTGTAAATAATGAGACTAAACAAATTAGGAGCACCCAAAAAAAAAAGGAATGAAATGAGCAGCTTTTACACCAAGCAAATATAAATGATTTTCGGCCTGTTGGACAATTGACAAATGGTCTGTATAACCAAAAAGGATATTTCAGCCAATTAGCCCATTTAGATACTTCCACGTCTTAAGAAAGGAAAAAACTGAAACTACTATCATTTTCCTTTTATTTGACAAATGGCTAATCTGTTTATTTTGAAAAATAGAAGACAAATCCATGATGGAAATGGTGCCACATGCGTATCACTGTTTGAGCCTAGTATAAACTTCTTAGAACAATTCGTAGTTAATTTCAACTTGGCTTTATCTTCTGAAAAGATCTTTTTTGTATGTCACATTTTCTTTAGGGAATTCTTCAAAAAACTACTAATTTTTATGAATATTTAAAAATCTCACTTTTTGGTTTCTAAAAAACTCTCCATAAAGATAACCCAGAGAGATAATCTTTTGTTGGGCTGCCGAGGCGGGATTATGGTGGTCTCTATTCTATGATTTTGAGAATCGCTGATTCCAATTCCGATTCGAGTCAGAATCAGCAAGCTCCGATCCGATTAATATTTAATTCTTACGAGTATATAAAATTATTATTGTTATATAAATTGGATCATTCTTCTTTCGATTCGACCGATTCTAATCCGATTCAGCGATTCTAAGTTGTTATCTCAAGAGACCGACTCTGTTTCCGATTCCGATTTTCGGAACATTGCTCTATTCAACCCCACTATGAAGCATTTCTCTGACGATTCGCTCAATTTCATTTTTTAATAGTGAGAATCAATCGTTTATATCCATGGTTTAATTGTTGGATGAGAACCAAAAAGACCCGAGTTTGAATCTCACATATCTCAAAAAATATAGATGCAGTAAGGTCTTAGTTGCATAGGTTGTTGGGACTCAGACGTGCATAACGCAGCGGAAAAATAAAAATCTCATCCAAAACCAATCCGAGAATCCGTGCATATCAGTTAAATCAAAGAAATAAATCTTAAAGATACCTTTTGGATTACGCTTAATCCGTGACGCTCAAACTATGCGTCTTGTCAATGCGCCTCTACACCGGTTACCGTCCTAACCGATTTTCCGTCCGTCTAAGCCGTCTAGGTCGGATCGTGCGGAAATCATCTACCGCATGCACAATCGGTCTCCACCGAAACTCTCAACAACCCGTTCTCATCTCCATAGGCCGAATAGATCACAAGCGCCGAAAGTACGAACGCCTCTACCGGTATCGACACGAACAAACTTCTTAAAACGGCAAGAAGAATAATATATATGCTCGTAACTTATTCTGCTCTTGCACAAGAAAACTCTTTTTCTTCTTCTTATTTTATCTCACAAAAGATGTATATAATTCCTCTCATATAATCGCACACTTTCGTTTTTGTCATACAAAAAGAAAGCACCCTTTCATAATTTTGTTATACAAATTAGAAAGTATATTTTCTCTCTTTTGTCTCACAAAAGAGAATGTGAAAATATGAGAGAGAGAATGCTGTGGTGTGTTGTGAATTTTGAGCCCCCTATGTCCTTATATAAAGGTGAAGAGTCATGTCTCTTCACACTAAAAGATGTGTATGACATCACTCATCATTATCCATATGCCATCATCTAGACTCTTCTATATTACATGATCTTTTGTGCTCATAGTCTTTATATACATATATATCACATCTTATCACATAAGATAACAATATATTTTGTGACATTCTTATGCAACTCATCAAATAAGTCGCTAGGATTTTCTGCGCCCGTTTCAGTTTGTTCTTTGTGTGTGACCCTGTAGGTTCACTTAATGTTGGCAATAGACTTAACAGTCTATAAATCATGAGCGGACTCTAGCAAGACATCATGACTACCCAATTTAAGTGAATATCGGTGATCCGATTTACCTAATCAACAATCACGTATTTAGTCCTTTTGTCACACGATATTTATATCGATCATAAGGCATGTAATACGTCATCCTTATATTAATCGATTAATATTTTTTGATCCCAAATTAAACTGAACAAGAACAAATGACATTAATAACTCTTATTAATTTATTTGAGTATGGTCATACATTTCTTCAATTCAATTCATCAAGAGGCCTACAAATAACTCTCTCATTTATGAGAGGAACAAATCCCGTCTTGATTGCACTCATCCCTCTACATGATTCATTATATACCTAATCATAACCGTTATGCCTACTCGGTTAAAGGCAGTGTTAGATTATATTAAAGTATAAAATTACTCATGTTGGGAACCGAGACAATCTCAGGTCAAAGGACTATAAATACTTTATATTACAAGAATCGCTAATGACGTAAAACATGTAGCATTCTTATGGCGGGTCAGTCCAGTATATGGTCTCTAACATATAGACGTTAATGACTTGATAACTATTTATCCATGATCAGTAAAACATGATCATCAGTCAACTAATATAATGGTGTGCATTTATAGCTTGTATATAAATATATATTTATTTGTATCCGCAAGTATATTTGTCTCCACAAATATCCTATAAATAACCATGGACGATTTAGAATAGCATTCATAATACTTTATAGTTTTATTATCAAAGTCACGCACTTTGATGATATAAAACTGAATTGCATATTCATGATCTATTTTAATTATATTAAAATAACCTATACGCACATATTATATGAAATATGTTAGAATAAATATTTTGGTTATTATTACAATCCATCATCTAGGTCACAAACACTTTGGTCTAGGGCATAACACCATCAATCTTCCACTTGCACTAGGCCATCTATAACTTGATTGTCTGACATGGATTACATCTCAACTTTCAAAGTCTCTAACAATTAGAGCCTTGATTCATCATATTCTATTAGTAGAATGTGAACTCATCATCTATGAGTATGAATTTTTATCATTAGACACGAAAAATCTATATATTTTGAGGACTACGATAAATTCTAATAGATCTACATGAATACACTTATGTTATATCATAATAAGCCTATTAGTCATAATAAAATCATTTATACCTATTAGTCATAATAAAATTATTTATGTCTATATTCTATATGTCTAATATAATAATATGTCAGGACAAATAAATAGCCAAAAGAAAAATTAACATCATAAAAAATAAATATTCATAAGTTAAATCTAATGTTAAATATTTTTTTACTGTGCATTGAAGTGTGTTTCGCACTAAATCTCAAATAAAACAACAAACAAACAAATAATTTTGCTACAAATCATCTGGTTCACATGAAGTGTTTTAAAAGATCAAAATTTTTATAAAATAAATGGTTGAGGTAAAAACACATCTTCCATTTAAGAGCTCCAAAATCACTGGCCATGTGCCCCCCTTAGTAATTTTCAAAACGAACTGACCCTGTATGGGGTGGGTAAATTTTTTTAAGATTTTTTTTTTAAAATAGCATCGGAAATAATTGAGTATCTAGCACTATCGTCAGGAGGTGGATCACTATCAGGAAAAAAAATAGTCTTAGGAGTGTACTCAATTAGGAAAAAAAAAGGCACTACCGCCAAAGAGTTTGGCGGTAGTGACCGCCTGGCGGTAGTAATAGATATTTAATTATTTTCGTATGGGTGCTAGTTAGTTAGTTTTTTTTGCTACCGATTCTATTTTAAAAAAAAAGTCTTTTTTTTTAGACTCTTTATGGTGTTCTTTTTTTCCCAAATTACTCCATTTAAGAATACAAAAATAAATTAGCTCTCAAAACTAATCCGACTTTCAATTTTCCCTTTCTCTCTTTTGATAAAACAAATAGGATATCCATTTCTCCTACCTAATTTTTTTTTAGGTTTTGTACCCAATAAGCCTTCAACTTGTTGAGTCTCTATAGTTTACATAATTTCACTTCAAATGTCCAACAATGTTTCAAACAAAATTACAACTCTTTGAAAAAAATAGAAGATTGAAGATTTTATTAGATTCCTTGCTTATCATCAAGAAGATCCATATTTTCGTTTCTGTTTTTATTCACCTCTTTCTCTCTGTATTCTGTTGGAGAGAGTATAATTTCCCAATTCTTTTTATTTTGTCAATGCTTAGAAAAGAGAGTCGGAAATAAGCAAGAAGAAAAGTAAATAATTTCAACTGGGAAGCATGGGAAATTGTTGGACCCACCAATTTTAACATTTTTGTTAGCTTGGCCTTAAAGTCTCTCCGTTTCATCACTTCCGTTTCTTTTTAAGTTAGAGTGATCCAAAGATTGCGAGCAAGAGTTGTGACCAACAGGTGCGACTAACGGGTAAGCCCACATAAATCATCATTCCTAGCATAGTAGAGTTTCATATCTTCTTTTTTTTAGCCATTGATTCAGCATCCAAATAAATTTGAAATATAACAACCGCCAAAAAGATATTTAAACAAACATCCACATAATTTCCAAATTACACTTATTAAACTTAACACAAAATAAAATTGAGACTATAAAATTCTCATTTATTTAATACTAATTATTAAACTAAATTTTATTAAATAGAGACGTCACTCCACCCGCAATTTCCAAGCTAATGATTCAAATCTGGCCATAAAATAAATGTAAGAATGAGTGCTAACTCAGTAATGTATGAAAATAGGCCCAGCTGCAAATACCAAAAATATAATATATTAAGTTTAATATAAAATAGGATAGCGAATATAAAATCAAGTACCAAGAGGCCATAAGTATAATTCAGTATAATAATTATGAAAATACTTTTATTTCGGGATATTATCTTATTTCACTTTCAACTTCAGCACAAACAAAACACACACACTAGACCATGCTCTGTGTCATCGAGAATGCACACATATATAATTTTTCCGAGCTTGCTATTAGGTGATCGGCGGCCCTAACTTCCACCTACTAAGTACAGCCTCTCACCTAGATCAGCGGCCCTGGTTTTCACCTACAAAGTACGGCTATATTCTCTTAATTGTCACTTTTCACACATCTCACTATTGTTGGGTCTCGGACGTACATAACGCAGCGGAAAACAAAAATATTCGTCCAAAACCCATTCCGAGGATCAGTGCGTATCGGTTAAATCAAAGAAATAAATCTTAAAGATACCTTTCGGATTACGCTTAATCCGTGACGCTCAAACCATGCTTATTGTCCATGCGCCTCTAAACCGGTTGCCGTCCTAACCGATTTTCCGTCCGTCTAGGCCGTCCAGGTCGGATCGTGCGGAAGTCATCTACTGCACACACAATCGGCCTCCAACAAAACTCTCAACAAACCGTTCTCATCTTCTTAGGCCGAATAGATCACAAGCGCCGTAAGTACGAACGCCTCTACCGGTGTCCACACGAACAAACTTCTTAAAACGGGAAGAAGAACAATATATATGCCAATAGCTTGTTCTCCTCTTGCATAAGAAAACCCTTCTTCTTTTATCTCACAAAAGATGTATATAATTCCTCTCATATAATCACACTCTTTCATTTTTGTCATACAAAAAGAATGCACCCTTTCATAATTTTGTCATACAAATTAGAAAGTATATTTTCTCTCTTTTGTCACAAAAAAGAATGAGAAATAATGAGAGAGAATGATGTGTTGTATTGTTAATTTGGAGCCATCTATGTCCTTATATAGAGATGAAGAGTCATGCCTCTTCACACTAAAAGATGTGTATGGCATCACTAATCATTATCCATATGCCATCATATAGACTCTTCTAGATTACATGATCTTTTATGCTCATAGTCTTTATATACATATATATCACATCTTATCACATAAGATGACAATATATTTTGTGACATTGTTATGCAACTCAACATATAAGTCGCTAGAATTTTCTACGCCCATTTCAGTTTGTTCTTTGTGTGTGACCCTGTAGGTTCACTTAATGTTGGCAATAGACTTGACAGTCTATAAATCATGAGCGGACTCTAGCAAGCCATCATGACTACCCAATTTAAGTGAATATCGGTGATCCGATTTACCTAATCAACAATCACGTATTTAGTCCCTTTGTCACGCGATATCTATATCGATCATAAGACATGTAAGATGCCATCCTTATATTAATCGATTAATATTTCTTGATTTCGAATTAAACTGAACAAGAACAAATGACATTTCTAACTCTTATTAATTCATTTGAGTATGGCCATACATTTCTTCAGTTCAATTCATCAAGCGGCCTAAAGATATCTCTCTCATTTATGAGAGGAACAAATCCCGTCTTGATTGCACTCATCCCTCTACATGATTCATTATATACCTAATCATAACCGTTATGACTACCCGGTTAAAGGTAATGTTAGATTATATTAAATTATAAAATTACTCATGTTGGGAACTGAGACAATCTCAGGTCAAAAGACTATTAATACTTTATATTATAAGAATCGCTAATGACATAAAACATGTAGCATTCTTATGGCGGGTCAGTCCAGTATATGGTCTCTAACATATACCTACGTTAATAACTTGATAACTATTTATCCATGATCAGTAAAACACGATCATCAGTCTACTAATATACTGGTGTGCATTTATAGCTTGTATATAAATATATATTTATTTGTATCCGCAAGTATATTTGTCTCGACAAATATCCTATAAATGACTAGGGACGATTTAGAATAGCATTCATAATACTTTATAGTTTTACTATCAAAGTCACGCACTTTGATGACATAAAGTTGAATTGCATATTCATGTTCTATTTTATTTATATTAAAATAACCTATACGCACATATTATATGAAATATCTTAGAATAAATATTATGTTTGTTATTACAATCCATCATCTAGGTCACAAACAATTTGGCCTAGGGCATAACACCATCAATCTCCCACTTGCACTAGGCCAAATCAACCAAGTATCTCATACTCATTGATCTATGTGGTATCACATACCAGTTGACCTAACATGATCACCATCATTTGCGGGATTGGGTTCTTAAGTGGATTATCAAATATTGTCTTATGCAAATACTTTGCATATTTTTATGTCCACGATAATCTAAGAAGAATATTTTATCCTTCTCAAGTATATAATCATACTCTTGATTATTATTTAGTCACTTTCACTAAGATTAAACTTATGTGTGCTTGTTACACTTAATTCACATCACATGTAATTATGCTCCCACTGAACTTCTTGTCAACATAAGATTTATATTTAATTTTTGATAAAACCAAACTGTTTGGTTATTTCATCAAATAATAAATTTTCACGTAGAGATGTTTGTTTTGATTCATAAATGAATTTATGCAACTTGCAAACTCTTTTCAAAATTTACAAGATCGAGAAAACACTAAAGTTGTATCATATACATACCTTCGTCTGCTTCTATTAAGAAACAACGTCTTGACATCCACTTGACATCTTTCATAGTCATACTATGAACATATGTCCAAGAAAATTCTGAAATACAGAAGCACGATGACTTGAAAAAATATTATCATAGTTTATACTATGAGTATCTCTTAATCACAAATCATGCATTATATGTTTGTACATTATCTATGTCGGTCTTCCTTTTAAAATCGTGTTTCCATCTGATGGATCAATCAAATTACAAATTTGATTGTCTGACATGGATTACATCTCAACTTTCAAAGTCTCTAACCATTAGAGCCTTGACTCATCATAGTCTATTAGTAGAATGTTGACTCATCATCTATGAGTATGAAATTTTTATCATTAGTCACGAAAAATCTATATTTTTCGCCCCTGCGATAAATTCTAATAGATCTATATGAATATACTTATGTTATATACTCAGACTCTTCAACATCTTGACAGTCTAGTTGATTAATTACAGACTCAACCACTAGTTGAAATCTGAATTAATTTCCATCCGAGCATTACGGTCTATATGTGGAATTTGAACTTTTCAAATTTACTCTCACTAATTCTTTTGGAAACACTTCTTCCAAAGAGATATAATTTTCGAGTAACAAACACTTTGTTCTCATATTAATTATAGAAGTAATACCCTTTACTTTTCTTAGGATATCCACAATAAGCACTAATCCGATTAGATGCATGATGCTTCAATTAAGTATTATATCCTCAAATCTTGATAAAAGATAATTTGATACACCTACCAGTCCACATCTCATATGCAATCTTTCATAACCGCTTTAGAGTTTTGATGGAATTATGTTCAGTATAAACGTAATAAGAATATAACCCACAAAGAAATAGAAGATATATTTGACTCATCATGATCGAACTATATCTAATAAAGTTCGATATCATTATCATGATCATCAAACACTTGGTTCTCGACTCCTCGATCTCATCAAAGAAATTTGATTTTTCAAAGCCAAGTTTATTGTCTAGTTCATTATTTGAAAGTTTTGAACTTTTCAAAATATTCAAATTTATTGTTTGAATAAAGTGATGAAGTAGTTTTCTCTAGCACCTTCACTCATTGACCAACATATATCACTATGTATGAGAGCTAATAAGTAACTTTCTTTCACTTTACTTTGTGAAAGACGTATATGTCATCTTGTCTAATAAATAAGTTACACATGTTTCAAATGATTCAAAATCAAATGAATTTGAAAATCCATCTTAATGGATTTAATAAATGTCCATCTTATTTAAGTAGACCAAGCGACAATGCTAGATTTAAATTCTTAATATTAATGTTATAGATGGACTTATAATTATCTTGTTCGACATAACACATAAGGTAATTTTTCTATTCGAACATTTCTAAAGAAAAATGACCTTTGTAAATGGTGAAATTATTATTCTCAATAATAAATTAATGACCATTCATAGTTATACTCGAACTATAAATAATACAAAATTTATTGTCGACATTAAATAACAATTATTTCTGTCGGCGATAAGTCCAAAAAGACAATGTAAATAAATGAGTTACTTTAGAAAATGCGATAATTTTTGCTACATTTGTCACTCAAATGTTAACATCATATTTACTCAATAGTCTATAACTTAGTCAGCATATTTTCAAAAATGTGTGATTCACATCGTGTATCTAATATACATGATGTGAAATAGACAAGTTAAGTTCCATAAGAAAAATACTTGAAGCGGTAGTCACACTACCCTTTCTTTCCCTTTTCATATCTTCTTGAGAAATTATGGTTTCTTTCAATGAACCAATTCATTGCGAAAGATACTAATTTCTTACCTAAGGCCGAAGCCCCAACAACATCTTGCCCTTATCTTTGGGAGTACTTTTTACGTTCTTTTTAAGCACGAGAACATTATTGACAATACTTGTCCATGTTCATTTTAACGATTATAAGCATCTTATGCTATCTGTCCTTCTCAAGGTCCTATTGTGAGACTTAAATAGATATACTATTCGAATTGAATAATATGTAAAGACTATTATTCTTTAAATATTTCATATAATGACTCCCACTATTTTTTAATCAAATCAATAACCCTCAATCGCATTGATTCAGAAACTTTCAATCTATTAAGTCTCATAGTGAGACAAGATCCATATTTCAATTAAGTCCTAAGTGAGCTTTGGCTCATCGCCCAGAACTTAACTTATTTAGGTAGGAATAATTCCAATTGTATCTCATACAACTCTTAAACTACATAGGATAAATATCATATACCCGACGTATATATCCTATCATATGCCCTGAGCCCAAGTCCGACTTGATAGCCCAGTTAAATCAAACCATGTTTAATCCTCGGCAAAATAGTACCCAACACACTCAGCTTTGGCATGACCTATGTTGGCTCACATTTCCTGCATTCTCTCCTCCTAAGATTGTCCCTACATACCTAGCTTTGACATGACCTATGCGGGGTTAATCAGAGTATCGAGAGATTTAGACTTATGGAAGGCATTTCATGACTTAATATTATTTAGAGGGATTTTGAATTTAGTATTATATTTTATTATGGAATCTTCGAAGAACATCACATGTACCAATAGAATAAAGATAATAACGATGATATATCATGGCCTTGATTTTTATGAACTAACATAAAGATTTCCTAATATATATTTCATCTCCATGAAACTTTTCTTAGATTGTATATGAAAATCTTATCTCCATGTATAAAAATCGATGAACTCTTTCATCGCCATGATGTGTGGTTAAAAATGAACTTGTCATCTTAATGATGTATTGATGATGGACGATGAACTCCTTTATCTCCATGATGGATGTGTTATGCCCAATGAACTCTTTTATTATATCAACATGTATCAACAAATATATCAAATATAAACATAATCATATTATGTATCGATGATTTAACCATTTATAAAAAATATATATATATATATAAGGCTTACGAATGCGAATTCGGAGCACGGTCATCATTGTCAACATTTGACAAGTCAAAAACCAATATTTGATTTGGTAAACATTTGACTAGGTCAACGATCGACATTTGATAAAGTCACGTGTCAATGGTCAACATTTTGACTAGGTCATGATCAACTTTTGACCAATTCACTGGTCAACAGTTAAGGGGTAAATTAGTGTTGTCAACTGTCAACAATTAACAGTCACTACAATCAACAGTCAACATAGTCCACAGTCAACACAGTGGGTCAACAGTCAACTGTCAACATGGTCAACACCTGGTCAATTTTGTCAACACATATTTTTCTACACATTAATTCATCATATGCATCTTTTCATAAATTCAATGCATCACATGCAACTTTTCATGAAATAATGCACCACTTGCACCTTTTCATGAAATAATTCATCACATGCACCATTTCAAAAAAAGGCAATTCATGATATGCACCCATTCATGAAGACATAACTATTTAAGAGGTCGCAACACCTTTTTGGTCGTACCTATTAGTTACGCATGTTGATTACACCCGTTGGTCGTAGCTCTTGGTGGCATCCGTTGGTCGCAACCTTTCGTCGCGTCTTTTGGATGTGACATTTGGATCACATCCATTGGTCACACCCTTTTGTCGCACCCTTTGTCTGCACCCGTTAGTCGGACCTTTTAGTCACAACCTTTAGTCGCACCCATTGGCCGCAACTCTTTAGACACAATCTTTTGACGCATCCCTTGGATATGACATTTGGATCGCATACTTGGTCGCACCCTGATAAGAGGTATTTTTGCAGTCGTTATACACTTACCAAAAGAAATTTATAACCCTAAACATAACTACAATACAATAGACGTGGAAGTAGGGGTCGAACCACAGAGAGCTATTTAGACTAAAACTAGGTGAAAGGATTACTCCTCTAATGAAAACGGACTCGGAACAAAAACAGAAAACTAAAATAAAGAGAAACCAATACCGTAAATAAAACCAAACACAAGACCTAAAACAAGACACACAATTGGGGGGGTTGTTGATTGGTTGATTGCAACAAAATGAAAGTAACAAATAAAGAGAAAACTTAAAGTAAAGATTAAGAGATGTGGTGGTTTTGTGAAATGAGGCATAGTTTCGTGTAGTGAATTTGTGTGTAACTTTATCCTTGATTATAATAATGAATTTGGAATTAATATCTTAAGTGCAGTAAGATGAGCTCTAACCGATAAATAACTCAAACGAAAAGATAGAATTTTAGTTTAGATGAGCTCGTAAATAAAAACACTAACCTACTTGAATATCATAACCAATTCAATAGGAATCATTGGTTATTTAAACAAATCAAAACCTCCTAAACAATGAGCTTGTTCAGAACTGTTTAGTTCGTTATGAGTTATTTGCACTTGGCTATTATTCAAATTCTAATGGAAGCTATTGAGCAAAGCAACCAAAGGAATTTTGTGGCCCTTGTTAATTACTACCGAACATAGAATTGACCGAAATAAACTTAAAACAATTCATTGAGCATGAAAGATAATAAGTAAATAAAAACGAGAATATAACCGTTCAAATGAAATTCATTATTAATGGTCTCAAAAGTTACAACACAAAAACATAAACACTAACTATGCCTCGAAGGGCTTACTCGAAATACATGGAAAATAAAGAAAATAAAATAATGATAGAACCCATTAATGAAGCGTGGATGGAAGGGTGAAGCTTGCTTGACTTGCCCAACTCCAAGAGAGAGAATGATGAAGTTCAAGAGTGATTAGAATGGATGCCTTGCACCTGGTTATATAACCCTCTCAAAAGGTGATCATGAGGGATGAATGAAGATCCATGCAAAGAGTGTAAAGGAAGCATGGCAAAGGCATGAAGAGTGCATGCAAAGTGCATGAAAGATCTGTCCAGAAGATGGTCAATTTGGGCCATTTGGACTTCTGAATTGGGCTCTGGTGATATAGAATGAATTGTGGGCTTTGTTCTCTTCTTTCCAACGGTATATAGTATGTATATACAGGGGGCCCAGATTATGAGTTATGGCCGAAATACTGAGACTGTGTCGGCAGGCCCGAGTCTTGATTATTATCTCTCTCTTGTGCTCCAACTTCTTTTCCCCAAGTTATGCTCCATCTAAATTGCACCTGAAATCACATAAATATCTTATTAGTAGTATCAACATTCAAGTTATGATTATTATCCATTTAAACACATATAATGGTGCAATATTACATATGTATAGGGTATAAAATGTGTATAATTAATGACTTATCAAATTACCCCACACTTAAACATTTGATCGTCCTCGAGCAAAGATTATAGCTTGTATTGGTAGATGGGTCCCATGTTTTTGACTCGCTCTTCACTTATATACCAGCCAATAATGATCTTTGGTCCCTTGTGTAAGATTCCATGCACTTTGGTGAAACTCGCACTCACTCTCTTTTTGTATAGTGGAATATGAATGTGAAATATGTGGAGTGTCTCTCATAATATCTCTCAGTTCTCAGATGAATCATGATTTCCTACCTTGGTCGTGAGGGGAATTCTCAAGTTATGTTTGGTGGAATATGATGGAATATGATGGATAATATATATATATATATATATATATATATATACTACATAATTGGTTTGCTTGTCTACTTCGCCACTTTCGGTCAAATTGTCACTTGGTTTTCTAAACTCATGTCTCTACTCTCCGAATAAATATCGCCTATACCTCTATCTTCTTGGAATAATGAACCTCCTAATGTGCATACCTCCTAGCACCTTCAGTCATCTGGCCCAAAATGTGTCAACCTAACTGCTGGCCTGAGATGTATGACTGGGATCCACTCTTTCTCACAAATCGGGTAAACTAAGGTTTAGGCCATGTACAAGGGGAACAAGTTTGAGTCATGCAATCCTTTTTTTATTTTTATTTTTATTTTTTAATTAATTAATTTATTATTATTTTTTTGTTTTGTTTGTTTGTTTGTTTGTTTTTTTTTTTATTTTATTTTTTTATATTTTTTATAAGATTGTGACTCAAATCTATTAGGATTATAGGGGCCTAACTTGCCTTTGTGTCAAAAATAGAGTTTACCCGAGAATCTACTCTCATAAATTTGTCTCTAAGATGCATCTCCTCCCGAATACACTCGGTGCACAAAGCTCATCTACTACACATAAGCCCTCAACTTCTGACACTAACCTCTACTTCCCGTCCCCAATCTTCTTATATAATGCCTAACCCTCCTTCTCCAAAACCAAGCAACAAAGTGACTTTAGAAGCTGATAGACTTGGATATTAATTATATATATACGAGATGATATAGTGGGTTATTATGGATATTATACTATAAACAACTTGAGTTCCGGGTCACGGTCCAATGGTAAGTCCTCACATAATTTCTTACGCAAATCCCTAAATTATTGGCACTCAAACAACAAATCGAGTTCACCAAGGTGACAAAAGATCCCTAAACCAACGACCTCAATTCTTCTTGAACTGGTCTATATGATCCTTTTTGAGTCCAAACAAGTTCCACCACATTATTCAATACAAGTTACAGTTCTCTCTCAATCTTTTTGATTTTTAATTGAGCATTTTTTTTTATTTGAGGCTTAAAAATGGGTTTTTATTATTATTTTTTTTTTTTTTTTTTTTTTTTTTAACTACCTAACATGCAATAAAGACTCCACCCCACACTTAAACTTTTACTCGTCCTCGAGTAAAGTTAAGCACAAAGTAGTGATGCAATGCAAGAAAAAGAAAATAAACAAAGAAAAACACAACCTTTATTCGCAGGGTTGCCTCCCAGTAGCGCCTCTTTTTAACGTCGTTGGCCCGACGTTTCCATCTCCTCAAGCAGTGGATGCTGGCTCTCCAAGCTCGTGAATGTCAATCCAGCTCGCATCGAAACTCTCATGAAACCGCTTCAGCCGGTGCCCGTTGACCTTGAAGACTTTCCCTGAATCCAGACCCTGAATTTCTGTTGCACCATAATCGAACAATTTGGTCACAAGAAAGGGCCCTATCCACCTACTTTGTAGCTTGCCCGGGTGTAATTTGAGTCTTGAGTTAAACAGCAACACCTTGTCACCCACTTTGAAATCCTTGTGGGCAAGCTTCCTGTCATGATACATCTTGGTCTTCTCCTTGAAGATTCGGGAGTTCTCATACGCGTCATTTCGGATCTCCTCTAACTCTTGGATTTGCAACTTCCGGTTGAGTGCATCGTTTGGATAATCTAGATGGCACTTCTTGATGGCCCAATAGGCTTTGTGCTCGAGTTCAACCGGAAGATGGCAAGCCTTTCCATAGACTAGCCGATAAGGGGACATGCCTACAGGGGACTTGAACGCAGTCCCGTAAGCCCAGAGTGCGTCATTTAGCCGAGGACTCCAGTCTTTCCTGGTGGGGTTCACCACTTTCTCCAAAACGCCCTTGATCTCCCTATTCGAAAGCTCTGCTTGGCCATTGGTTTGAGGGTGGTAAGCTGTCGAGGTTTTATGTGTGACATGGTATTGCTTCATTAATGCCTCGAAACTCCGGTTGCGAAATGGGTTCCTCTATCACCGATGATGACCTTCGGGACCCCAAACCTACTAAAGATCTGGTCCTTGACAAAATCCACGACTGTTTTTGCATCTTGCCCGTTTTGTGGCCTTGGCCTCAACCCACCTGGAGACATAATCGACTGCTAGGAGGATATACTCAAAGCCATATGAGGGAGGGAAAGGTCCCATAAAGTCGATACCCCACACTTCAAAAACCTCACATGCAAGAATATACTTCATCGGCATCTCGTCTCTCTTGGTTAGTCCTCCCGTTCTCTGGCATCGCTCACATGACTTCACGAAGAAGTAAGCATCCTTATGTAGAGTGGGCCAGAAGAACCCACACTCAAGGACCTTATGAGCTGTCCGCTTGGCGCCAAAGTGTCCTCCACACTCCAGAGAGTGACAAAACTCAAGAACGGATCTAACCTCATTATCGGGTATACATCACCGAATAATCTGATCTGCGCAAATCCGAAAGAGGTAAGGCTTATCCCAAATATAAAATCGGGAATCATACCGGATTCTATCGGCCGTGCACGTGTGAGATCCTCTCGGTAGGTCTTTAGCCACCAAGTAATTCACTATATCAGCATACCATGGTGTATAGCTTTGCACGTCATAGAGATATTCCTCAGGGAAAAACTCCGATATTGGGGTACCCTCCTTAATACTCATAGGAAGGCGGCTAAGGTGATCTGCAACTAGATTCTCTGATCCTCGTTTATCTCTAATCTCCAAGTCGAACTCCTAGAGCAACAATATCCAACGAAGAAGTCTCGGCTTGGATTCCTTTTTCTTGAAAAGATGCCTCAACGCGGCATGGTCAGAGTATATAATCACCTTAACCCCTAAGAGATAGGACCTAAATTTCTCTAGTGCAAAAACAATGGCTAGCAGCTCTTTTTCTGTAGTTGTATAGTTGCACTGAGCATCGTCTAAGGTCCTGGAGGCATAAGAGATAACATGGGGTTCTCGCCCATCCCGCTGCCCAAGAACAGCTCCAACTGCCCTATCACTCGCATCGCACATGATCTCGAAAGGCAGATTCTAATCGGGAGCTTTAATGATGGGGGCGTAACATAATTTCTCTTTGAGAAGGTCGAATGCCGCTTTGCATTTCTCATCAAACTCAAAAGAAGCCTCTTTTTGGAGAAGAAGACAAAGAGGTTGAGCGATTTTTGAGAAATCTTTGATGAAACGCCTATAAAATCCGGCATGACCAAGAAATGATCGAATGTCCTTCACACTGGTTGGGTACGGAAGGGATCTAATGACATCGATCTTGGCTTTATCCACTTCAAGACCCCGAGAGGAAACCACATGGCCTAGGACTATGCCCTGATCTACCATGAAATGACATTTCTCATAATTCAGCACCAGATCAGTCTCTACGCACCTTTGAAGAATCTTCTTTAGGTTTCCCAAGCAGTCATCGAATGAATCACCATAGACGGTGAAATCATCCATGAAAACCTCAATAATTCGGGTGACATAATCAGAGAAGATGGACATCATACATCTCTGAAATGTACCGGGTGCGTTACACAACCCAAAGGGCATCCGCCTATAGGCAAAGGTGCCAAAAGGGCACGTGAAGGTGGTCTTTTCTTGATCCTCATGGGAGATGGCGATTTGAAAGTAACCAGAGAAGCCATCTAAGAAGCAGTAATGGTGGCGTCCAAAGCAAGGCGCTCGAGCATCTGGTCAATGAAGGGAAGGGGGAAATGGTCTTTTCGGGTGGCAGTGTTTAATTTGCGATAATCAATGCATACTCGCCATCCATTTTGTGCTCTCGTAGGAACTTTTTCACCATCCTGATTCTCAATTATCGTAATACCAGTTTTCTTGGGTACCACATGGATTGGTGATACCCATTGTGAATCAGAGATAGGGTATATGATTCCTGCATCAAGGAGCTTGATTATTTCCTTCTTAACCACTTCCATCATTGGAGGATTCAGCCTACGCTGAGGCTCACGGGATGGTTTAGATCCATCCTCCAACAATATCCGATGCATACATGTAGAGGGGCTGATTCCCTTAATATCAGCCAGAGTCCATCCAATCGCAGTCTTGTGGTCCCTCAAGACATTAACTAACTTCTCTTCCTGAGTAGCAGTGAGGCTACTAGAGATGATCACTGGAAGAGTGTCTCCTTTACCCAAGTATGCGTACTTGAGATGAGCTGGTAGAGGTTTTAGGTCAAGAGAGGGGGGATTCACAATGGAAGGTTTGGTGGGCTCAAGAGAGGTTTTCAAGTCTATCAAGGGAGGAGAAGAAGAAGAGGAAGAAGCCTCTCCAATGGCCAAGGCAGATAGACCTTGAAGAAGGTCCTGCTCATCTGGAGAGAGATCAAGAATGGTCTCGAGCAGATCTATGAACTCAAAAGAGGAGAAGTTGTCGACACACTCATCAACTGGGTCGATGGTGCAAATAGCGGATACATTCCCGTCAGAAGGATGCTTGATAGCATCAAAGATGTTGAAAGAGATGTTCTCTCCATCAAATTCCATAGAAAGAGTGCCATTGTGCACATCAATCTTGGTTCGGGCAGTTTTAAGGAAGGGTCTTCCCAGAAGAATGGGAGTCGAACTCGGTGAGCTATCAGACTCATCCATACGCAGAATATAGAAATCCGCGGGAAGATAAGGCCATTGACCTTAACCAGGACATCCTCTATAACTCCCTCTGGCACAGCAGTAGAACGATCAGCTAGTTGAAGGATCACCCCGGTCTTTTTCAAAGGTCCTAAACCGAGAGAAGAATAGATAGAAAAGGGCATGACATTGATAGATGCCCCAAGATCAAGCATGCACCGAGCAAATTCAAGGTGCCCAATGTCCGCAAGGGATGGCAAACATGCCGGGGTCTTTTTGTTTCTCTGGAAGCTTCTTGCGAATATCCGCAGAGACATTCTCACTCATTGTTTCTCTCTCATGACCATTTAGCTTTCTCTTATTCGTACACAAGTCCTTGAGAAATTTCGCATAGCGAGGGAATCTACGAATGTAATCGAGTAGTGGAATGTTTATTTCCACTTTCTTGAAAACCTCTAGGATATCTCTCTCTGCCTCATCCTTTTTAGTGTTAACCGCTAGACGGCTAGGAAAAGGGGCTCTAGGTTTATAAGGTGATATTTCCTTGGACTTTTCTGTCATCTTCTCGGATTCCGGCTTAATTACTTCAATCTCTCCTCCACCTTGCATGTTTCCTTTACTCCCTTCTATTTCTTTACCACTTCTTAAGGTGATAGCACATGCATTCTCACGGGGGTTTAGAGTTTGGGAAGGAAGTTGTGAGGACCCCTGAGTTTTTAACTGGTTTAGTTCAGAGGATATTTGAGCAATTTGAGTGCCCAGGTGTGTTAGGGCAGTTTTTGTATCCTTCTGAAAAGAAGTAGTTGATGTGGCCAAGGAGGTCACAATGTCAGAAAGATTTTTCAAAGCAGGGTCAATTGGAGGTGAAGAAGAAGAAGAATTTTGATGATGGATTTGAGGAGGTTGTTGCTGGTTTCCCGGGTCACGCCATCTAAAGTTTGGGTGGTCACGCCATCCAGGATTGTATGTTTTAGAGTAGGGATCATAATTTCGGTTGTGGGCCCCATTTGAATTTCCTTGTTGGTTTAGTTTAAAGATGCCGCAAGCAGTGGTCGTGACCTTCTCCTCATCAT
This sequence comes from Juncus inflexus, assembly GCA_024447665.1. NCBI lineage: Eukaryota > Viridiplantae > Streptophyta > Magnoliopsida > Poales > Juncaceae > Juncus > Juncus inflexus. The sequence continues at coordinate 10,698,406 of JAJHPC010000004.1, forward strand.
GGAGTGTTGGGCATGCATCAGTCGTGTGTCCCGTCTGAGTGCAGACACCACATGCCTTCACTTCCATCTTGGTTCCCATGAATGACGCCATCATATTAGCCAAGCTATCTAATTTGGCGTCCATACCATTCACTCGCTTCTCCAAATCACAGTCTCTAATCTCATTAACTCCCCTAATTCTAGATCTGGTTCTACTAGATTGGGCATTTTTTGCCATGGTTTCTATCAAGGTACGTGCTTGCCTAACGGTTTTATCTATGAAAGCACCCCCACTAGCAGAATCTACATTATCCCTAGTCTCTTGAAGCATCCCATCATACAAGTGTTGAATCAGGAGATTCTCTGGGACTTGATGGTTGGGACATTTTGCACACAACTTCGGAAGCGATCATAGTACTCGTAGAGGGTTTCCCCTACTTCTTGTTGAATACTACAAATCTTGCTTCCTAATAGAAGCGTTAATTTGTCAGAGACAGGAAAATACTTGTCTAGAAACAACTTTTGAGGTTCGACCCAAGTTGTTGGAAAAGGTGCTAGATGGTAGTACCAGTCCTTTGCCGGTCCTCGAAGACTGTATGAGAACAGTGGCAGCTTGTAAGGACCTTCATCTTCAATCTCCGCTGGCATCATTGTTGCGGTGATATGGTTGAACTCACGCATGTGAGAGTGCGGATCCTCTCCGGCGCTCCCATTGAAAGTCGGTAATAATTGAAGAAGACCCGTATGGATCTTAAAATTTGGGATCGGTGGTAATACAATACCATACTTGGTTGGTAGCAAAATCAAAGGTAGATAAGTCCCTAAGTGTCCTATCCTCAAAATTAGCCATGACCGTAGTGTTACCTCTTGTAGCGTGAGGAGGAGCTGGTGGAGTCGGAGGTTCGCTTTCGCTGTCCAAGTTCTCCACCTTCTCAGTTTCTTCGGCTGCTTTCGGTGCTTCCGGAATTGCTTTTCTTCGCTCCAGGTGTGTTCTCCCAATCTCCGGATCTAATGGTGCAAGTGGAAGATTAGAACTACGAGTAGCTTTCATGAACTGGAATCAAGTGTAAGAGAGAGAATTAGTGAATGCAAGTAATACAGACTCAAAGTGAAAATAAATAGTATGACTGACTCTGACAAAAAGTGAAAAAGATAACAAAGGTAACGAAAGTGTGACTTTGACAAAAAGTAAAAAAAAATGTGACTGACAAAAAGTAAAACGAATTTGGTTTACTCTGACACAAAAGCAGACTACCGTACTACACAAGAGAAGTGTGAATATTGACCTAGACTAGTCGCGTTGCTAGCTCCCCGGCAACGGCGCCATTTTGATAAGAGGTATTTTTGCAGTCGTTATACACTTACCAAAAGAAATTTATAACCCTAAACTTAACTACAATACAATAGACAGTGGAAGTAGGGGTCGAACCACAGAGAGCTATTTAGACTAAAACTAGGTGAAAGGATTACTCCTCTAATGAAAACGGACTCGAACAAAAACAGAAAACTAAAATAAAGAGAAACCAATACCGTAAATAAAACCAAACACAAGACCTAAAACAAGACACACAATTGGGGGGGTTGTTGATTGGTTGATTGCAACAAAATGAAAGTAACAAATAAAGAGAAAACTTAAAGTAAAGACTAAGTGATGTGGTGGTTTTGTGAAATGAGGCATAGTTTCGTGTAGTGAATTTGTGTGTAACTTTATCCTTGATTATAATAATGAATTTGGAATTAATATCTTAAGTGCAGTAAGATGAGCTCTAACCGATAAATAACTCAAACGAAAAGATAGAATTTTAGTTTAGATGAGCTCGTAAATAAAAACACTAACCTACTTGAATATCATAACCAATTCAATAGGAATCATTGGTTATTTAAACAAATCAAAACCTCCTAAACAATGAGCTTGTTCGAATCTGTTTAGTTCGTTATGAGTTATTTGCACTTGGCTATTATTCAAATTCTAATGGAAGCTATTGAGCAAAGCAACCAAAGGAATTTTGTGGCCCTTGTTAATTACTACTGAACATAGAATTGACCGAAATAAACTTAAAACAATTCATTGAGCATGAAAGATAATAAGTAAATAAAAACAGAATATAACCGTTCAAATGAAATTCATTATTAATGGTCTCAAAAGTTACAACACAAAAACATAAACACTAACTATGCCTCGAAGGGCTTACTCGAAATACATGGAAAATAAAGAAAATAAAATAATGATAGAACCCATTAATGAAGCGTGGATGGAAGGGTGAAGCTTGCTTGACTTGCCCAACTCCAAGAGAGAGAATGATGAAGTTCAAGAGTGATTAGAATGGATGCCTTGCACCTGGTTATATAACCCTCTCAAAAGGTGATCATGAGGGATGAATGAAGATCCATGCAAAGAGTGTAAAGGAAGCATGGCAAAGGCATGAAGAGTGCATGCAAAGTGCATGAAAGATCTGTCCAGAAGATGGTCAATTTGGGCCATTTGGACTTCTGAATTGGGCTCTGGTGATATAGAATGAATTGTGGGCTTTGTTCTCTTCTTTCCAACGGTATATAGTATGTATATACAGGGGGCCCAGATTATGAGTTATGGCCGAAATACTGAGACTGTGTCGGCAGGCCCGAGTCTTGATTATTATCTCTCTCTTGTGCTCCAACTTCTTTTCCCCAAGTTATGCTCCATCTAAATTGCACCTGAAATCACATAAATATCTTATTAGTAGTATCAACATTCAAGTTATGATTATTATCCATTTAAACACATATAATGGTGCAATATTACATATGTATAGGGTATAAAATGTGTATAATTAATGACTTATCAAATTACCCCACACTTAAACATTTGATCGTCCTCGAGCAAAGATTATAGCTTGTATTGGTAGATGGGTCCCATGTTTTTGACTCGCTCTTCACTTATATACCAGCCAATAATGATCTTTGGTCCCTTGTGTAAGATTCCATGCACTTTGGTGAAACTCGCACTCACTCTCTTTTTGTATAGTGGAATATGAATGTGAAATATGTGGAGTGTCTCTCATAATATCTCTCAGTTCTCAGATGAATCATGATTTCCTACCTTGGTCGTGAGGGGAATTCTCAAGTTATGTTTGGTGGAATATGATGGAATATTATATATATAGATGGATATATATATATATATATATATATATATATATATACACTACATAATTGGTTTGCTTGTCTACTTCGCCACTTTCGGTCAAATTGTCACTTGGTTTTCTAAACTCATGTCTCTACTCTCCGAATAAATATCGCCTATACCTCTATCTTCTTGGAATAATGAACCTCCTAATGTGCATACCTCCTAGCACCTTCAGTCATCTGGCCCAAAATGTGTCAACCTAACTGCTGGCCTGAGATGTATGACTGGGATCCACTCTTTCTCACAAATCGGGTAAACTAAGGTTTAGGCCATGTACAAGGGGAACAAGTTTGAGTCATGCAATCCTTTTTTTATTTTTATTTTTATTTTTTAATTAATTAATTTATTATTATTTTTTTGTTTTGTTTGTTTGTTTGTTTGTTTTTTTTTTTTATTTTTTTTTTATATTTTTTATAAGATTGTGACTCAAATCTATTAGGATTATAGGGGCCTAACTTGCCTTTGTGTCAAAAATAGAGTTTACCCGAGAATCTACTCTCATAAATTTGTCTCTAAGATGCATCTCCTCCCGAATACACTCGGTGCACAAAGCTCATCTACTACACATAAGCCCTCAACTTCTGACACTAACCTCTACTTCCCGTCCCCAATCTTCTTATATAATGCCTAACCCTCCTTCTCCAAAACCAAGCAACAAAGTGACTTTAGAAGGCTGATAGACTTGGATATTAATTATATATATACGAGATGATATAGTGGGTTATTATGGATATTATACTATAAACAACTTGAGTTCCGGGTCACGGTCCAATGGTAAGTCCTCACATAATTTCTTACGCAAATCCCTAAATTATTGGCACTCAAACAACAAATCGAGTTCACCAGTGACAAAAGATCCCTAAACCAACGACCTCAATTCTTCTTGAACTGGTCTATATGATCCTTTTGAGTCCAAACAAGTTCCACCACATTATTCAATACAAGTTACAGTTCTCTCTCAATCTTTTTGATTTTTAATTGAGCATTTTTTTTTATTTGAGGCTTAAAAATGGGTTTTTATTATTATTTTTTTTTTTTTTTTTTATTTTTTTAACTACCTAACATGCAATAAAGACTCCACCCCACACTTAAACTTTTACTCGTCCTCGAGTAAAGTTAAGCACAAAGTAGTGATGCAATGCAAGAAAAAGAAAATAAACAAAGAAAAACACAACCTTTATTCGCGGGGTTGCCTCCCAAGTAGCGCCTCTTTTTAACGTCGTTGGCCCGACGTTTCCATCTCCTCAAGCGGTGGATGCTGGCTCTCCAAGCTCGTGAATGTCAATCCAGCTCGCATCGAAACTCTCATGAAACCGCTTCAGCCGGTGCCCGTTGACCTTGAAGACTTTCCCTGAATCCAGACCCTGAATTTCTGCTGCACCATAATCGAACAATTTGGTCACAAGAAAGGGCCCTATCCACCTACTTTGTAGCTTGCCCGGGTGTAATTTGAGTCTTGAGTTAAACAAAGCAACACCTTGTCACCCACTTTGAAATCCTTGTGGGCAAGCTTCCTGTCATGATACATCTTGGTCTTCTCCTTGAAGATTCGGGAGTTCTCATACGCGTCATTTCGGATCTCCTCTAACTCTTGGATTTGCAACTTCCGGTTGAGTGCATCGTTTGGATAATCTAGATGGCACTTCTTGATGGCCCAATAGGCTTTGTGCTCGAGTTCAACCGGAAGATGGCAAGCCTTTCCATAGACTAGCCGATAAGGGGACATGCCTACAGGGGACTTGAACGCAGTCCTGTAAGCCCAGAGTGCGTCATTTAGCCGAGGACTCCAGTCTTTCCTGGTGGGGTTCACCACTTTCTCCAAAACGCCCTTGATCTCCCTATTCGAAAGCTCTGCTTGGCCATTGGTTTGAGGGTGGTAAGCTATCGAGGTTTTATGTGTGACATGGTATTGCTTCATTAATGCCTCGAAACTCCGGTTGCAGAAATGGGTTCCTCTATCACTGATGATGACTCTCGGGACCCCAAACCTACTAAAGATCTGGTCCTTGACAAAATCCACGACTGTTTTTGCATCTGCCCGTTTTGTGGCCTTGGCCTCAACCCACCTGGAGACATAATCGACTGCTAGGAGGATATACTCAAAGCCATATGAGGGAGGGAAAGGTCCCATAAAGTCGATACCCCACACTTCAAAAACCTCACATGCAAGAATATACTTCATCGGCATCTCGTCTCTCTTGGTTAGTCCTCCCGTTCTCTGGCATCGCTCACATGACTTCACGAAGAAGTAAGCATCCTTATGTAGAGTGGGCCAGAAGAACCCACACTCAAGGACCTTATGAGCTGTCCGCTTGGCGCCAAAGTGTCCTCCACACTCCAGAGAGTGACAAAACTCAAGAACGGATCTAACCTCATTATCGGGTATACATCACCGAATAATCTGATCTGCGCAAATCCGAAAGAGGTAAGGCTTATCCCAAATATAAAATCGGGAATCATACCGGATTCTATCAGCCTGTGCACGTGTGAGATCCTCTGGTAGGTCTTTAGCCACCAAGTAATTCACTATATCAGCATACCATGGTGTATAGCTTTGCACGTCATAGAGATATTCCTCAGGGAAAAACTCCGATATTGGGGTACCCTCCTTAATACTCATAGGAAGGCGGCTAAGGTGATCTGCAACTAGATTCTCTGATCCTCGTTTATCTCTAATCTCCAAGTCGAACTCCTAGAGCAACAATATCCAACGAAGAAGTCTCGGCTTGGATTCCTTTTTCTTGAAAAGATGCCTCAACGCGGCATGGTCAGAGTATATAATCACCTTAACCCCTAAGAGATAGGACCTAAATTTCTCTAGTGCAAAAACAATGGCTAGCAGCTCTTTTTCTGTAGTTGTATAGTTGCACTGAGCATCGTCTAAGGTCCTGGAGGCATCGCCCATCCCGCTGCCCAAGAACAGCTCCAACTGCCCTATCACTCGCATCGCACATGATCTCGAAAGGCAGATTCTAATCGGGAGCTTTAATGATGGGGGCAGAACATAATTTCTCTTTGAGAAGGTCGAATGCCGCTTTGCATTTCTCATCAAACTCAAAAGAAGCCTCTTTTTGGAGAAGAAGACAAAGAGGTTGAGCGATTTTTGAGAAATCTTTGATGAAACGCCTATAAAATCCTGCATGACCAAGAAATGATCGAATGTCCTTCACACTGGTTGGGTACGGAAGGGATCTAATGACATCGATCTTGGCTTTATCCACTTCAAGACCCCGAGAGGAAACCACATGGCCTAGGACTATGCCCTGATCTACCATGAAATGACATTTCTCATAATTCGACACCGGATCGGTCTCTACGCACCTTTGAAGAATCTTCTTTAGGTTTCCCCGGGCAAGTCATCGAATGAATCACCATAGACGGTGAAATCATCCATGAAAACCTCAATAATTCGGGTGACATAATCAGAGAAGATGGACATCATACATCTCTGAAATGTACCGGGTGCGTTACACAACCCAAAGGGCATCCGCCTATAGGCAAAGGTGCCAAAAGGGCACGTGAAGGTGGTCTTTTCTTGATCCTCATGGGAGATGGCGATTTGAAAGTAACCAGAGAAGCCATCTAAGAAGCAGTAATGGTGGCGTCCAGCAAGGCGCTCGAGCATCTGGTCAATGAAGGGAAGGGGGAAATGGTCTTTTCGGGTGGCAGTGTTTAATTTGCGATAATCAATGCATACTCGCCATCCATTTTGTGCTCTCGTAGGAACTTTTTCACCATCCTGATTCTCAATTATCGTAATACCAGTTTTCTTGGGTACCACATGGATTGGTGATACCCATTGTGAATCAGAGATAGGGTATATGATTCCTGCATCAAGGAGCTTGATTATTTCCTTCTTAACCACTTCCATCATTGGAGGATTCAGCCTACGCTGAGGCTCACGGGATGGTTTAGATCCATCCTCCAACAATATCCGATGCATACATGTAGAGGGGCTGATTCCCTTAATATCAGCCAGAGTCCATCCAATCGCAGTCTTGTGGTCCCTCAAGACATTAACTAACTTCTCTTCCCGAGTAGCGGTGAGGCTACTAGAGATGATCACTTGGAAGAGTGTCTCCTTTACCCAAGTATGCGTACTTGAGATGAGTGGGTAGAGGTTTTAGGTCAAGAGAGGGGGATTCACAATGGAAGGTTTGGTGGGCTCAAGAGAGGTTTTCAAGTCTATCAAGGGAGGAGAAGAAGAAGAGGAAGAAGCCTCTCCAATGGCCAAGGCAGATAGACCTTGAAGAAGGTCCCGCTCATCCGGGAGAGAGATCAAGAATGGTCTCGAGCGGATCTATGAACTCAAAAGAGGAGAAGTTGTCGACACACTCATCAACCGGGTCGATGGTGCAAATAGCGGATACATTCCCGTCAGAAGGATGCTTGATAGCATCAAAGATGTTGAAAGAGATGTTCTCTCCATCAAATTCCATAGAAAGAGTGCCATTGTGCACATCAATCTTGGTTCGGGCAGTTTTAAGGAAGGGTCTTCCCAGAAGAATGGGAGTCGAACTCGGTGAGCTATCAGACTCATCCATACGCAAGAATATAGAAATCCGCGGGGAAGATAAGGCCATTGACCTTAACCAGGACATCCTCTATAACTCCCTCTGGCACAGCAGTAGAACGATCAGCTAGTTGAAGGATCACCCCGGTCTTTTTCAAAGGTCCTAAACCGAGAGAAGAATAGATAGAAAAGGGCATGACATTGATAGATGCCCCAAGATCAAGCATGCACCGAGCAAATTCAAGGTGCCCAATGCTGCAAGGGATGGCAAACATGCCAGGGTCTTTTTGTTTCTCTGGAAGCTTCTTGCGAATATCCGCAGAGACATTCTCACTCATTGTTTCTCTCTCATGACCATTTAGCTTTCTCTTATTCGTACACAAGTCCTTGAGAAATTTCGCATAGCGAGGGAATCTACGAATGTAATCGAGTAGTGGAATGTTTATTTCCACTTTCTTGAAAACCTCTAGGATATCTCTCTCTGCCTCATCCTTTTTAGTGTTAACCGCTAGACGGCTAGGAAAAGGGGCTCTAGGTTTATAAGGTGATATTTCCTTGGACTTTTCTGTCATCTTCTCGGATTCCGGCTTAATTACTTCAATCTCTCCTCCACCTTGCATGTTTCCTTTACTCCCTTCTATTTCTTTACCACTTCTTAAGGTGATAGCACATGCATTCTCACGGGGGTTTAGAGTTTGGGAAGGAAGTTGTGAGGACCCCTGAGTTTTTAACTGGTTTAGTTCAGAGGATATTTGAGCAATTTGAGTGCCCAGGTGTGTTAGGGCAGTTTTTGTATCCTTCTGAAAAGAAGTAGTTGATGTGGCCAAGGAGGTCACAATGTCGAAAGATTTTTCAAAGCGGGGGTCAATTGGAGGTGAAGAAGAAGAAGAATTTTGATGATGGATTTGAGGAGGTTGTTGCTTTGGTTTCCTGGGTCACGCCATCTAAAGTTTGGGTGGTCACGCCATCCGAGATTGTATGTTTTAGAGTAGGGATCATAATTTCGGTTGTGGGCCCCATTTGAATTTCCTTGTTGGTTTAGTTTAAAGATGCCGCAAGCAGTGGTCGTGACCTTCTCCTCATCATGGAGTGTTGGGCATGCATCAGTCGTGTGTCCCGTCTGAGTGCGGACACCACATGCCTTCACTTCCATCTTGGTTCCCATGAATGACGCCATCATATTAGCCAGGCTATCTAATTTGGCGTCCATACCATTCACTCGCTTCTCCAAATCACAGTCTCTAATCTCATTAACTCCCCTAATTCTAGATCTGGTTCTACTAGATTGGGCATTTTTTGCCATGGTTTCTATCAAGGTACGTGCTTGCCTAACGGTTTTATCTATGAAAGCACCCCCACTAGCGAGAATCTACATTATCCCTAGTCTCTTGAAGCATCCCATCATACAAGTGTTGAATCGGGGAGATTCTCTGGGACTTGATGGTTGGGACATTTTGCACACAACTTCTGGAAGCGATCATAGTACTCGTAGAGGGTTTCCCCTACTTCTTGTTGAATACTACAAATCTGCTTCCTAATAGAAGCGGTAAGAGAGACAGGAAAATACTTGTCTAGAAACAACTTTTGAGGTTCGACCCAAGTTGTTGGAAAAGGTGCTAGATGGTAGTACCAGTCCTTTGCCGGTCCTCGAAGACTGTATGAGAACAGTGGCAGCTTGTAAGGACCTTCATCTTCAATCTCCGCTGGCATCATTGTTGCGGTGATATGGTTGAACTCACGCATGTGAGAGTGCGGATCCTCTCCGGCGCTCCCATTGAAAGTCGGTAATAATTGAAGAAGACCCGTATGGATCTTAAAATTTGGGATCGGTGGTAATACAATACCATACTGGTTGGTAGCAAAATCAAAGGTAGATAAGTCCCTAAGTGTCCTATCCTCAAAATTAGCCATGACCGTAGTGTTACCTCTTGTAGCGTGAGGAGGAGCTGGTGGAGTAGGAGGTTCGCTTTCGCTGTCCAAGTTCTCCACCTTCTCAGTTTCTTCGGCTGCTTTCGGTGCTTCCGGAATTGCTTTTCTTCGCTCCAGGTGTGTTCTCCCAATCTCCGGATCTAATGGTGCAAGTGGAAGATTAGAACTACGAGTAGCTTTCATGAACTGGAATCAAGTGTAAGAGAGAGAATTAGTGAATGCAAGTAATGCAGACTCAAAGTGAAAATAAATAGTATGACTGACTCTGACAAAAAGTGAAAAAGATAACAAAGGTAACGAAAGTGTGACTTTGACAAAAAGTAAAAAAAAATGTGACTGACAAAAAGTAAAACGAATTTGGTTTACTCTGACACAAAAGCAGACTACCGTACTACACAAGAGAAGTGTGAATATTGACCTAGACTAGTCGCGTTGCTAGCTCCCAGGCAACGGCGCCATTTTGATAAGAGGTATTTTTGCAGTCGTTATACACTTACCAAAAGAAATTTATAACCCTAAACTTAACTACAATACAATAGACAGTGGAAGTAGGGGTCGAACCACAGAGAGCTATTTAGACTAAAACTAGGTGAAAGGATTACTCCTCTAATGAAAACGGACTCGAACAAAAACAGAAAACTAAAATAAAGAGAAACCAATACCGTAAATAAAACCAAACACAAGACCTAAAACAAGACACACAATTGGGGGGGTTGTTGATTGGTTGATTGCAACAAAATGAAAGTAACAAATAAAGAGAAAACTTAAAGTAAAGACTAAGTGATGTGGTGGTTTTGTGAAATGAGGCATAGTTTCGTGTAGTGAATTTGTGTGTAACTTTATCCTTGATTATAATAATGAATTTGGAATTAATATCTTAAGTGCAGTAAGATGAGCTCTAACCGATAAATAACTCAAACGAAAAGATAGAATTTTAGTTTAGATGAGCTCGTAAATAAAAACACTAACCTACTTGAATATCATAACCAATTCAATAGGAATCATTGGTTATTTAAACAAATCAAAACCTCCTAAACAATGAGCTTGTTCAGAACTGTTTAGTTCGTTATGAGTTATTTGCACTTGGCTATTATTCAAATTCTAATGGAAGCTATTGAGCAAAGCAACCAAAGGAATTTTGTGGCCCTTGTTAATTACTACCGAACATAGAATTGACCGAAATAAACTTAAAACAATTCATTGAGCATGAAAGATAATAAGTAAATAAAAACAGAATATAACCGTTCAAATGAAATTCATTATTAATGGTCTCAAAAGTTACAACACAAAAACATAAACACTAACTATGCCTCGAAGGGCTTACTCGAAATACATGGAAAATAAAGAAAATAAAATAATGATAGAACCCATTAATGAAGCGTGGATGGAAGGGTGAAGCTTGCTTGACTTGCCCAACTCCAAGAGAGAGAATGATGAAGTTCAAGAGTGATTAGAATGGATGCCTTGCACCTGGTTATATAACCCTCTCAAAAGGTGATCATGAGGGATGAATGAAGATCCATGCAAAGAGTGTAAAGGAAGCATGGCAAAGGCATGAAGAGTGCATGCAAAGTGCATGAAAGATCTGTCCAGAAGATGGTCAATTTGGGCCATTTGGACTTCTGAATTGGGCTCTGGTGATATAGAATGAATTGTGGGCTTTGTTCTCTTCTTTCCAACGGTATATAGTATGTATATACAGGGGGCCCAGATTATGAGTTATGGCCGAAATACTGAGACTGTGTCGGCAGGCCCGAGTCTTGATTATTATCTCTCTCTTGTGCTCCAACTTCTTTTCCCCAAGTTATGCTCCATCTAAATTGCACCTGAAATCACATAAATATCTTATTAGTAGTATCAACATTCAAGTTATGATTATTATCCATTTAAACACATATAATGGTGCAATATTACATATGTATAGGGTATAAAATGTGTATAATTAATGACTTATCACACCCGTTAGTCGCAACTCTTGGACTCAACCTTTGGATCGTATCTCTTTCTTTTGCACACGACTTCTGGATCACATCCATTCATCGCATCTCTTGGACATAACTTTTGGTCACATCTGTTGGTCGCACCCGTTAGTCGCACCTGTTGGTCACAACTCTTGCTCGCAACCTTTGGATCATATCCTTTGGTCGCACCTCTTTGACGCAACTCTTGGATATGACATCTGGATCGCATACTTGGTCGCACCCGTTGGTCGCAACTCTTAGACTCAACCTTTGGATCGCATCTCTTGGCGGCATCTTTTGGACACAACTTCTGGATCACATCCATTCATCGCTTCTTTTGATAGCATCTATTAGACATAACTTTTGGTCGCATCTGTTGGTCGCACCCGTTAGTCGCACCTGTTGGTCACAACTCTTTCTCGCAACCTTTGGATCATATCCTTTGGTCGCACCTCTTTGACGCAACTCTTGGATCGCATCTCTTGGCGGCATCTTTTGGACACAACTTCTGGATCACATACATTCATCGTATCTTTTGATCGCATCTCTTAGACATAACTTTTGGTCACATCTGTTGGTCGCACCCGTTAGTCGCACATGTTGGTCACAATTCTTGCTCGCAAACTTTGGATCATATCCTTTGGTCGCACCTCTTTGATGCAACTCTTGGATCGCATCTCTTTAGGTTTAAGCCTTTTGATACAACTTTTGAATCATATTCTCTTTGTTGCATCTATATGAGAGGATCCATCGTATAATCTCTTCAAATGAGACACGACCAGATGAAACAAACTTAACCATCGTATAATCTCTTCAAAAGAGACTAATGACCTTTCATGAATTAATCATTATATGAACTCATTCATATAGATGATATATCTTTATGTACCTTTTCATGAATCCTCAAACCTTCGCATCCCTTCAATTAAAAATATTCAACACTTAAAAACTCTATATACAAGCCTTATAATTATAAATCAAAATTATAAATGATATCTAAATAGTATATATCTCATATATACCGTCTCAATTTAACCGAAATATGTACGTCGCTCTGATACCACTGTTGGGTCTCGGACGTGCATAATGCAGATGAAAACAAAAATATTCGTCCAAAACCCATTCCGAGGATCCGTGCGTATCGGTTGAATCAAAGAAATAAATTTTAAAGATATCTTAATCCGTGACGCTCAAACCATGTGTATTGTCCATGCACCTCCAAACCGGTTGCCGTCCTAACCGATTTTCCGTCCGTCTAGGCCGTCTAGGTCGGATCGTGCGGAAGTCATCTACCGCACATACAATCGGTCTCCACCAAAACTCTCAACAAATCGTGCACATCTTCTTAGACCGAATAGATCACAAGCGCTGAAAGTACGAACGCCTCTACCGGTGTCCACACGAACAAACTTCTTAAAATGGGAAGAAGAACAATATAAATGCTAGTAGCTTGTTCTCCTCTTACATAAGAAAACTCTTGTTATTTTATCTCACAAAAGATGTATATAATTCCTCTCATTTAATCACACTCTTTCGTTTTTGTCATACAAAAAGAAAGCACCCTTTCATAATTTTGTCATATAAATTAGAAAGTATATTTTCTCTCTTTTGTCTCACAAAAGAGAATGAGAAATAATGAGAGAGAATGATGTGTTGTATTGTTAATTTGGAGCCCTTTATGTCCTTATATAGAGATGAAGAGTCATGTCTCTTCATACTAAAAGATGTGTATGACATCACTCATCATTATCCATATGTCATCATCTAGACTCTTCTAGATTACATGATATTTTGTGCTCATAGTTTTTATATACATATATATCACATCTTATCACATAAGATGACAATATATTTTGTGACATTCTTATGCAACTCATCATATAAGTCGCTAGGATTTTTTGCGCCCGTTTCAGTTTGTTCTTTGTGTGTGACCCTGTAGGTTCACTTAATGTTGACAATAAACTTGATAGTCTATAAATCATGAGCGGACTCTAGCAAGCCATCATGACTACCCAATTTAAGTGAATATCGGTGATCCGATTTTCCTAATCAACAATCACGTATTTGGTCCCTTTGTCACGCAATATCTATATCGATGATAAGGCATGTAAGACGCCATCCTTATATTAATCGATTAATATTTCTTGATTCTGAATTAAACTGAACAAGAACAAATGACATTAATAACTCTTATTAATTCATTTGAGTATGACAATATATTTCTTCAGTTCAATTCATCAAGAGGCGTAAAGATATCTCTCTCATTGATGAGAGGAACAAATCACGTCTTGATTGCACTCATCCCTCTACATGATTCATTATATACCTAATCATAACCGTTATGACTACCCAATTAAAGGTAATGTTAGATTAAATTAAAGTATAAAATTACTCATGTTGGGAACCGAGACAATCTCAGGTCAAAGGATTATAAATACTTTATATTATAAGAATCGCTAATGATGTAAAACATATAGCATTCTTATGGTGAGTCAGTCCAGTATATGGTCTCTAACATATACCTACGTTAATGGCTTGATAACTATTTATCCGTGATCAGTAAAACATGATCATCAGTCAACTAATATACCGGTGTGCATTTATAGCTTGTATATAAATATATATTTATTTGTATCCGCAAGTATATTTGTCTCCACAAATATCCTATAAATGACTAGGGACGATTTAGAATAGCATTCATAATACTATATAGTTTTACTATCAAAGTCACGCATTTTGATGACATAAAGTTTAATTGCGTATTCATGGTCTATTTTAATTATATTAAAATAACCTATACGCACATATTATATGAAATATCTTAGAATTAATATTATGTTTGTTATTACAATCCATCATGTAGGTCACAAACACTTTGGCCTAGGGCATAACACCATCAACTATATCACCTATCTTACTAAAAAATATCTTTAAATTCTCATATTACTAAAAATATTAATTTGAGCCACATAAACTCTATCTCATAATAAAAGTTATATATTCAATATTCAGTATTATCATTATAGATAATTATAATATATATACTATTTATACGGAAGAACAAATATAGCCAAAAGAAAAATAATATGCGGGCAAAACATTATTTGAATAAATACAACAACTAGCAACTCACAAATGAAATCTTCGGGTTCCACAAACTCTTGATCTTCCTTCGCAACTCTTTCAACTTCTCGGTCTTCTTATAGTATGAACTCCTCACGCGAATCTAATTATTTAATTAACATGCTCACTTAAATCTGATTATTTACGAAAATATTTTCTGGACCTTAAATGTAGAAACTAATATTACCACTGAGTCCAGAATGCCGAAAAATGTATAAATCGACTATTTATTTGTGAAATTTGGATTTATATATTAAAAATTATGACTAAAATAAATTTTCTTAATAAGTCGGAATTGAAGTCCCAGTTTTTAAAATTCAGATTTCCGAATCAACCGAAGATCCAGAACCCAGTTCCAGTTTAGAAAATATCCCAATTCCAATTTTACTAAAAAAAACAATATCTTATTTCTCGGTTTGAAATGTCCATATTTTTATTTGTATGAATTTGAAATCTTTGATATACACTCAAATAAGCAGAATTTAACATAACATTATTATAAAATGAAAATTACTCAGCTGTAACAGAAATTTGTAAAATTAATTACTCTTAATATATTATAAGGAACTAATAAAATTAATGTTCATAATATCATATTTCATAACTATTTTATTCAATACCCTATAACATTTATTTAGTCATCTCATATACCAACAATATTCAGAAAATATTATATCCATAAAAACAAAATATTTATAAGTTTAATTTCATGAATGCATGCAACATGACCTAATTATACAAATAATATCAATTACTAATACTAATTACTAATTAACTAGATCTAAAAATATAATACTCACATTAGAAGATGATTCAACAGAGGGAAAGGCCAAAGTGCTCTAGGGTCTGAACAGACACGGATCTGTGCACCACTTTGTAGATTGACCTGATAGGTTCACGAAGACCACGTCCAAACAGTAAAAGAAATAGAAATGTGAGTATCTTTCTGCGTAGAATCAGTTCTTGTCAGCCTTGCTACCTCGTCTCTCCTTCGGTCTATGCAGACCACATTTGCTAGAAATAGTGTAAGTGAAGAGGAGACAACCGCTCTATAGATGCGTGCCTTGACAGGGGAAAGTAGGGAGAAAAAGACAGAGAGAGAAGAAAATGACACCTTTTTGTCTTAATAGAAGATATTTAAAACGAGAAGAGGAATAAATAACTGTATCGTATTTTTCTGATTAATCGCTGATTACTCAAATTAAAGTCCTTCATTTCATACTAAATATAGATTCAGATTTCCAGCAATTACTAAGGCAAATTTTTTGAATTGACTGAAGATGAAATGAAATAGCTCATTTTGCCACTTTTTCACTTTAGTCCCTCAAAATTAAAATAATCATAACTTTCAAAATACACCTCAGATTTTGATGATTCAATTTTCTAAATTCATTATTTAATGCATATGCTTTAATGAGATGCACTATATTATTCTCCAACATACAAATTATATCTGAAATTGTGAAAATACCCCTACTAAAAAATAATAAAAATAAAATAAAATTGCTTATTATAACAACTACCCCCCTAAAAGGATCGTTTGTCCCCAAACGATTTACACACTTGGGTAACTAAGCTGGTTTGGATATTTCTCTCGCATGTCTGACTCTAGCTCCCACGTCGCTTCGCGTTCCGTTTGATTTTTCCATTGCACCTTAACGTATGAAACAGTTCGTGTACGAAGCAATTGATCATTCCGATCAACAATACAAACAGGTTCTTCCACGTAACTCAAATTTTTCTCTATAGTTAAAGAACCATATTCTACCACGTGACTCGGGTCATGAATATATTTTCTCAACATCGACACATGAAATACATCGTGTACACCTGACAAAGCTGGGGGTAGAGCCAATTGATACGTCACTTACCCAATTCGCTTGAGAATCTTGAAAGGTCCAATAAATCGGGGATTCAGTTTTCCTCGCATGCGAAATCTCATTGTTCCTTTTGATGAGGATACCTTTAAAAATAACTTGTCTCCTACCGCAAACTCCACTTCTCTTTGTTTCGGGTCAGCATAATGTCGTTGCCTTTGCCGAGTCACGTTGATCTTCTTCTGAATTAGTTCAATCTTTTTTACACTTTCCTAAATTAATTTCGGAATTGTCGGCTCTTGTACAACCACCGGTTCCCAACACAATGGTGTTCTACACTGCGCCCCATACAATGCCTCGAGCAGTGACATGCCAATACTAGGATGGTATCTATTATTATACGAGAATTCAATCAATGGCAAGTGTTGATCCCATTGACCTCCCATCTCAAGAACACACGCCCTCAATATATCCTCGAGAGTCTGAATTGTGCGCTCTGACTGACCGTTGGTCTGCAGATGATAAGCCGTAGAAAAAATCAATTTCGTACCTAAGCTTTTATGCACTGAATGCCAATACTGAGATACAAACCTCGGGTTTCGATCAGATACAATCCGAACGGGTATCTGTGCAAGAACACAATCCAATCAATATACACATGTGCCATCTTCTCTAGTGGGGTCCCTAATCTGAATGGTATGAAGTGAGCGGCCTAGGTGAGGTGATACACTATCTCCCGGATTACATTATTCTTACTTAGTGTTGCTGGAAAACCTATAACGAAATCCATCGTTATTTCTTGCCACTTTCCTTTCGGTACGGGTAATGATTGCAATAGCCCTTCTTTCTTATTCCTTTCTGCTTTGACCTGCTAGCATACTAAACACTTCTCCACATATTGTGTTATCTCCCATTTCATTCTTCTCCACCAAACGCTTTTCTTGAGGTCTCGATACATCTTCATTTCTCTCGGATGAACCGAATACCGAGAGGAATGTACTTCTTGCCAATATCGCTTTTTTTAATATCCGGAATATTCGGAACACACAATCGATCACCGACTCATAATGTCCCTTCAGAATCACATCTAAATTCCCGATATATTCCTTCTATCATCATCTCCTTAATCTTTAAAAAATCCCGATCATTATCTTGTGCCTCACTTATCTCGTCTAATAAGCCCGGCATAATAACAAGACTCTCATCACCTGGTAACACCAACTCAATGTTCATCTTTCCTAGATCCTCCAAGCTGCGACTATCATAAACTATACAAGCCGACATCGTCACATACCTCTTCCTGCTTAAAGCATCCGCTACAACATTCGCTTTTCCCGGGTGATATTCTACGCTAAATTAGTAGAATGCCCTAAGCCAATATATTTGAGACCTAGATTATTTAGAGATACTTTATATAATAAATGCGTATTGGTTATTTTATTCTTATTACTAAAAATGAATCTTGAATATGATATTCAGTTTTATATCATCAAAGTATGTGACTTTGATAGTAAAACTATAAAGTATTACGAATGATATTCTAAACCGTCCGTGATCATTCATAGGATGTTTGTGAGACAAAAATACTTTATGATAAGCTATAAATGTACATCAGTATGTTAGTTGACTGATGGTCACGTTTTACTGATCATGAATAAGAGTTATTAAGTCATTAACGTAAGTATATATTGGCGACCATATACTGGATTGACCCACTGTGAGAATACTACACGGTTCGTGTCATTAGTTATTCTCAGTAAAGAATGTATCTGTAATCCTTAGACTTGAGATTATCTAAGTTTCCTGCATGAGAAATTTTATACTTTAATATAATCTAACGTCGTCTTTAACCGGGCGGTCATAAAGATTATAATTAGTTATATAATAAATTACGCGGAGGAAAGAGTTTAATTAAGATAGGATTTGTTCCTCTCATAAATTGAGAGAGATATCTTTAGGCCTCTTGATGATTTGATTGAAGAAATGCACGGCCGTACTCGAGTGAATTAATAAGGAGTTATTAATTTCATTTCATGTTCAATCAAATTCTGTATCAAGAAATATTTATCGACCAACGTAAGGTTGACACATACCATGCCTTATGGACGATATAGATATTGTGTAACCAAGGGATACAATGCATGAACATAAATTAGGTTTGATCGAATCATCTATACTTGCTTAATTTGGGTAATCATGATGTCTTGCTAGAGGCCACTCATGATTTATAATCCGTTGTGATTATTTCCGACATTAAGTAAACCTAAAGGGTCACACAAAAAGAACAACTATTGAGACGTACATAGAAAAATCATAACTTATGTGATAAGTTGTATGAAGAGCTACATAATCAAGTGACACATCCAATCCTACATTTTATATGATAAAGTGTGTTACATATATGGTTACATAGTTATCATGTACATAGGATATGAAACTTATGGACTATATAGGCACAAGAGACACCCCAAAATGATTGATGAAGGCATATTATTTTCGTCCAACTTTTGTGAGACAAAATGAGAGAAAAATCCGAAAATTATTCTCTTGTTATTTCTGTGAGAAAAAGGAAGAACGAATACTAGCATATATCGTTCTTTATCCGTTCAAAGGGGTTGTTCATATGGATACCGATAGAGGACAAAGTGAAGTACGGCATCTTTGTGATTCGGGTTGAAACCGTGATTTTGTTTGAAAATTGGTTTTGTTTGAATATCGTTTTGTTTGGAGAATCGGTTTGTTTGGAGATTCAGTTTGCTTGGAGAATCGGTTCGTTTGGAGATTGCTTAGAGATCGGTTTGTGAGACCGGTTAGGTGAAACATACAAATGATCAGTTTGGAAACCGGTTTGGAATCGGGCAAAGAAAAGCGTCAACCAAATTCGCTTTCGATCATCACGGATTAAGCGTAATCGGAAGGTACAAAGTTATGAACTTTTCTTTGAATAATTGTAATTCACGGATCCTTCTTTTGGGTTTCGAATTCGATTTTGTTTCGTTTTTATTTTTTTCGCTACGTTATGAATGGTAGAAACCCAACAGTGACATCAGAGCCAAGTGAATTCCAATTAAATTAAGACGGATAAACCATTTTCGAAATATTTCTTTTGATTTTGAGGCGTATTTTTCAATTGTTGAATTTTCGTTATGAATGGTTGCGATTTCATGAAAGGATGCGACTTCATGAAAGGGTGCATGTGAAGTATCTTGATCATGAACGGTTGCGATTTCATGAAAGGATGCGACTTCATGAAAGGGTGCATGTGATGTATCTTGATCATGAATGGTTGCGATTTCATGAAAGGATGCGACTTCCTGAAAGGGTGCATGTAATGTATCTTGATCATGAACGGTTGCGATTTCATGAAAGGATGCGACTTCATGAAAGGGTGCATGTGATGTATCTTGATCATGAAAGGTTGTGACTTGATTGAAAGGATGCGACTTCATGAAAGGGTGCATGTGATGTATCTTGATCATGAAAGGTTGCGACTTGATTGAAAGGGTGCCTTGGGTATGTCATGAAGGGATGCATGTGATGTATTATAACCTTCGGATGGGTGTCTAAATTTTATGAAAAAGTGCGAAGCTACGTATATGATACACTAAATAAAATTCGAAAAGATGTATTCAACACATCAAGTTTTTTTAAGAAATTTTGAGTTTTCGGCACTATATAAAATAAAATTTCTTCAGGGGCGTTGACCCTTGACCCCGCCCTATGACCGGGTAGTGGGACCCCCATTTTTCGGGGCCGCACCCCGAACCCCGCACTCACGCATAGATTAATTGAAGACCCCGAATTTCATATTCGTAACGCCTTATACATATTTCGTAAAATGGTTTAATGTACAACATAATGCATATAACATGGGCTATTAGATATATGATGAATGATTGTGATTTGTGTGTGATGATGTGATGTATGTAATATATGTATGTATGTAATAACGGACATGGTTCCGTTCTTGGTTGATGGGATGTAATTTATTTTGATGGTTAATTGTGACGGGTATGGTTCCGTTCATTTTATATACAATATAACTACCACGATCATACGCATCATGGAGATGAAATAGTTCATTGTCCACCTCATACACATCATGGAGATGAAGGAGTTCACCGTCCACCTCATACGCATCATGGAGATGAAAGAGTTCACCGTCCACCTCATACACATCATGGAGATGAAGGAGTTCACCATCCATCTCATACACATCATGGAGATGAAGGAGTTCAATGCCTTATGGTTGAATGTATCTTAGGAAATGATCTTAATGATTGGCTCATTTAGATCATCAAGGATATGTTATATCATATCATATTTATTTTATCTGTGCATCGATGTTCTGTGATGAAATACATGATAAAATAAAACCACTAAAACAAAAAGGTTATACATAACAATCCCTCATATAATATTGAATCATAGAAATGCCTCCCATGTATCTATACTTATCATCCCTTCGATCATGCAAAATTTGGGTATGCCAAAGCATAGTGAATTAGCATAATCTTAGGGTGATAAGAAGCGAGAAATGGTAATTCTCGATATTTAGACATGGTTAAATTCAACTGAACTATCAAGTAAGACTTGAGTTCGGGGCATATGATAGAATGCATACCCCGATCATATGATGCTCATCCTATGGATTAATCAAGAGTTGTATGAGATACAATTGGAAATGTTCCTACCTAAATAATTAGGTTCTAGGCGATGAGCCAAATCTCACTTGGAACTTGATGAAATATGGATCTTGGCCCACTATGAAATTTAAAGTTAAAATTTCGAATCAATACATTTGAAGGTTATTGATTTGAATAAAATAGTGGGAGTTAAAATTATATTAAAATATCTCAAATCACATATTAATATAAACCTGTATTTAATTCTATGTAGAAAATGGCAACAAACAACACATCAACTTTAACATTGCGATCCGTCCTTGAGAAGGACAAACTCGATGGGAAAAACTTCCTCGACTGGCATCGAAATTTGAGAATTGTTCTCAAACAAGAAAGGAAGAACTATATCCTTGAAGGGCCCATTCCTGACCAGCCCTCTAATGATGCTGATCAAGAAGTAATAAATACTTATGCCAAGCATACAAGCGACTCTAATAATGTGACATGTCTCATGTTAGCCACCATGGATGCTGATCTTCAAAAGCAGTTTGAAAATTTAGAGGCATTTCCAATGTTGGCACAGGTCAATGAGAGGTATAATGCACATTGTGCATTAGCAAGTTGTAAGATGGTTCCCAACTCCTCGGTGAGTGCTCATATTTTGAAAATGAAGGGCTACCTTGATCAACTCGAGAAACCCGGGGCAAAGGTTGGCGATGAAATGACTACCGATTTGATCCGTAGGTCTCTTCCTCCTAATTTCAAGCCATTTAGGGCCTATTCTCTAGCGCAGTTTTGTAAAGGCACAGGAAGCCATGGGTGCAGGAAGCTGAGAAATGAATGTTAAGAAGCCATAGGTGCAGGAAGCGACAGAAACTTTATGAAAGTGTGAAAAAAAAGTGTTATATGAAAACAGAGAAAGCTATGAATATAATATAGACATACTTCAATTGATTAGTTGTTAGAGAATGATTAATTATGAAGATTGTATTAATTATAATGTTTGATGAAATCATAAGAGGCAATGAATATAAAAATAATATATTAAAAACTTATTGTTACAAAAATATTCTTTTTTATATAAACTAGCTCTTGAAGGATGAATCCAAAAAATCTAGCCGTTTGAAGAATTAAAAAAAAAGAAGATAAATCCAAAAAATATTACCGTTAGAATATCGTATCATCCACTATATAAACAAACCAACATTTGAAAAAATAATAATCACATTTCAAGTTCGTATCTAGTTGCTGCTCTTTCCACTTATCCAATAACATGAACAATATTTTTCGTTGGAAAAATCAGAAGGAAGATAATGAAATGCTCGATTTGATAACGGCATACAATCACCAGCTTCCATCATCGTCATTGCAAAGAACACCATGTCATACATCAATCTAAAGCGGTGCAATGTGGGTTAAAGAAGTATTGGAAGGTCATGAATCTCGTTCCAGGAATGAATTTCGCATGGAGACTCATGTTTTTCATGCTTTGGTCAAAACGTTGAAAAATAAACGTCTTCTTAAAGATGGTGGCAAAATAACAGTAGATGAACAAGTAGCAATGTTTTTATATACACTTGCTAAAAAGGCCAGCAATCGTACCGTTCACGAATGGTTTCAGCATAGCGGCTGTAGCGTAAGTGCGTATTTTGGAAAGATTCTAAATGCTATACTACAATTGTCTACAGAAATTATACGCTTTTCATCTCTACTCACACCTAGAGAGATTTCAAATAGTACAAAGTTCAAACCATATTTTAAGGTATAATACTAATTGTTATT
Organism: Juncus inflexus; assembly: GCA_024447665.1. Lineage (NCBI taxonomy): Eukaryota > Viridiplantae > Streptophyta > Magnoliopsida > Poales > Juncaceae > Juncus > Juncus inflexus. Next base: position 10,721,301 of record JAJHPC010000004.1, read on the forward strand.
TATGTGTTGTTGTTTTATTAAATTGATTCATTTATTCTTTTTTATAATAAAATTTTATATTGTAAGATTGCATCGGTGTCATTGATGGAACACATGTACCAATAATTTCGATACCGCAACAGAAAACAGAAAACAAACATTATCTCAAAATATTATGGTTGCTTGTAATTTCGATAATCGTTTTATTTTTGTATTAGCTGGGTGGGAGGGGTCTGCTTTTGATGCCTTGATACTTAAGAGTGATATTGATGAGTGTAATTTTTATGTGCCGAGTGATAAATTCTATTTAGTCGACGCGGGCTATGCGAATACACCTAATTTTATTGCTCGATATCGTGGTGTAAGATATCATCTGAATGAACAAGCTAAAGCAAATAAAAGACCCAAGGATTACAAAGAACTTTTTAATCTGCGTCATTCACAACTAAGAAATCACGTGTAGCGCATAATTGGTGTGCTTAAGATGCGATTTCCAATCATAAAAACTGCAACGTATCATACGCTTGATTCACAAAGAGATATAGTTGCAGCTGCATGTGTCCTTCATAATTTTATCGTGAACCATAATGGAGATATGAATTGGCCATCTGAATCGACCCCCGAAATATCTCCAAATGAGTTTGTGGCAATACAAATCACTAAACAACGAGAGACAAGCAGGCACTTTAAAGAGAGATGAGATTGCTATGAAAATATGGGAAGATTACGATAATAATTATAGAAATGGGCAATCATGAAAAAAATAATTTGATAATTATAATACTTTTATGTTGTAGTATTCATTTCTTGTCATTTATTTGTAGTATTAATTTCTACTTTATTTTTAATTACAATATTTTCTTGTCTTTCATTTCTTAATTATATTTTTTTAAGTATTATGCACTAATTGAGAAGTTTTTACATTTGTGTCAAGTAATTAAAGAGAAATATGTAAATAACATTAAAATAAATAAATAGCATTAATAGAAGAGATAATTTCATATATGTGTGTGGGCCCCATAGATTAACTATTTTCTCTCACCAATCCGTGCAAAACTCTACTCAGAGCTAAGTTTTGAAAAGCCAACAAAACATACATGATTTCAAGGTTTCCACGGTTTTGAACCCCAAAGCCATGGGTTTGATTATGTGGATAGAACACCCCAAAATCCAATCCTCACAAAACTTGACTTCCTTCCCAAACCGAGCTTCAAACCTGCGCTGGAGAACAGGCCCTTATAATGAACTATAATATGCATAACATGGACAAGAGTCTCACGGAGTTGCACGTCATGCTGAAGAACTTCGAGGGGACTATGAAGACAAATGTTGTCAATGATGTTCTCTTGGTTCAGAAAGGCAAGGGTCAGAAGAGAAAAATCAAGGGCAAAGTCAAGGGAAAAGGTAAGGACAAGGTGTTGTCCGAACCTAAGAGTAAGAAACCCAAGGAGGGTGTTTGTTTCTTCTGCAACAAACCAGGCCATTGGAAAAGAAATTGCCAGGCCTACTTGGAGAATCTAAAGAAGAAGAAGAGTAGTGAGACTACTACTTCAGGTATTAATGTTATTCAAATTAATTTATCTACTTCCTCATCTTGGGTATTAGATACCGGATGCGGTACTCACATTTGTAATAATGTGCAGGAGCTGCAAAGGAGTAGAAGATTAGCGAAAGGTGAAGTTGACCTGCGGGTGAGAAATGGAGCAAGAGTTGCTGCATTAGCCGTGGGCATTTATTTATTATCTTTACCTTCTGGACTTGTAATAAGTTTAAATCATTGCTACTATGTACCTGTTGTGAACAGGAATATTGTATCTGTGTCAAGATTGCTTTTAGATGGTTTTAAGTTTGTTATTGAGAATAATAATTTTACCATAAGTAAAGAAAACCTTTTCTATGCAAATGGTCAATTAGAAAATGGTCTTTATGTTTTAAATCTTGATCATGAACATTACAAGTCTATCTATAACGTTAATACAAAGAGATTTAAATCTAATGATTAAAATCCGACATATTTCTAGCATTGTCATTTAGGACACATAAATAAGGAACGCATTTCTAAACTCCACCAATATGGACTTTTAGACTCATTTGATTTAGAATCATTTGAGAAGTGTGAATCATGTTTATTAGGTAAGGTGACAAAGGCTCATTTCACAAAGAGAGGTGAGAGGGCAAGTGAGTTATTGGATCTCATACATACAGATGTATGCGGACCAATGAGCACACCAGCTAGAGGTGGGTTTCGATACTTCATTACTTTTACTGATGATTTAATTAGATATGGATATGTTTACTTAATGAAACATAAATCTGAATCTTTTGAATTGTTCAAAATTTTCAAGACTGAAGTAGAAAACCAGCTAGGTAAGAAAATAAAAGCACTTCGATTAGATCGAGGTGGCGAATATTTAAGCCTAGAGTTTGAAGATCATCTTAAAGATTGTGGAATAATTTCACAACTTACTCCTCCTGGAACACCTCAATGGAATGGTGTCTCAGAAAGGAGAAACCGAACTTTATTAGATATTGCTCGGTCTATGATGAGTCAAACAGATCTTTTGATATCCTTTTGGGGTTATGCCATTGAGACTGCCGCGTTCATATTGAACAAAATTCCATCAAAAGCTGTTCAAAAGACTCCATATGAGATATGGACAGGGAGGAGTCCCACATTGTCTTTTCTAAAGATTTGGGGTTGTGAAGCTTATGTGAAGCGTCAAATTTCTGACAAGTTAACACCGAAATTTGATAAATGCTTATTTGTGGGATATCCTAAAGAAACTAAATGATATTACTTTTACAACCCATCCGAGAACAAAGTATTTGTGGCTCGAAATGGTATCTTTTTGGAAAGAGAATTTATTTCTAAAGGAACTAGTGGGAATAAAGTACACCTTGAAGAAATTCAAGATCCACTAATTAGCAATGAACAGCCATTGGAAGATCCACTAGTCTCTTCAAGAGTTGACGAGTCCGGTCTTGAAACACAAGATACTCCTCGTAGATCTGGTAGAGTTCGTCATGAGCCCGAGAGATCTGGATTTCTCATAGATGATGAACCCACATCTTACCAAGAAGCTATCAAGGATCCTGATTCTCATAAATGGTTAGAAGCTATGAAAACTGAGATGCAATCCATGTACGATAATCAAGTTTGGAACTTAATTGATTCACCTGAAGGTTCTAAGACCATTGGGTGTAAATTGGTTTTCAAAAGGAAAACTGACATGGACGGAAATGTGCATACCTATAAAGTGAGACTTGTTGCGAAAGATTTCCGACAAACTCATGGTATAGAATATGACGAAACTTTCTCACCAGTTGTCATGCTTAAATCGATCAGAATTCTGCTTGCCATAGCCGCATATTATGACTATGAGATATGGCAAATGGATGTTAAAATAGCTTTCTTAATGGAAATTTACTCGAGGATGTGTATATGTAGGATTAGTGCCCTAGGCCAAATATATTTGTACTATGAAATAGATTATGTATTAAGACATTATTATTTATTCAATAAAGGTTGTCGGAAATAGTTGAGACCTACATCCGTTCTTCATCTCGCGGATCAGGAAGATCCGAGGTATAAATTTTAATGGTTAATCTCGTACTTTTATTCCCTTAACGTAAATTGTAGGGCGGATTAAATCCATAGGTTCCGCTGCGCATGTAATGTACATGGCTATGGATTATCCAACAGTATTACATGCCTTATGATCGATACAGATATCGTGAGACAATGGGACTAAATACGTAATTGTTGATTAGGTAAATCGGATCACCGATATTCACTTAAATTGGGTAGTCATGATGGCTTGCTAGAGTCCGCTCATGATTTATAGACTGTCAAGTCTATTACCAACATTAAGTGAACCTACAAGGTCACACACAAAGAACAAAATGAAACGGGCGTAGAAAATCCTAGCGACTTATATGATGAGTTGAATAAGAATATCACAAAAGATATTGTCGTCTTATGTGATAAGATGTAGTATATATGTATATAAACACTATGAGTACAAAAGATCATGTAATCTAGAAGAGTCTAGATGATGGCATATGGATAATAATGAGTGATGTCATACACATCTTTTAGTATGAAGAGACATGAATCTTCAACTCTATATAAGGACATAGAGGATTCCAAATTCAGTACAACACATCATTCTCTCTCTCATTATTTCACATTCTCTTTTGTGAGACAAAAGAGAGAAAATATACTTTCTAATTTGTATGACAAAATTATGAATGGGTGCTTTCTTTTTCTATGACAAAAATGAAAGAGTGCGATTATATGAGAAGAATTATATACATCTTTTGTGAGATAAAAATAAGAAGAAGAAAAAGAGTTTTCTTGTACAAGAGAAGAATAAGTTACTAGCATATATTTTGTCTTCTTCCCGTTTTAAGAAGTTTGTTCGTGTGGATACCGGCAGAGGCGTTCGTACTTTTGGCGCTTGTGATCTATTCGGCCGAAGAAGATGAGAACGGGTTGTTGAGAGTTTCGGTGGAGACGGATTGTGTAGGCAGTAGATGACTTCCGCACGATCCGACCTAGACGGCCTAGACGGACGGAAAATCGGTTAGGACGGTAACCGGTTTAGAGGCGCATGGACAATACGCATGGTTTGAGCGTAACGGATTAAGCGTAATCCGAAAGGTATCTTTAAGATTTATTTCTTTGATTTAACCGATACGCACGGATCCTCGGAATGGGCTTTGGATGAATATTTTTGTTTTTCGCTGCATTATGCACGTCTTAAATCCAACAGTAGTATCAGAGCGACGTACGTGTTTCGGTTAAATTGAGACGGTATATATGAGATATATACTATTTAGATACCATTTATAATTATAAGGCTTGCATATAGAGTTTTCAAGTGTTGAATATTCTAATCCGAAAGGATGCGAAGATTTGGGGGATTCATGAAAAGATGCATGTGATGCACTAATTCATGAAAATATGCATGTGAGGTACTAAATTCACGAAAGGGTACATATGATTCATAGCTTTGTGAAAATGTGTAACTCCAAAAACCATTTGTAAGAATTGCAACAAAATAAAACATATATCCAAAAGTTTCAAATAAGAGATATGATCAAGAAATAAATCTAGATTTATTTGATTACTAATGAAGCCTTGTCACATGTGACATGACAAAGTCTCATAACTTGATTTCATGGACGGATTTGATCCAAAAATGCAACGAATAGATGTGATCTAAAAGTTGCATCCAAAATGGTGATCAAGAGGTGCGAGCAAGAGTTGCAACCACCGGGTGCAATACAAGAGTTGTGTCTAAAAGGTGCGTCCAAAGAATATGTTCCAAAATTTGGGACTAATTGAAGAGTTGTGAACACGGATTCCACCAACAGATGCGACCAAAAGGTATGACCAAGATATGCAATCCAAATGTCACATCCAAAATATTTGTGACGAACGGTTGTGACCAAGAGGTGCGACCAAGGGGTGTGATCAAAAGTTATGACCAACAAGTGCGACTAACAGGTGTGACCATAAGTTGCGATCAAGAATTTAGTCCAAGAGGTGCGACCAAAGGATATGATCCAAAGATTGCGAGCAAGAGTTTGTGACCAACAGGTGCGACTAACGGGTGCGACCAATAGATGTGACCAAAAGTTATGTCCAAGAGATGCGATCAAAAGATGCGATGAATGGATGTGATCTAGAAGTTGTGTCCAAAAGATACCGCCAAGAGATGCGACCCAAAGGTTGAGTCCAAGAGTTGCGACCAACGGGTGCGTCCAAGTATGTGATCCAAATGTCACATCCAACGGGTGCGACCAAGTATGCGTCAAAAGGTTGTGTCTAAAGAGTTGCGGCCAATGGATGCGACTAAAGGTTGTGACCAAAAGGTCCGACTAACGGGTGCCGCCAAAGGGTGTGACTAAAGGGTGTGACCAATGAATGTGATCCAAATGTAACATCCAAAAGACGAGATGACAGGTTGCGACCAACGGATGCCACCAAGAGGTGCGACCAACGGGTGCGACCAACAGGTGTAATCGACATGCGTAACCAATATGTACGACCGAAAAGGTGCAATCGCAAGAGTTGCGACCTCTTGAATAGTTGTGTCTTCATGAATGGGTGCAACCCATGAATTGCCTTTTTTTTTGAAATGGTGCTTGTGATGCATTATTTCATGAAAAGTTGCATGTGATGCACTGAATTCATAAAAAGATGCATACGATGCATTAATGTATATAAAAATGTGTGTTGACTGTAGATTGTATTGACTGTTAATTGTTGACAGTTAACTACACTAATTTACCCCTAGACTGTTGACCATTGAATTGGTCAAAAGTTGATCATGACCTAGCCAAAATGTTGACCATTAACTGGTGACCTTATCAAATGCTGATCGTTAACCTAGTCAAATGTTGACCAAATCAAATATTAATTTTTGACTTGTCAAATATTGACGATGATGACCGCGCCCCCAATTCGCATTCGTAAGACTTATATATATATATATATATATATATATATATATATATATATATATATATATATATATATATATATTTTATAAATGGGTAAATAATTGAAACATAATATGATTATGTTTATATTTGATATATTTGTTAATACGTGTCGATATAATGAAAGAGTTCATTAGGCATAACACATCCATCATGGAGATGAAGGAGTTCATCGTCCATCAGGAATACATCATTAAGATGACAAGTTCATATTTAACCACACATCATGGCGATGAAAGAGTTCATCGATTTCTATACATGGAGATAAGATTTTCATATACAATCTAAGAAAAATTTCATGGAGATGAAATATATATTAGGAAATCTTTATGTTAGTTCATAAAGATCAAGGCCATGATATATCATTGTTATTATCTTTATTCTATTAGTACATGTGATGTTCTTTGAAGATTGCATAATAACATATAATATTAAATAGAATCCCTCAAAATAATGTTAAGTCATGAAGTGCCTTCCATAAGTCTAAATCTCACAATACTCTAATCGACCCTGCATAGGTCATGCCAAGGCTGGGTATGTAGGGACATTCTTAGGAGGAGAGAATGCGGGAAATGGGAGCCAAGATAGGTCATGCCAAAGTTGAGTGTGTTGGGTACTATTTTGCCGATGATTAGGCATGTTTTGACTTAACTGGGCTATCAAGTCGGACTTGGGCTCGGGGCATATGATAGGATATATACGTCGGGCATATGATGCTTATCCTATGTTATTCAAGAGTTGTAAGAGATACAATTGGAAATGTTCCTACCTAAATAAGTGAAGTTCTGGGCGATGAGTCAAAGTTCACTTAGAACTTAATTGAAATATGGATCTTGTCTTACTATGAAACTTCAAGTATTGAAAGTTTCCGAATCAATGCGATTGAGGGTTATTGATTTGATTAAAAATAGTGGGAGCCATTATATGAAATATTTAAAGAATAATAGTCTTTGCATATTATTCAAATCGAATAGTATATCTATTTATGTCTCACAATAGGTCCTTGAGAAGGACAGATAGCATAAGAAGCTAATAATCGTTAACATGAATATGGACAAGTGTTGTCAATGATGTTCTCGTGCTTAAAAGGAACGTAGAAAGTACTCCCAAAGATAAGGGCAAGATGTTGCCGGGGCTTCAACCTTAGGTAAGAAGTTTGTATCTTTCGCAATGAATCGGTTCATTGAAAGAAACCATAATTTCTAAAGAAGATAAAAAAAAAGGGGAATGAAAGGGTAGTGTGACTACCGCTTCAAGCATTTTTGTTATAGAAATTAACTTGTCTATTTCACATCATGTGTATTAGATACATGATGTGAATCACACATTTGTGAAAATGTGCTGACTAAGTTATAGACTATTGAGTAAATATGATGTTAACATATGAGTGACAAATATAGCAAAAGTCGTTGTATTTTCTCAAGTAACTCATTTTGTTTACATTGTCTTTTTGGACTTACCGCCAACATAAATAATTGTTATTTATTTTCGACAATAAATTTGATATTATCTTTAGTTCGAGTTTATGTATGAATGATCATTAATTTATTATTGAGAATAATAATTTCACCATTCACAAAGGTCATTTTTCTTTGGAAATGTTTGTATAGAAAATTACCTTATGTGTTATATCGAACAAGATAATTATAAGTCCATTTATAACATTAATATTAAGAATTTAAATCTAGCATTGTCGCTTGGTCTACTTAAATAAGATGAACATTTATTGAATCCATTAAGATGGATTTTCAAATTTATTTGATTTGGAATCATTTGAAACATGTGTAACTTATTTATTAGACAAGATGACATATACGTCTTTCACAAAGTAAGGTGAAAGCAAGTTCCTTGTTGGCTCTCATACATAGTGATGTATGTTCATCAATGAGTGAAGGTGCTAGAGAAAACTACTTCATCACTTTATTGAAACAATATATTTGAATATTTTGAAAAGTTCAAAACTTACAAATAATGAAGTAGAGAATAAACTTGGCTTTGAAAAATCAAATTTCTTTGATGAAATTGAGAAGTCGAGAACCAAGTGTTTGATCATCATGATAGCGATATCGAACTTTATTAGATATAGTTCGATCATGATGAGTCAAATATATCTTCTATTTCTTTCGGGGTTACGCTCTTATTACGTTCATACTGAAAATAATTTCATCTACAGCGGTTATGAAAGATTCCATATGAGATATGGACTGGTAGGAGTATCAGATTATCTTTTATCAAGATTTGTGGATATGATACTTATTTGAAGCATCATGTCTTTAATCGGATTAATGCTTGTTTGTCAGGACATTACTTCTATAATTCATATGAGAACAAAATGTTTGTTACTCGAAAATTATATCTCTTTGGAAAGTATGTTTCCAAAAGAATTAGTGGGACTAAATTTGAAAAGTTCAAATTCCACATACTGAAAGCAATGCTCGGATGGAAATTAACTCAGATTTCAACGAATGATTGAGTCTGTAATTAATCAACTAGACTCTCAAAATATTGAAGAATCTGAGTATATAACATAAGTGTATTCATGTAGATCTATTAGAATTTATCGCAGGCCCGAAAAATATAGATTTTTGGTGACTAATGATAATAATTTCGTACTCATAGATGCTGAGTCCACATTCTACTAATAGACTATGATGAGTCAAGACTCTAATGGTTGGAGACTTTGAAAGTTGAGATGTGATCCATGTAAGACAATCAAGTTTTGAATTTGATTGATCCATCAGATGGAAATATGATTTTAAAAGAAAAACCGACATGGATAATGTGCAGTCATATAATGCACGATTTGTGATTAAGATAAACTCATAGTATACACAATGATAATATTTTTCCAAGTCATCATGCTTATGTATTTCAGAATTTTCTTGGGCATATGTTCATAGTATGACTATGAAAGATGTCTTAGAGTTTTGTCGATCCTATAAATTTTGAAAAGAGTTTGCAAGTTGAATGAATTCATTTATGAATTAAAGCAAACATCTCTAGGTAAAAATTTATAATTTGATGAAATAACTAAACAGTTTGGCTTTATCAAAAATTAAAGATAAATCTTATGTTGACAAGAAGTTCAGTGGGAGCATAATTATGTGAGATGTGAATCAAGACACACATAAGTTTAATCCTAGTGAATGTCACTAAATAATAATCAAGAGTATGATTATAAACTTGAGAAGGATAAAGTATTCTTCTTAGATTATGGTGGACATAAAAATATACAAAGTATTTGCATATGACAATGTTTGATACTCCGTTTAAGAAGCCAATCCCTCAAGTATATGATGGTGATCATGTTAGGTCAATGCGTATGTGATACCTTTTATATCAACTAGTATGAGATATTTGGTTGATTTTGCCTATTACAAGTGGGAGATTAATGGTGTTATGCCCTAGGCCAAAATGTTTGTGACCTAGATGATGGATTATAATAACAAACATAATATTTATTCTAAGATATTTCATATAATATGTGTGTATAAGTTATTTTAATATAATTAAAATAGACCATGAATATGCAATTCAGCTTTATGTGATCAAAGTGCGTGACTTTGATAATAAAACTATAAAGTGTTATGAATGCTATTCTAAATCGTCCTGGTCATTTATAGGATATTTGCAGAGACAAATATACTTGCGAATACATATAAATATATATTTATATACAAGCTATAAATGTACACCAGTATATAAGTTGACTGATGATCATGCTTTACGCCTCATGGATAAATAGTTATCAAGTCATTAACATAGGTATATGTTAGAGACCATATACTGGACTGACCCGCCATAAGAATGCTACATGTTTTACGTCATTAGCGATTCTTGTAACATAAAGTATTTATAGTCCTTTGACCCAAGATTGTTTCGGTTCCCAACATGAGTAATTTTATACTTTAATATAATCTAACACTACCTTTAACCGGGTTGTCATAACGGTTATGATTAGGTATATAATGAATCATGTAGAGGGATGAGTACAATCAAGATGGGATTTGTTCCTCTCATAAATGAGAGAGATATCTTTAGGCCTCTTGATGAATTGAACTGAAGAAATGTATGGTCATATTCAAATGAATTAATAAGAGTTATTAATGTCATTTGTTCTTGTTCAGTTTAATTTGGGATCAAGAAATATTAATCAATTAATATAAGGATGGCGTATTTGTAGGATTAGTGCCCTAGGCCAAATATATTTGTACTAGGAAATGGATTATGTATTAAGACATTATTATTTATTCAATAAAGGTTGTATCTTATATATTTGTGCGTATGGGTTGTGAATGTAAATCTTATATCAACCAAGAATGACACTTCATCTTCACGTCATCAGAATACGTGATTCTGATAGTAGAACTATGAACCTACGAATGACATTCTAAACTGTCCCTAGTGAGATGTAGGATGTTTATAGAGATAGACATACTTCAGGTAAGAATCTACAAATCCACACTAGTATATTCGCAGGCTGGATGATCATGTTCTGCTGATCATGGACATAGAGATGTCAAGGCCGGAATATAGGTACGTGTTAGAGAACACGTACTGGACTGACCACACTATGAGAATATGCATGGTATATGGCATTAGTGATTCTTATATGAATAGTGTGCTTGTTCCTACGACCTGAGGTCACCATGGATTCCTGTATGTGGAACTGCATACTTTAATGTGATCCTACGTCATCTGTAACGGGATGATTATTAAGGTCATCATTAGGTATGCACTGAATCATGGCGAGGAATGTGAGTGACCAAGATGGGACTTGTTCCTCTCGACAAGAGAGAGATTTCTCTGGGCCCCCTGATGAACTAGGACTGAAGGAAATACATGGCCATGCTCAAAATGGATTAACATGTGTTGTTAATATCATTTTGTATTTACTCAGTCTAATTCTCGATTAGGAAAGAGACTTTGATCAAACTCAAGGATGACATATTACCATGTCTTGTGATCAAGACGTATATGGTAGAACAAAAGGAATAAGAAAATCTCTATTCAGATGGGTTTACGATTGCCGATCATTTCATTTAACATAGGGAGTCATGACATCAGTCTAGAGGTTACTCATGACTTACGATCTTTAGAGGTCACACAATGAGTTCCATTCGTACAGGATGAATATGCCTCAAAACAGTTATACATATGATGTATGAATTGGTGAATGAAATAATCAATTATTGCATAATTGATTCAACGAAATAGAGCCATTCCATTAGCAACGGAATAGTTCCGTTCCCAGCGGAATATATATGGAAACTGTAATAACCTTAGCTTCCAAGTATTTCGTGCAATCGTTCGCCTCTCTTTCTAGTATAAATAGAAGGAAGGAGTCTCTCTATTTAACACACAACTCAGAAGCCTTAGAGGCCGTCTACTACACAGAAAAGAGAGAGAAACTTTTGAGAGATATTCGGAAAGTGTTTCCGGAGTTGTCTAGCCAAGTCCGGTTATTCCGTACGTATGAAGCTCGCGTGTATACAAGTAGAGGTTCTCTATCTTGAGAACTAGCGAGGGATCCATCTTCATCCCTAGGAGAAGAAGGAGTTTCTCGAGCCGAGCTTCAAGAAAGAGTTTCGCGAGCCAAGCTTCAAGAAGGAGTTCTTCGAGCCAAGATTCAAGAAGGAGTTCTTCGAGCCGAGCGTCATGAAGGAGCTTCGCGAGCCAAGCTTCAGGGAGGAGACGGTTGTGAGTCAGAATAGTTCAGACCTACATCCGTTCTTCATCTCACGGATCAGGAAGATCCGAGGTATAAATTTTAATGGTTAATCTCGAACTTTTATTCCCTTAACGTAGATCCTAGGGCAGGCTAAATCCATAGGTTCCACTGCGCATGTAACGTACATGGTTATGGATTTTCCAACAGTATTACATGCCTTATGATCGATACAGATATCACGTGACAAAGGGACTAAATACATGATTGTTGATTAGGTAAATCGGATCACCGATATTCACTTAAATTGGGTAGTCATTATGGCTTGCAAGATTCCGCTCATGATTTATAGACTGTCAAGTCTATTGCCAACATTAAGTGAACCTACAGGGTCACACACAAAGAACAAACTTGAAACGGGCGTAGAAAATCCTAGCGACTTATATGATGAGTTTCATAAGAATGTCACAAAAGATATTGTCATCTTATGTGATAAGTTGTGATATATATGTATATAAAGACTATGAACACAAAAGATCATGTAATCTAGAAGAGTCAAGATGATGGCATATGGATAATAATGAGTGATGTCATACACATCTTTTAGTGTGAAGAGACATGACTCTTCAACTCTATATAAGGACATACATGACTCCAAATTCAGTACAACACATCATTCTCTCTCTCATTATTTCACATTCTCTTTTTTGAGACAAAAGAGAGAAAATATACTTTCTAATTTGTATGACAAAATTATGAAAGGATGCTTTCTTTTTCTATGACAAAAATGAAAGAGTGCGATTATATGAGAAGAATTATATATATCTTTTGTGAGATAAAAATAAGAAGAAGAAAAAGAGTTTTCTTGTGCAAGAGGAGAATAAGTTACTAGCATATATATTGTTCTTCTTCCCGTTTTAAGAAGTTTGTTCGTGTGGATACCGGCAGAGGCGTTCGTACTTTCGGCGCTTGTGATCTATTCGGCCTAAGAAGATGAAAACGGGTTGTTGAGAGTTTCGGTGGAGACCGATTGTGTGTGCGGTAGATGACTTCCGCACGATCCGACCTAGACGGCCTAGACGGACGGAAAATCGGTTAGGACGGTAACCGATTTAGAGCCGCATGGACAATACGCATGGTTTGAGCGTAACGGATTAAGCATAATCCGAAAGGTATCTTTAAGATTTATTTCTTTGATTGATCCGATACGCACGGATCCTCGGAATGGGTTTTGGATGAATATTTTTGTTTTCCGCTATGCTAATCACGTCTTAAACCCAACAATGGATTCCTGTATGTGGAACTACATACTTTAATGTGATCCTATGTCATCCGTAATAGGATGATCATTAGGGTCATCATTAGGTATTTACTGAATCATGAAGAGGAATGTGAGTGACCAAGATGGGATTTGTTCCTCTCGTCATGAGGGAGATATCTCTGGGCCCCCTGATGAACTAGGACTAAAGGAAATGCATGGTCATGCTCAAAATAGATTAACATGTGTTGTTAATATCATTTTGTATTTACTCAGTCTAATTCTCGATCAGGAATAAGACTTTGATCAAAGTCAAGGATGACATATTACCGTGCCTTGTGATCAAGACGTATATCATAGAACAAAAGGAATACGCAAATGTCTATTCAGATAGGTTTACGATCGCTGATCATTCCATTTAACATGGGTAGTCATGACATTAGTCTAGTGGTTACTCATGACTTACGATCTTTAGAAGATCGTTGCCAGCGTTATGTGCAACCTACACGATCACACAATGAACTCCATTCGTATGGGAGGAATATGCCTCAAAACAGTTATACATATGATGTATAAATTGGTGAACGAAATAATCAATTATTGGATAATTGATTGAACAAAACAGTGCCATTCCTTTGGCAACGGAATAGTTCCATTTCCAAAGGAATATATATAGAAACTGTAATAACCTTAGCTGCCAAGTATTTCGTTATGGAAATACCTATTCCGTTGGCAACAGAATAGGCGCAGATTAGGTTTTTAGTTATGGTAACTGAGCAATCGTTCGCCTCTCTCTCTAGTATAAATAGAAGGGCAGAGTCTCTCTATTCTATACAGACAACTCAGAAGCCTGAGAGGCCGTCCATTACACGGAAAAGAGAGAGAAAGTTTTGAGAGATATTCGGAAAGTATCTTCGGACTTGTCTAGCCAAGTCTGATTATTCTGTTCGTCTGAAGTTCGCGTGGATACAAATAGAGGTTCTCTATCTTGAGAACTTGCGAGCTATCGATCTTCATCCCTACGAGAAGCAAGGAGGTCGCGAGTCGAGCTTCAGGAAGGAGAAGGTTGCAACTCAGAAAAGTTCAGACCTACATATGTTCTTCGTTTCGCGGATCAGGAAGATCCGAGATATAAATTTTAATAGTTAATCTCGTACTTTTATTCTCTTAACGTAGATCCTAGGGCGGGTTAAATATAAAGATTCCACTGCGTATGTAACGTATATGGCTATGGATTTCCCAACAGTATATGACACAACCCGAGGATTTTGTTGATCCTAAGAATTCTGGTAAGGTTTGCAAATTGCAGCGATCTATTTACGGATTAAAGGAAACATCTCAGAGTTGGAATCTTCGTTTTGATGAATTAATCAAAGGTTTTGGTTTTTTCAAAAATGAAGATGAACCTTGTATTTACAAGAGGGTTAGTCGGAGCGCAATAGATTTTCTAGTACTTTATGTAGATGATATATTACTCATTGAAAATGACATTCCGACTTTAACAAATGTTAAGACATTTTTAGGAAAGTCTTTTGCAATGAAGGACCTAGGAAATGCCGCTTATATACTCGGCATTAAGATCTATAGAGATAGATCTGAAAGGCTCATAGGTCTAAGTCAAAGTACCTATATCGACAAAGTGTTGACACGATTTCGAATGGAAGATTCGAAAAGAGGTTTCATACCAATATCACATGGCATAAAATTGAGTAAGACTCAACGTCCTACTAATCAGGAAGAATGAAATCGCATGAATAAAATTCCATATGCTTCGGGTATTGGATCTATCATGTATCCCATGTTTTGTACTAGACCAGATATATCATATGCATTAAGTGCAACTAGCAGATATCCATCTGATCCCGGTGAAAGTCACTGGACAGCAGTCAAGAATATTCTGAAGTACTTGGGAAGAACTAAAGATCCATTCTTGGTTTATGGAGGATTTGAAAGTGAACTAGTTGTAATAGGTCATACAGACTCAAGCTTTCAAACCGACAATGATAATTTTAGATCACAATCTGGTTATGTGTTTTGTTTGAATGGAGGTTCAATAAGTTGGAAAAATTTCAAACAGGATACTGTAGCTGATTCTACGACACAAGCGGAGTACATAGCAACTTCAGAAGCAGCTAAGGAAGCAGTTTGGATGAAGAAGTTCATTGAAGAACTCGGTGTGGTTCCTAGTATCGCAAATCCTATGGATCTTTATTATGACAAAAATGGGGCAATCGCACAGGCAAAGGAACCAAGATCGCATTAGAGAACCAAACACATACTTCGACGTTTCCATTTGATCGGGAGATCATTGCGAGAGGAGATATTAAAATATGCAGAGTTGATGGCATCTTTGTTCATGTGGATACCGGTAGAGGATGAAGCGAAGTGTGGCATCTTTGTGATTTGGATTGAAACCATTGTTTTGTTTGAAAATCGGTTTTGTTTGAATATCATTTTGTTTGGAGAATCGGTTTGTTTGGAGAATCGGTTCGCTTGGAGATCGCTTGGAGATCGGTTTGTGAGACCGGTTAGGCGAAACATTCAAAGGATCAGTTTGGAAACTGGTTTGGAATCGAGTAAAGAAAAGCGTCAACCAAATTCGCTTTCGATCATCACGGATTAAGCGTAATCCGAAGGTCCGAAGTTATGAACTTTGCTTTGATTTAATTGTAATTCACGGATCTTTCTTTTGGGTTTCGAATTCAATTTTGTTTCGTTTTTATTTTTTCCGCTGCGTTATGAACGGTGGAAACCCAACACTAATATCATATTCCTTCATCAACTCAAGCCATCTTCGTTGTCGAAGATTCAACTCCTTCTGAGAGAAAATATATTTAAGACTCTTGTGATCCGTAAACATATTACACCGCTCGCCGTAAAGATGGTGCCTCCAAATTTTCAGAGCAAACACAATTGTCGCTAACTCCAAATCGTGGGTGGGATAATTCTCCTCCTACGGTTTGAGTTGTCTCGAAGCATACGCAATTACATTCTTCCCTTGCATTAATACACATCCGAGACGTTGGAGTGAAGCATCACTATCAACCGAGAACTCTTTTACCGGTTCTGGTACCTCTAGAACAGGAGCTGAAACCAACTTCTTCTTCAACTCTTCGAAACTTTTCTGGCACTTCTCATCCTACACAAACTTTACATCCTTCCACATCAGCCTACTCATCGGTAACGCTATCTTTGTGAATCCATCGATAATACCTGATTAAACTCAAGAAACTACGCACTTCTGTTACATTCATTGGTGGTTTCCAATTCATCACTGCTTTAATCTTCTTTGGATCCACTGATAAACCATCATTCGAAATCACATGGCTTAAAAATGACACACTCGGAAGCCAAAACTCGCACTTCTTGAACTTTGCGTACAACTTGTGATTCAACAAGGTATGCAACACCACTCTCAGATGTTCCTCGTGTTCCTTCTCATTCTTCGAATAAATCAAAATATCATCAATAAATACAATTACAAAGGAATCGAGATAAGGTTTGAAGACTCGATTTCTTAAGTCCATAAAAGCTGTCGGTGCATTGGTCAATCTAATCGACATCACTAGAAACTCCTAATGTTCATACCGTGTGCGAAATGCGGTCTTTGGTATATCCTCCGGTTTAATTTTCACCTGATAATAACCGGTACGTAAATCTGTCTTCAAGAAAACCTGAGTCCTTTGTAACTGGTCAAATAGATCATCGATTTGGTGTAAAGGGTATTTGTTCTTCACTGTAACCTTATTGAGCTATCGGTAGTCGATACACAACCGCATAGAACCACCTTTCTTCTTCACAAATAACACATGTGCTCCCCACGGTAAAACACTAGGTCGAATAAACCCTAACTTCAACAACTCATCCAACTGACTCTTCAATTCCTTCAACTCCACCGGCGCCATGAAATATGGAGGCCGAGAAATAGGTCCCATACCTAGGGCTAGGTCGATCGCAAACTCCATAGCTCCATTTGGGGATAAACCAGGAAGTTCATTAGGAAATACTCAATGAAATTCACAACCCAATGGAATATCCTTCATTTTCTTTTCCGCAGGTGAAGTCACCTAAACGGACGCTACTAACGCCGCACACTTAGCTCGTACAAATTTTTTCTCATGCTTCATAGAAATAAGAGGACCTCCGAATCAAAATATTGTTAATACATATTGGAAGATCATCATTTTTGTCGACAAACAATCGCCGCATTATGCTGAAAGAGCCAATCCATGCCCAAAATAACCTCAAAGTCTCACATATCCATCACTATGAGATCAACTATCAATCTATGATCATCAATTTTCACGGTTTTGGATTTGCACACTCGGTTTGCTACAACCGAGCCTCCTACTGGGGTTCCCACTGCTATCGACTCATTACTAACTTCTGTTTTCCAACCATTCTTATCCACAAATGATGACACTACGAATGATAATGATACACTTGAATCAAAGAGCACATAAGCTGGGACGGATGAAATAAAAACGGTATCTGCGATGACAATGGTAACCACTACCTCATTGTCATGTTGTATGGCGGACATTGTCGCACGGTTGTTCGGCTTATTGCTGGAACCTCCAACTCGCTGCTTGGAAGGATGAGAGGCAGGGGGACCTCTGATTCCAAAACTTCCCTTTGTTCAGACACTGTTTCACCATCTGAGCCATTTGATCACAATTGTAACACTTCCAATTCTTGCGGAAACATTCTCTTCCGTGCCTCCTCTGACACACCGAACAAGTGGTATTTCGGGTCCTTTGTAGGCACGGGCATATACTGCTCCACGAAAATTGTAAGGTGCCGATATCTGTGGTTTCATCGAATGATGCTCGTGCCTTTCTATCCTCATCTTGTACAATTGGCGCCTATCACGTTTCACAGCAGTCGCCACATTCACCACCTCTGCTATCGTTCCCAAACCGTGTGGCCTCACAATAGTTGCCAAATCCGGATGTAACCCATCAATGAATCTAGCCACACACTCCTCCGCATCCACAACAGAACTATCTCAAAAAAAATATTAATATGATATGTTTTTCATAATATGGTTGAATATTAATTTACCACATCCCGTTATTAGATAATGGAGATGAGGTGAAGATTGTGGCGAAGTTTCGTCATGGAGATTGACCATAAATTGGAGGGTGATGAATCATATAATTGGGTTGTGGATATTATCGACTCGAGATTGAATGGGCGTTAAATTTTTCACAGACAGCTATTTGAGTAAGGACAGCTGTCTCTTTCTTACAACAAGAAAGAAGCAACATGTCCAACATGGAGTCCATGGTTGAAGTTCAGAACACTTGTGATTTCCACGCCAATTCCATGAGAATTGCTTAGCCAGAGACACAGTCTATCCTGCCTTTGCCAAGTAGGCTCCCAACAAATTAAGGGCTTACGTTTTTAAAATTTTAAGCTTTGTTACATTTTCTTTTTGCTTTTGTTTATTTATTTTTTATTTTCTAAATTTATATAAATTAATTTTGATTATATAGTGTGTATGTGTTATAATTTAGTGGGCAAACTTGTTTGTATTCTGACTAATTTTCTTTATGGAAATAAGAATTATATGCATGCATTCACATTTGGATGGATGGATGTGCGCATGTATTATAACTATGTTGGTTTAATAGACAAAATCAGCTTGGTTTTATTGACAGTTATGCTGAGTTAGCTCGAAGCCACAGGCGTATTTATTATGGTTACCATTGCTAAGTCAACTATTTTACTTTGAGATCGCGAATATATAAAACCTATTTAATTAGGCAACTGTGTTGTTTCACTTGTACGTATATCAGAGTTAAGTACTATGGAGTTAATAAGAATGTTTTATAATACTACAAAGATACAAGAATAAGGATTTAAAACACTTTTTTGTTTATACATTGGAGTACTTTGGAAGGTCATATTGACAGGAATAATTTTGATAGCACAGAATTATAGAAACAACAAAAATTGTGTACGATTTCAGCTTTGCAATCAGTTAATAGTGCATGGAGAAGAACAATGTAACCAAGGTTCGAAAAATCAGAATCAGTCTTTTAGGATAGTATGTCATTTTATTTGCATGTGTTAGAGAAATTTTACAGCAAACTGGGCAAACAAGTTGAGTGTTAGGGGTTGGAGGATGGTCCAACGAGACGAACGTAATAATGACCATTGGATTAAATCACTCTCATCCTATCTTAAACGGTGGTCTTAATACTGTTAAATAGACAAAAAAAAGAAGGTTAATATTCTCTCTTAATGGGATTAAAAGAAACTCTCTAAAGAAGGCATCAGCCATGTGTATTAAATATGCGAATATGAAATAATATAAATCTTATTTCAATAAAAGAAAAATAGATACGCCTAGGAAGTTTGCGCATTCGCATCAACAAATAAAACTTTGAAAAACACGACAAAAAAATAATATATTTCACAAAAGACTGGCCTTAGTTATTATGATTTTTTTGCTAAATATTTTTTTTGGGATAATTAGATTTTTGTATTATATTCCAATTTAATTCTTTATTCACAAAATAAATTATCAAAAAATTTATTTTCATAATATTTACAGATTTTTAATTGTGTGTTTTATTCAAAAATTACTATATAAATACTTCATAGAGATATACATGATCTCTTTTAGGTAAATATCTACATGGCTTCATGTTCCATATTTAGTACAACTTCCCTCACTGAATAATGAATGTTCATTAATAGAAAATATTAACCCTCCTTTCTTGCTAATTAACAATGTTTCAATGGTTATTATTAAGTTGGTTCTAGCAACCTCCAACGCTTGTTGCACCATACCCCAACCCGAGCGTTAGTATACATATTCTAAGCTTTGGGGTATTCATATTTATATCCGCTAGTATTAAAATTGAAACTGTATTCGCGTCAGTCGGCGTAACATCTAAATCGAATATACATCCTAATGTCATCTGCATTTACATATGTATCCATATATGTAAAAATAATACCGGTACAAGATATTCCTAATATGTATTAACAATATTTTAATGGGTAGTGCTATTTCTAGAGCAAACATTACTTCATTCAGAGCAAGAATCTGATTTTTAACTAAAGTTCCGAAAATACCCCTTATTTAATTGTTGTTAATATTTGTTACATGAATTAATGATTTGTTTCTGTTTTATCACTAATTAGCTTTAACCAAAATGTCATCAATGTCCTAATTATTTTTGTATTAGCTGGAGAATAGTTATCATTTGTTATATTTGGCTAAGTTTATTTTGCTATTTATATTTTATTAGGAAAAGACATAAGTTATCTGTACATAAACTCAAACTTATATGACGCTCTAAAGTCCAATTCTGACATTATGTCATTCATAATAATATATAACTTGTAATATTTTATATTGATTTCAATCATATGTAATACAATAATATATACTACATAATTTAATAATCTATAATAATCTCAGATAGATAGTGATACAGTTTCATATTTATTTCAATAATATATAATCGATTATTTTGTATCATTCATGAAAATATCATATTAATTCAATAAACATCATATATTAAAATTTAAAATTTAAAATTTCATAATTCACACAAAAGATAAAGTATAAAAATTTCATAATTCACACAAATTTCATAATTCACCATGGTGGTCTATAACTTCTCTATAACTTCTCTTTTAGCTAGCGAGATTTGGTTAGATGGAGATTATATATTTGTTTATAAATGCATAGGAGCAGATTACATTTATGACAACAAGTTGTTATTTTTATTTTTCAACTTCTATGTATATTTTTTAATCTATACTACTAAACTATACTAAAAACTAACTAAGAGTCCACTGTAACCCGATTTTAAATATTAGTTCACATCTAGTTTTAAAACTGGAATGACTTGGACGATTATTTTGATAATGAGATAATTTTGTTCTATCTTATCAAATTTATTTTTTGAACACTTTTTTTTTAATTATTAAATTTGTAAGTTGGGTGACAAGTGTTCACTTTATATATAGAGAGTTGGAGCAATCATGCTTGTGAAATCTATCATCCAAAAATATGAAAAAAAAAATTGTCCTCCAGCGTGAAATAGAAATAAGAAAAATAGAAATGTTTGAGATAAGGAAATCTGATATCACGACGACACTATAGCATCTCGAATCACAACAGACGGTATATATAATATTTTTTTTATGTTCAATATAATATTTTTTTTTATATATTGTTCTTACTATTCTATATACTGTTCTTATTTTTTATGCATCTTTTTATTTTTGAAATTTGTATATACTATTTTAATATACTATTTTTTATTTATTTATTATTATAAAAAAAGAATTATATATACTATTATTATATTGTTTGTAAGTTATATGTAATGTTGTTGTGATTTCGGAATGCTGTAGTGCGTCGTGACATATAAGGCTTCTTTTCTTCCAAAAGAAATCTATTTTTTACAAAATTTCTCACTTTAAACTAAAAAGAATATTTAAAAAAATCAATGGATTCATCTACTTGGTTGTTTTGTTTATAAATTCAAATTTCGCCTACTCGCAAAGTACATAAGATTACTGACCGCATCATTGCTCTGTCTACGAAAAGAAAACATACATAATTACATTATAATTTCATACTAAATTTCGTGGTTCACAAAATCGGCCAATTTTGGAGTCTTTTTCAAATCATGCTAAATTTGCGTGAAAACCAAAAAAATTCATATATTTACCTTGAGTTGTCTAAGACATACTTTTTCTCGAAATAGGAGAAGTTGACCGGCTCCTGTATAAAAATATTAAATCTCTATTACATTTTTTCAAAAATTAAAATATACATTTTAATATAAGCCTAATTATTATGATACTCACAAAAAATAATTATTTATTTACCTTGTTAGGAACATCCACACGTGCCAAGTTAAGGGCCGATAATGCGAAAAACACGACGAAAATCCCGCCCATAATAGTTTTCATGGTATTATGGAGCTCGAAGTACATCAATATTAGTATAACTAGAGCGCCTCTCGCTCCGCTTCGCGTAGTTATTTTATTTAGTATTGTCATATAATGGACAACTTAAACTAAAAATTAAACTAAAAATTAAAGTGGAAATAACAATAATCATATAGACACATAAAATTTTCTCTAACAATATTTATTTTTTATTATTTATTTATTATTTATTATCTTTGATATCTTGTGCATGTAGTTGATAATTTAGTCATGTCAGTATTTACAAAAAAATATACATGTCTATGTTTAATAACAATGTGAATCTTTTAAGAAGAGAAAAAGAATATAAATGTACAATAAAAACATCATATTTTTTGTCAACACCAATTTGATATAAATTTTTAAAAAGAGATGGAGAGGCTTGGATGCATTTCCTCTCTTAAGTACATAGAAAATCATTTGTTGAATATTTAGAAAAGAATAATGTATAGTGAGTTGCAATTTGTATTTAAATAATTCTATATATGAGTCACTTCATAGTATACTGTAAATTGTTGCCACAGAAGATCTCAGGAAGAATATTGTTAATCATTGTTTTTTGGTCCGGTTTTTTAAATATGGTTTTTTGTTCCACATCCTGCAATTCAAATAACATGGAGAATTTTGGAGAACTTTAAATTCTTATAGGTGGCGTTCAGTAAAAAGTGGAATAGCGGAAGAGTGAATGAATGGAAAAGTGTCTCTTCCATTTTATTCCAAGGATGTTCGTCACAATAAATGAGTGAAAGAGTAGAATAAACAAATAATATAATATTTATTTAATATTGGGAAGGAAGAAAAATCTTCTTATTCCACCTCTCTTCCACTCTTCCACACCCCATGGAATAAAGTTAAATCACTCTTCTATCCTTTTATACCATCTTCTTCCACTCTTGTTCAACGGAATAAGTAAGTTTCTTCCACCTTCTTCCACTCTTTCACTCTTATTCCATGTTACCAAACGGGCCCATAAGGTGTGCAATATAATTGAAGCGATTATTTGGCTGGTAAATGAGAGGGCAGCGGGATTAACAAATATCGAATTTAACTGAAATATTTATCAAGTAGACATATATATGATATGTCGAATTTAACCGAAATACTTATCAAGTAGACATATACATGATATCTCAAAAATTCAATTAACCTTGCTTGGGTATATGACATGGATAGATCCAAAAAATTTCTCTTTCAGGAACATGGACTAAACATGCATAACAATAGAAACGATGCATATATCCCAAAAAATATTTATTATATAAAAGAACTTATATTTACGGGAAGCCATAGTGCCATATATATTAATGCAAATGAATCATTATCACGGCGTATCACCATGTAAAAACTTTATCTTATGTAAAGATGTGTTATTTTTATATTTCGGATGAAAATGATATGATTGATGTATCATGATATACTAATAAATAATAACATTCTAAATATAGACTTTTAAGAAATCCTTGATTGATATCTGTCAATGGAAATTATTATGTATATTGAAGTATAAATATGCGAGAACACGTATTTTAATATTTAATAAATTGAAAAAATAATTTTTAAATAATATTTATTTTTTAGAAATATATTTTTCTTTAAAGAAAATGCTTTTATTTTATAGACATTCTTTAACAAAATTTTTGTACAGCAATTCTTTTGCATTTATTTGAAAAAATACATTTAAAAGAAGTTAAAAAAATATTTTTCTTAAGAAAATATTTCTATAAAAAAATATCTATCTTAATGAGTATTTTTCTAAGAAACTACTTTTATAACTATTTACTAACAAAAATTATGAAAAATATTTTTCTTCTAAAGAAAATATTTTTCTTTAAAAAGATTCCGAAAAAATATTCAAAATAGTTTTTCCCCCAAAATATTCTTAAGGGAAATAATTTTCACACAAATATTCGTTAGAAAAATAGTTTTCAAAAGATGATTTTTTAAGAAAAATATTTTTCTGATACAGAAATGTTAGTTAGCATTTAAAAAATAATTTTGAAGGGATTCAACAGTTTAAACTAAGAGACCTGATACGCACCTCAGGTTTGTTTGTCGTCCAACATCGCCGGAATTTAGAAAGGTGTAACAGACTTACAAAAAGATATATTGGTGAACAAAAAAAAGTAGAATGAACATATATAAATATATATCTATATACAAACAATATTATTATTTATTTAGCTATGCACAAACTTAATGGTTTACTGACTAAAAATTTATAAATGTATGACTGCGTTGTTTAAGCGAATAATGCGAATATTTTCTCTAATGGTGCTAATTCCTATATAACATTAGATTTTTTTTGCAATTTTAGAAATAATATAGGGCATTCTTTATAATTTAATATTAAAAAATAATTTTCAAGTGATTAAGTTATTAATACTAATGATGCAAACTTCAATCTAATCATAAGGGTTTGTTTTTGCAATTTTGGAAATAAGGGGTTCTTTATAATTTCCAATAATGTAAGGTCTCTTTTACAATTAAAAAAATTGACTGTACAATCTAATGACAGGATCCTTTTTATAATTTTTAAAATAAGGAGTTCTTTGTAATTTTCAATAATGCATGGTCTCTTTTGTAATTAAAAAAATTGTTCCAATCATTTTTTAAACGAAGTTTTGTTATGAAAAATATTTTTTAAAAATACTTTTATGAAAAATATTTTTTAAAACTATTTTATAAAAAAAATTTCATTAGAAAATATTTTTTCAAAGAACAAATTTTCTGTGAAAAAACTTGTGGAAAAAAATATTTTTCTAAAACAAAATCTGAATTTTTTCCAAAATATTTTTTTCCATTTTTTTTTGTTAGAGGAAAAATAATTTCTTAAATAATAATATTGTGTTGGATCTCTTGTGTGCAAATGGGTGATCTTTAGTATATCTGTGAGTATAATTTGATGAATTATTGCCATTAGATTATAATTTGATAAGTCCTATGTGACTTAATGTGGTGGCTAGAAATTTTTAAGAATTATATACTATTATAAATATACTTATGAAAGAACAGAAAAAATAAATTTGGACTGTAGAGGATAACAAGGTCGAAATAAGTTGGATCTGTAAAAATATTTAGAGAATTCATAAAACCCTACTAACTCAGAGCTCAAACATAGGAAAATCCCTGATGCACGAAATTCGATTCTTTTGCGTTCATGAGATTAAAATGCATATAAGCATGCGCTATGTTTCGTATTACAAACCAGCCAAAGGTAGGGTCCACAGTTTCTTCTGCTTGAATATCCAATTGAATATGACTGGCCAACAAGACAATCAATAATATTATTTTAAGGTTTTGAAATAAGAAATAATTTTTGTTGAGAGAAAGAGAAAATGTTTTTACTTCAACTCCAGTGATATAATTATTATATTTGTGTATTGAACATCCAATCTTTACTATTTCAATTAACAGAATCACTGTATTAGAGATTAATTAATTTCAAAAACTTTTAAAAGTTGTAATTTAACTCAATCCTAAATGCAGCGAGGGTTGCCTTGTTAGCAACAAAGCTCTACATTACATTATGCTGACATTTCAAAAAAAAGCTCCGTGCTACTGGAAATTTCAAAAAAATAAAAATAAAAACTACATTATTGACAAAATTAAAAAAGCCCTGATTTATTGGTAGTTTCAGAAGAGCCCCTATATTTAGAAACGACATGAAGGAGATTATCAGCGGCTCCAGCGACCTTGTTAAAAAAATAGATCTTCATTTCTCCCATAATACCGTAACTTATGACTAATTATTATTTATATGTTTTAATAAATTATAACTTTCGAAATAAGAATATAAAAAAATATGATATCTGGTAAAAAAAATGCATTACATGTTATATACATGATATTTCTTGTAAATATTTTTCATACATATCTGTATATTTACAATTTATACACGGTATATAAAATTTCTTTTTCTCACATTGTTTTCCTTTTTCTTTTGTAATCATTTCAAAGAATATGGTGCAAGCTTTTACGGTCGAGCGTGTAATGCGAGTTCTCGCTCATTTCTACATCTTCTATCTTCTCACCAGCCAAAAAGAATCAAAATTTCAAGAAAATTTGGTGATATTTATTGGTGCAACCTTAACTGGATTAGAATGTGCTGCCTTTTGCGTTCCTCCTATTGCTGTATCCATTGGAACTCAAATGTATTCTTTCATGAATATTTGGCTTCTTGTTTTGATATATGTGCATATGAAGGTCCATGATTTGTTCACAAATATATGAGTGGGATTCTTGCTGCATGTTGTGTGTTAATGTCTATCTACTTGACATTTATGCATGTTTCTAAGAACAAGGTATATTTATAATATATATAGGCTTATATTTATTGGTTTTTTTTAATCTTTTGAAAGAAAATGTGATAATAAAGATTGAAATTTCTCATGCAGGAGATACCCTTGGTAATTCCTCCTTTCAAAAGAGAGAGAAACGACTCAGACAAAAGGTACATACATATATTTTAAGAATATATATATATATATATATATATATATATATATATATATATATATATATATATATATTCTTAAAATATATGTATGTACCTCTCTCTCTCTCTCTCTCTATATATATATATATTTCGTAATTTCGAATTGTCCCGAGGATAAAAAAATATTAAGTTTATTATTATTTTAACTAGAAGTTTCGTCATGAAGATTGATCGTAAATTGGAGGGTGGTGAACCATATAATTGGGTTGTCGATATTATCGACTCTAGATTGAATTGGTAGTTACATTTTTCACAGGCAACTATTTGTTTAAGGATGGCTATCTCTTGCTTACAAGAAGAAAGAAGCAACAGGCCCAACATGGAGTTTGTGGTTGAAGCATTCCGACAGGAAGCATTCTTTGTAGAAGAACATGACAATCATGACTCTTCAATGATGATTATTTTTCAAGCACCGCATGTGACCCATAGAATAAATTTTACTTCTTAATCCATTAGAGTAAGTACTATCCTTTCAAACAGAGCATGCTTTATACCCTTTTGTACGCATTCATAAGCCTTATAAATATATATTTTATAAATAGTTAAATAATCGAAACATAATTTGATTATGTTTATATTTTATATATTTGTTATACGTGTTGATATAATGAAAGAGTTCATTAGGCATAAAACATCCATCATGGAGATGAAGAAGTTCATCGTCCATCATGAATACATCATTAAGATGACAAGTTCATTTTTTAGCCACACATCATGGCGATGAAAGAGATCATTGATTTCAATACATGGAGATAAGATTTTCATATACAATCTAAGAAAAATTTCATGGAGATGAAATATATATTAGGAAATCTTTATGTTAGTTCATAAAGATCAAGGCCATGATATATCATCATTATTATCATTATTCTATTGGTACATGTGATGTTCTTTGAAGATTACATAATAACATATAATATTAAATTCAAAATCCCTCTAAATAATATTAGGTCATGAAATGCCTTCCATAAGTCTAAATCTCTCGATACTCGGATTGATCCTGCATAAGTCATGCCAAAGCTGGGTATGTAGGGACAATCTTAGGATGAGAGGATGCGGGAAATGGGAACCAACATAGGTCATGCCAAAGTTGAGTGTGTTGGGTACTATTTTGCCCATGATTAGACATAGTTTGATTTAACTGGGTTATCAAGTCGGACTTGCGCTCGGGGCATACGATAGGATATATACGTCGGGCATATGATGCTTATCCTATGTTGTTAAAGAGTTGTATGAGATACAGTTGGAATTATTCCTACCTAAATAATTTAAGTTCTGGGCGATGAGCCAAAACTCACTTAGGATTTAATTGAAATATGGATCATGTCTCACTATGAAACTTCATGGATTGAAAGTTTCCGAATCAATGCGATTGAGGGTTATTGATTTGATTAA
This sequence comes from Juncus inflexus, assembly GCA_024447665.1. Lineage (NCBI taxonomy): Eukaryota > Viridiplantae > Streptophyta > Magnoliopsida > Poales > Juncaceae > Juncus > Juncus inflexus. The sequence goes on from JAJHPC010000004.1 coordinate 10,749,570, forward strand.
AAATAGTGGGAGCCATTATATAAAATATTTAAAGAATAATAGTCTTTGTATATTATTCAATTCGAATAGTATATCTATTTATGTCTCACAATATGTCCTTGAGAATGACAGATAGCATAAGATGCTTATAATCGTTAAAATGAACATGGACAAGTGTTTTCAATAATGTTCTCGTGCTTAAAAGGAACGTAAAAAAATACTCCCAAAGATAAGGGCAAGATGTTGTCGGGGCTTCGGCCTTAGGTGAGAAATTAGTATCTTTCGCAATGAATTGGTTCATTGATAGAAACTATAATTTCTCAAGAAGATATGAAAGGGGAAAGAAAGGGTAGTGTGACTACCACTTCAAGTATTTTTGTTATAGAAATTAACTTGTCTATTTCACATCATGTGTATTAGATACACGATGTGAATCACAGATTTGTGAAAATATGCTGACTAAGTTGAAGACTATTGAGTAAATATGATGTTAACAGATGAGTAACAAATGTAGCAAAAGTTGCCGTATTTTCTCAAGTAACTCATTTATTTACATTGCCTTTTTGGACTTATCGCTGACATAAATAATTATTATTTAGTGTCGACAATAAATTTTGTATTATTTATAGTTCGAGTTTAACTATGAATGGTCATTAATTTATTACTGAGAATAATAATTTCATTTTTCTTTGGAAATGTTCGTATAGAAAAATTACCTTATGTGTTATATCGAACAAGATAATTATAAGTCCATCTATAACATCAATATTAAGAATTTAAATCTAGCATTGTCGCCTAGTCTACTTAAATAAGATGAATATTTATTAAATCCATTAAGATGGATTTTCAAATTCATTTGATTTTAAATCATTTGAGACATGTGTAACTTATTTATTAGACAAGCTGACATAAATGTCTTTCATAAATTTGAAAAGTTCAAATTCCACATACTGACCGTAATGCTCGGATGGAAATTAATTCAGATTTCAATTAGTGGTTGAGTCTGTAATTAATCAACTAGACTCTCAAGATGTTGAAGAGTCTGAGTATATAACATAAGTGTATTCATGTAGATCTATTAGAATTTATCGCAGGTCCAAAAAAATATAGATTTTTCGTGTCTAATGATAAAAAATTTGTACTCATAGATTATGAGTTCACATTCTACTAATTGACTATGATGAATCAAGGCTCTAATGGTTAGAGACTTTGATAGTTGAGTTATAATCCATGTCAGACAATCAAGTTTGGAATTTGATTAATCCATCAGATGGAAATACGATTTTAAAAGGAAGACCGACATGGATAATGTGCAAGCATATAATGCATGATTTGTGATTAAGATAAACTTAGTATAGACTATGATAATATTTTTTCCAGTCATCATGCTTATGTATTTCAGAATTTTCTTGGGTATACGTTCATAGTATGATTATGAAAGATGCCAAGTGGATGTTAAGACGTTGTTTCTTAATAGAAGTAGACGAAAGTATGTATATGATACAACTTTAGAGTTTTGTCGATCATGTATATTTTGAAAAGAGTTTGCAAGTTGCATAAATTCATTTATGAATTAAAATAAATATCTCTACGTGAAAATTTATTATTTGATGAAATAACCAAACAGTTTGGTTTTATCAAAAATTAAAGATAAATCTTATGTTGACAAGAAGTTAAGTGGGAGCATAATTACATATGATATGAATTAAGTACAATAAGAAAACATAAGTTTAATTCTAGTGAAAGTCACTAAATAATAATATAGAGTATGATTATATACTTGAGAAGAATAAAGTATTCTTCTTAGATTATGGTGGACATAAAAATATGCAAAGTATTTGTTTATGCCAATGTTTGATAATCCATTTAAGAGGCCAATCCCGCAAGTACATGATGGTGATCATGTCATGTTAGGTCAATGGATTGATACCGTTTAGATCAACGAGTATGAGATATTTGGTTGATTTGGCGTAGTGCCAGTGGGAGATTGATGGTGTTATGCCCTAGACCAAAGTGTTTGTGACCTAGATGATGGATTGTAATAACAAACATAATATTTATTATAAGATATTTTATATAATATGTGTGTATAGGCTTGTTTAATATAATTAAAATAGACCATGAATATGCAATTCAGCTTTATGTCGTCAAAGTGTGTGACTTTGATAGTAAAACTATAAAGTATTATGAATGTTATTCTAAATCGTCCTTGATCATTTATATGATATTTCTGGAGACAAATATACTTGCGGATACATTTAAATATATATTTATACACAAGCTATAAATGTACACCAGTATATTAGTTGATTGATGATCATGTTTTACTGATCATGGATAAATAGTTATCAAGTCATTAACATAGGTATATGTTAGAGACCATATACTGGACTGACCCGCCATAAGAATGCTGCATGTTTTATGTCATTAGCGATTCTTGTAACATAAAGTATTTATAGTCCTTTTACCTGAGATTGTCTCGGTTCCCAACATGAGGAATTTTATACTTTAACATAATCTAACACTACCTTTAACGGGGTAGTCATAACGGTTATGATTACGTATTTAATGAATCATGTAGATGGATGAGTGCAATCAAGACGGGATTTGTTCCTCTCGTAAAAGAGAGAGATATCTTTAGGCCTCTTGATGAATTGAACCGAAGAAATGTATGGCCATACTCAAATGAATTAATAAGAGTTATTAATGTCATTTGTTCTTGTTCAGTTTAATTTGGGATCAAGAAATATTATTCGATTAATATAAGGATGACGTATTACATGCCTTATGATCGATATAAATATCGTGTGACAAAAGGACTAAATACATGATTGTTGATTAGGTAAATCATATCACCGATATTCACTTAAATTGGGTAGTCATGATGGCTTGCTTGAGTCCACTCATGATTTATAGATTGTTAAGTCTATTGCCAACATTAAGCGAACCTACAGGGTCACACACAAAGAACAAACTGAAACGGGCAGAAAATCCTAGCGACTTATATGATGAGTTGCATAAGAATGTCACAAAATATAGTCATCTTATATGATAAGATGTGATATATATGTATATAAAGACTATGAACACATAAGATCATGTAATCTAGAAGAGTCTAGATGATGGCATATGGATAATGATGAGTGATCTCATACACATCTTTTAGTGTGAAGAGATATGACTCTTCATCTATAAATAAGGACATAGAGGGCTCCAAATACACAACACATCATTCTCACTCTCATTATTTCACATTCTCTTTTGTGAGACAAAAGAGAGAAAATATACTTTCTAATTTTTATGATAAAATTATGAAAGTGTGCTTTCCTTTTGTATGACAAAAAAACGAAAAAGTGCGATTATATGAGAGGAATTACATACATCTTTTATGAGATAAAATAAGAAGAAGAAAAAGAGTTTTCTTGTGCAAGAGGAAAATAAGTTACTAGAATATATATATATTGTTCTTCTTTCCGTTTTAATTTGTTTGTGTGGATACCGATAGAGGCGTTCGTACTTTCGGCGCTTGTGATCTATTCGGCCCAAGAAGATGAGAATGGGTTGTTGAGAGTTTCGGTGGAAACCGATTGTGTGTGCGGGAGATGACTTCAGCACGATCCGACCTAGACGGCCTAGACGGACGGAAAATCGGTTAGGACGGTAACCAGTTTAGGGGAGCATGGACAACACGCATGGTTTGAGCGTCACGGATTAAGCGTTATCCGAAAGGTATCTTTCAGATTTATTTTTTTTTTATTTAACTGATATGCACGGATTCTCGGAATGGGTTTTGGATGAATATTTTTATTTTCCGCTGCGTTATGCACGTCCGAAACCCAATAGGATTGACCAGCAAAGTCAAAACAATGAGTGAAACCTAAAACAAAAAAATGAAAAAATGAAAATGGAAAGTCGATGCCACTCCTCGAAATATTCCTGCACGCTTATATTACCCTGCTTCAGATTTTCGAACTCTTGCTTGCGAGTGCGCCGAAGGTTTTGCCAAAAATGATGCTTGAAGAATTCATCCTCGAACCATTTCCACAGTATAGTTTCGCCTGGATGTTTCTTTTCGTAACTTGTCTTCTATAAATTCCACCGCGAATCTGCTCGTTCAGAGAGCATGTACGTAGCCAACCGCACCTTATTCTCCTCCGGACACTTCATCGCATTCAACTTCTTCCACACGTGTTGAAGCCATGCGTACGCATCATCCGGGTTAGACTAATCCGAAAAGGAATTCGGCTTCGTACTCAAGATGGATTTCAGGAGATCCTGAGCATTTTCTTGACCTGCCCGAGAGGACTATCCGTTATCCCAGGATTCTTGCTGAATCAGTTGCCTCATGATCGCCAAAAATTCATTCGCTGAAGTCGTCATGGCGGTGACTGGTGTTGGCCCACCAGTTGAATTATTCAAGTCATCACCGTTGTTGGAACCGTCAGACATCTTCCTGAATTAGATTAAGACACTCACTCTTAGAATATGCTACTTTGATTTTTCTTATTTATTATTTTATTTTATTTCTTAATTTATTTATATTCGATAAAATTAAACTACGCCCCTCCCATTCTCACCCACGCACGTTTACATAAAATCTAGTTTGTGGATCGTTTTGCTTTGATACCATTAAAGTTGTTACACCCCTAACCCAAATAAAGAATTGAAATATAACAACTATCAAAAAGACATTTAAACAAGCATCCACAAAATCTTCAAATTACACTTATTAAACTTAACACAAAATAAAATTGAGACTATAAAGTTCTCATTTATTTAATACTACTTATTAAACTAAATTTTATTAAATAGAGATGTCACTCCACCCGCAATCCCCAAGCTATGACCCAAACTTTGACACAAAATAAATATAAGGATGAGTACTGACTCAGTAAGGTATGAAAATAGACCCAGCCGCATATACCAACAATATAATATATTATGTTTAACATAAAATAGGATAGCGAATATAAAATCAAGTAACAAGAGGCCATAAGTATAATTCAGTATGATAATTATGAAAATACTTTTATTTTGAGATATTATCTTATTTCACTTTCAACTTCCGCACACACACAACACATACACTAGATCATGCTCGGTAGCATCTTGTACGCGCACAGATACAAGTCTTTCCGAGTTCATTACTAGGTGATCGGCGGCCCTAACTTCCACCTACTAAGTATGGTCTCTCACCTAGATTAGCGGTCCTAGCTTCTACCTACCAAGTACGGCTGTGTTCTCTTAATTATCACTTTTCACACATCTCACTATATTCCGTATCTTACTCAAAAATATCTTTAAATATTATCTTTAAATTCTCATATTACTAAAAATATTAATTTGAGCCACATAAGCTCTATCTCATAAATAAAAGTTATATATTCAATATATATACTATTTATATGGAAGAACAAATATAGCCAAAAGGGAAAGCATATGCGAGCAAAATCTTACCTGAATAAATGCAACAACTAGCAACTCTCACGCGAAATCTTCGGGTTTCACAAACTCTTGAGCTTCCTTTGCAACTCTTTCTACTTCTCGGTCTTCTTCTAGTACGAACTCCTCACGCGAATCTAATTATTTAATTAATATTAATTACTATTCAATCCCGAAATTTTATTTTTTTTGTAGAAGAAAGCCGTTTCTTTTTTCAAAATTATCAATTGTGCCATATATTTTAATTCGTTAGTATTTGAATATAGAATTATTTTTTTTATCAAATAGCATTTGACACTCAATATATTATTTTTATTTTTCAATTTTAATTTAGTTAGTCCGTTATAAGATTTTTTATAAATAAAAAATATTAGTTAGTCATTTTGGCATTTTTATGTACTTGTTATTTCGTATTTATGGAGCAATTATGAATTCATGAAATATAATATTGAAAATTTATTTTTTATTCTTGTATATGTTTGTAAGTACTTAGCCAAGTATATTTTCTTAATCAACATTTATTTGAATAAGTATATTAATATTAAAATTTCTAAAGATTTCATGAACAAAAATAATTAATATTAATAAGTTAACAATATATTTTATATAGAATTAGTTGGTTTTAATAAATATTCATAAGTTCGAAGATTTTGATGATAATTACGTTGGAGTGCGAAGGAATTAACAATAAAAAGTGATATATTCTTGTCATTTTTAACTTAATTGATTGATATGTACAAATAAGGGTAAATAAGTCTTTTTGTCTCAATTTTTCCTACTCCTATCAAATCATTTTCTGCCCTTATCATTTCCCCATAAGTATAGTAGTAGTAAAGCTCACAGGTTTCTTTCATGTTTTGACACCCGTCCCACCTAAATAATTATTATGTATATCTAATTAGTTGCCGGCCCAGTGGAAAAATCTTTGGCCACTGACCATAGAGGTCGCGAGTTCAAATCCAGCTTTATGCAATATTTGAGCAGATGAAATTCTTATAATGCCCACAATGAAGATACCGCCGACTCTGAATTATGAGGGCATTAATGTAATTTTACAATAGCGCATAACAGTACGACTGAAATTACCATAATAGCCCTATTAAAAAATGTGCCGCTCCCGAAAAAACAACGTTAATTCCGTGATTTCAAGACAAAGCGCATTACAAGCATGACATGTTTGTTCAGAAGTGGTGCATGTTCACATAGAATTTAAACTACTTATATTTGTTGTAGCTCAATTTGTCAACAAAGTTACGTAGTGCAGTTGACAAGATTTATGGCTTCTGTAGCAAGTAGGACCAGAGGTACTTAGGTCAAATCCCACAGCCTCAAAAAAAAAATTCATTGCTTTTGACCTTTTTAAAAAAAAATTATTGTTGATCCAGTATAGGCCCTCTCATTTACCAGCCCAATAATCACTTCAATAATATTGCACACCTTACAAGAATTTAAAGTTCTCCAAAATTCTCCATGTTATTTGAATTGCAGGATGTGGCAAAAAAATTCATATTTAAAAAACCGGACCAAAAAACAATGATTAACAATATTTTTGCTGAGATCTTCTGTGTCAACAATTTGCAGTATACTATGAAGTGAATCATTTAAGGGATTATTTAAATACAAATTTTGTATGACTCTACTGCATTAACTGGTCCAGCCCAACTTTCAAGCGCACACCATATTGTCTTGAAAAATGATTAAGTTTGATTGGTGCTAGTAGTTAATATATATATATATATATATATATATATATATATATATATGATGATAACGGTATATAGCCACTATGCTAGAGAAGAAAAGAGCGACGGGAAGAAAAGATAGGAGATGCTGACTGGAGTACTGCACGACGGTCGTAATTTCCCCATCTTGTTACACATTTCCCATAATTTTTATATTGATAACAATAAGATTGTTATGTTTAAAAAAAAAATTCCTAATCTGAATGCCCAGATATAAAATTTGAATATAGGGTTGGATCATGTCTAATATATATAAATTAAAGCATGAGAAATATATATATAAGACCATAACTACTTTCCTATAAATGTCATCATCTCTCACTGAATATCCAGATTCTGAAAATGCCGTGTGTTGATATAAACTTCTGAAAATGCCGTGTGTGGATATAAAATTCTGAAAATGCTGTCAATATGCTTTTATAATTAGGACAAAGATGTAACATTTAACCACTAACTTCATTATCAAACAGTTAAATGTAAAAAAATTTGCGAACCGAAGCGAGCTCGCTTCTAGTTTAAAACAATTAAAATACAAGAACATCACATAAAACTACACAAAAAACTAACAACATAAGGGGGGCGGTAATAAAAAAACACCTAAAATTTAAGGAATTTAAGGGAGACAGTATATACATAGCTTTTAAATTTTATGCAAAATATACTAGTATAATCATATATATATATGGTCCCTATTATGATCCTAGAAAACTGCAAAATTTGATCTATTCTATATTACGTCAAAAATACATTTTATTGTATCATGGTAAAAAAAATTATAATAAAAAATCTTATGAAATAAATGAGCATCTTTGGTCCTGTCCTTCACATAATGCCCCACAATGCAGGGGCTCTTTTACAAATTTTTTGCAATTTAAGAATAACGCAAGGACTCTATTCCAAATTTCCAATAAAAATATTACAAAGATTGTCAAAGGAAAAATACTGAAACTTGTTATCTATGTTGCACGGATACGAATACGAGTATCATATCTGATAGGATACGGATACGGTGATACGGCAAATCTTAAAAAATCTAAAATACGGATACGGCAATTTATATATTATTTTATTATTTATCAATTATATTTTATATATTTAATTAATTAATTTATATATATTTAGATATTAGACTTTGATGTATGAGATACTAAAAACTTGTTATTATAAAAATATCTTAATGTAGAATATTTATTTGGTATAGTTAATTAAATAATTAGATGTCTTAATCTTATTTTATTGATTTTATATATGTAATCATATATTTTAAGAATAAATATTCTTACGTTGGAAGTATCCAATGCGGATACGAGAAGTATCTGTGAAGTATCTGGTATTATTTTGGACTAAAATATTATGATACGTCACGTGACGTATCCGATACGGTATCCAAGCATCCAATACGGGTATAAGTATCCGATACGGTATAGCTGGATTTTTGAAGTATCCGCGCAACATAGCTTGTTATTATGAGACAAAATATCACAATGAAGGCCCTATATTATTAAAAATTGCGAAAAATCTTCTATTCTGCACTGAAACTAACTCCTAACCCCTAGTTGAAACGTATTGGACAACATAGTTTTTTTTTTTTTTTGCAATTTAGGAATAATACAAGGGCTATTTTACAAATTTCCTACAATAACATTATCAATTTTTTTTTTTAAAAAGAAAAATAAAAGTAACCCGTTATTACTCAAATTCCACACCGACTCCCAAATCCTAACCCTAATTTGGGATAAACCGGCCTGGAATCCTTTAAATGAACTTGTAGAGAGCCCATAAGTTGGTCAACCGTCATAGCTTCTAAGTTCTTAGACTCCTCAATGGCTACTATAACATGCCCGAACTTCGTATATAACGAGCGAAGAACCATCTCAAAGACCCAAATATCCTCCAAAGTTTCTCCATACCTTTTCATTTTGTTCACTATCACCAACACCCTCGAGAAGAAATCCGCGACGGATTCGGATTCTCGCATTTGCAAACGTTCAAATTTGCTTTGTTGCGTCTGAAGTCGCACCTTCTTTACCTTGTCGACGCCTTGGTTGGAGTTTTCCATGCTTGCTTAGTGTTTCTCACACTAGTTACTCTCTCAAACATCGACTCATCTAAACATTGATGAATGACCGTGAGAGCCCGCTGATCCAGCTTTCGATTCTTTTGCAGAGTCACCTTTTGAGCAGCAGTTAATTGAGACTCGTTCTCAGATTCGGTGTAGCCTTCCTCAATAATCTTCCATACTTCTTGACCACCAAGTAAAGTCTTCATACGGATGCACCAATTTTCGTAGTTTTCCTTCGTAAGGCGAGAAAATTGGAACAGATAACTTGAATTAGCCATCTCTGGATCACACACCTAGCGCTCTGATACCAATTTGTTCGATTATTTGGAGAAATATAATGAGGAATATAGAGGAAGAAGAAGTAAGAGAGATTATATTATAACTTATTATTTCTTATTTCTTTTTCTCTTGTCTTTTACAACAAAATTACCCTCCTATTTATAGGACTAAATGATAACATACACCAATTAAATCCCAAATTAAAGTCTCAAATAACTCCTCTATTAAACTCTCAAAACCTCCCAATTAAACGCACAAAAAACTCTCCAATTAAAACATGAAACATAAAACTTACAAAAGTTAAGTTTATTATTCAACAAAAAATATAACGATTTAACAGTGGTTTAATTGCACAGTTAAAAACAACACGAATTGAACTTGTGGCTCAAGTGAGTCATATTGGTGCTTGATTCTAACCCTGAATATAAAAAAGAATTAAAAGATTACCACTGAAATTTCTTCATCAGATAACTTGAGGCTCACTTTGATTTCCATAATCACCCCTCATTTCTTTCTCTTTAACCTCTTCAGTCCATCAGTAATTCCTAAACCCTAATTTAAACCAATTAACACTTCATAAGTAATTCCTAAACCCTCCGAATACTTCATTAGCCTCGAATTCCATTCAAGTCACCCAATTTGATGTATAAAAGCATCAAATCTTTGCCTATATGCAACATATCACAGACATCGAACTAAACTCTCTTTATTATATTTCTTTGTCTTCTTTGTTTCAGTCAGCACAACCCAAACTAATAAATTCATACACACATTGCAGCTACAATTATTATAAGATTTGATTTCATAAGAAGTAAAATAAATTATATTCATTTTGAAAAAATTATTCGACAAAAACTGATCTTGATCACAACCGCTTCATAAAAATCCCCACAAGTCCTAAATTAGAATTCACAAACGGAAATGAAAAAGAAAATTTGCTATTGGCGTGGATATATCTATATATATATATATATATATATATATATATATATATATATGGGAAATCACGATGGGGTACTATAACAACCCTGTAACGATGGATTGAAATTATATATTATTTTTTCGTGTTTCTATATATGCTATATACTGTTTTCATCTTTTAAAATATATACTATTTACCGAATGAATTTTCATATATTGTTTGTTTTCAGTTTATATGTTTTTATATACTTCTTTAATTTTTTTTAATCTATACTGCTTTACCGAATGAATTTTTTATATATTGTTTGTTTTTTAGTTTACATATTTTTTCAGTTTTTATATACCGTCGCTACAGTGTCGCTACAGTTATGTCTAGCAATATCAGCTCCCATATATATATATATATGGGAAATGCTAAAAACATATTCAAATTTCAACCATACGGATGTAATATATATGTTATGAATATGTTGTGCATTAATTTTCACAGGAATCAGAATAATATATCATTGCCATCATGTATCATCAAACTATTATTCCAACAAATATTTTGAATAGTGTTGCATATTTTTATGATATATGATGGTAATGATATAATATTCTGATTCTTGTGAAAATTAATTTACAACATATTCAAAGCATATATATTCCATCTGTACGGTTGAAATATGAATTTTTGATGATATACGTATATTTTTGGGGCGTATATTTTTCTCCCCAAAAACATATATATATATATATATATATATATATATATATATATATATATATATATGAGAGGGACTATGAGAGGGACTAAATAACATACGTATGCAAATTTCAAATTTTACTTACACTTGTGAACCGTTGGATTTATTCCAAGATGTGTGCAGCGCAGAGAGTAAACGGAAGGCGCTAGGAGAGTAAACGGAAGGCTTATTTTTATTCGGCTGTTCACTTCTTCCTTCCGCTCCTTTTTTCTCCTCTTTTTTTCCCCGCTTGCATAAGCTTCTGGAAAGAAGCTTGCACAATCTCAGCCCCAAAATTGC
>JAJHPC010000004.1:10773522-11163522 GCA_024447665.1 Juncus inflexus
TTTAGACTTATGGAAGGCACTTCATGACTTAACATTATTTTGAGGGATTTTATTTAATATTATATGTTATTATGCAATCTTCAAAGAACATCACATGTACTAATAGAATAAAAATAATAACAATGATATATCATGACCTTGATCTTTATGAACTAACATAAATATTTCCTAATATATATTTCATCTCCATGAAATTTTTCTTAGATTGTATATGAAAATCTTATCTCCATGTATAGAAATTGATGAACTATTTCATCGCCATGATGTGTGATTGAAAATGAACTTGTCATCTTAATGATGTATTCATGATGGACGATGAACTCCTTCATCTCCATGATGTGTGTGTTATGCCTAATTAACTCTCTCATTATATCAACATATATCAACAAATATATCAAATATAAACATAATCATATTATGTTTTGATTATTTACCCATTTATAAAAAATATGTATATATATAAGGCTTACGAATGTGAATTCGGGGCACGGTCATCATTGCCAATATTTGACAAGTCAAAAATCAATATTTGAGTTGGTCAACATTTGACTGGGTTAACGATCAACATTTGATAAGGTCACCAGTTAATGGTCAACATGTTGACTAGGTCATGATGAACTTTTGACCAATTCAATGGTCAACAGTCAAGGGGTAAATTAGTGTAGTCAACTGTCAGCAATTTGCAGTCACTACAATCAACAGTCAACATAGTCCACAGTCAACAGAGTAGGTCAACAGTCAACTGTCAACATGGTCAACACCTGGTCAACTTTGTCAACACATATTTTTCTACACATTAATTCATCATATGCATCTTTTCATAAATTCAATCCATCATATGCAACTTTTCATGAAATAATGCATCACATGCATCTTTTCATGAAATAATGCATCACATGCACCATTTCAAAAAGGTAATTCATGGTATGCACCCTTTCATGAAAACACAACTATTCAAGATGTCGCAACTCTTGCGATTGCACCTTTTCGGTCGCACCTATTGGACATGACCCTTGGACGCAACTTCTGGATCATATCCAATCATCGCATCTCTTGGACTAAATTCTTGATCGCAACTTATGGTCACACCTGTTAGTCCCACCTGTTGGTCATAACTTTTGGTCACACCCCTTGGTCGCACCTCTTGGTCACAACCGTTCGTCGCAACCTTTTTGGACGTGACATTTGGATCATATCCCTTGGTCATACCTTTTGGTCGCATCTGTTGGTGGCATCCGTTGGTCGCAACTCTTCCATTAGTCCCAACTTTTGGAATATATCATTTGGTCGCACCTCTTAGACACAACTCTTGTATCGCACCCAGTGGTCACAACTCTTGCTCACACCTCTTGATCACAATTTTGGATGCAACTTTTAGATCACATCTATTCGTCATATCTTTTGGATAAAACTCGTTAATTGCAATGATATAATTAATCATTTAATTCAGTTTGATGGAATAAACGGATATTATCAAAGAGAAATGAAACCATTTCATTTCTAACACGTGTAACCAAGCCCCTTGACATGGTTGATAAAATAATTTATCTTATGTCACGGATTACTAACAAAGAGAAATGAAACATTTCATTTCTGACACGTGTCTTCACTTAGTTTGTTTGATGAATTGATAATATCTAAAAAACTGACTAATACCAAGTATCATGCCAAGAGATGTACCCTTGTGAAGAGGTGTTGTAATTTCATTCTAAGTCTTGAGTCTATCTCATGACTCATATGTTTATCTTGATAACAGAACCGTCTAACACATATGAAGAGACGCATATTATCTTATCTCACAAGACTATCATATATCACAAAATATATGTACATATTTCAAATATTAGACTTTTACCTTACTTTGTGAAAGACTTATTTCGTCTTCTTGTGAAATAAATAAGTTATGTGTTTCAAATGATTTAAAATCAAATGAAAATCCATCTTAATGGATTTCATAAATGATCATCTTATTTAAGTAGATCAAGCGACAATACTAGACTTAAATTCTTAGTAATAATATTTTAGATAGACTTATAATTATCTAGTTCAATATAACACATAAGGTAATTTTCTATGCGAACATTTCCAAAGAAAAATTACCCTTGTGAATGGTGAAATTATTATTCTCAATAATAAATTATTAATCATTTATAGTTAAACTCAAAATATAGATAATACAAAATTTATTATCGACATAAAATAATAATTATTTATGTCGACGATAAGTCCAAAAAGACAACGTAAATATATGAGTTACTTGAGAATACAGCAACTTTTGCTTCATTTATCGCTCATATTTTAACTTCATCTATAGTCAATAGTCTATAACTTAGTCAGTACATTATCGCAAATGTATGACTCACATCTAGTTCCTAATACACATAATGTGAAGTAGACAATATAATTTATATAACAAGAATATTTGGAGCGGTAGTCACACTACCATTCGTTTTCTTTTCCATATTTTCTTAAGAGACTATGGTTTCTTTTAATTAACTGATTCATTGCGAAAGATAGCAACTTCTTACTTAAGGCCGAACCCTGACAACATCTTTCCTTATCTTTGGAATTACTTTTACGTTCCTTTTTAAGCACTAGAACATTATTGATAACATTTGTCCATGTTCAATTTAACGATTATAAGCATCTTATTCTATTTGTTTTTCTGAAGAACCTATCATGAGATATAAATAGATATATTATTTGATTTGAATAATATGCAAAGACTATTATTCTTTAAATATTCATATAATGACTCCCACTTTTTTTAATCAAATCAATAACCCTCGGTCATTTTAATTCGGAAACTTTCAAACCTTGAAGTTTCATAGTAAGACAAGATCCATATTTCATTAAATTCTACGTGAGCTTTGGCTCATCGCTTAGAACTTAACTTATTTAGCTAGAAACAATTCTGATTGTATCACATACACTCTTGAACAACATAAGATGAGCATCATATGCCCGACGTATACATCCTATCATATGCCCCGAGCGGCCGAGCCCAAGTCTGACTTGATAACTCAGTTAAGTCGAATCTTGTCTAATCATCAGCAAAATAGTTCCCAACACACTCAGCTTTGGCATTACTTATGTTGGTTCCCATTTCCCATATTCTCTCCTCCTAAGATAGTCCCCACACATCCATCTTTGGCATGACCTATGTAGGATCTATCGATGTATCGAGAGATTTAGACTTATGGAGGCACTTCATGACTTACCATTATTTTGATGAATTTTATTTAATATTATATGTTATTATGTATTCATCAAAGAATATCTCATGTACTAATAGAATAAAGATAATAACAATAATATATCATGACCTTAATCTTTATGAACTAACATAAAGATTTTCTAAGATACATTTCATCTCCAAGAAATTTCTCTTAGATTTTATATGGAAATCTTATCTCCATATATAGAAATCGATGAACTCTTTCATCGCCATGATGTGTGGTGGAAAATAAACTTATCATCTTAATGATGTATGCGTACTGGACGATGAACTCATTCATCTCCATGATATATGTGTTATATCTAATGAACTCCCTCATCATATCAATACATATTTACAAATATATCAAATATAAACATAATCATATTATGTTTCAATTATTTAACCATTTATAAAATATATATAAGTCGTTACAAATGCAGAGTTTGGGACAGGATCATCACATTCAACATTCGACTCGGTCAACAATCAACATTTGACAAAGTCGATGGTCAATAGTCAAGGGTCAACAGTCAAGGGAGTCAACAGTAACCAGTCAACACAATCCACTGTCAACACAGTAGGTCAATAGTCAATTGTCAAAATAGTCGACACAGTCAGGAGTGAAGACAATGAGTCGACAGTCAACACAGTCAACGTTCAACACCTGGTCAACGCATCTTTTTATACACATTAATACATCATATGTATATTTTCATAAATTAAATATATCACATGCACATTTTCATGAAATAATGCATCACATGCACTATTTTCAAGAAGTCAATTCATCGAATTCACACTTTCATGAAATCGTAACTATTCAAGAGGTCACAATTCTTGCGATTGTACCTTTTTAGTCACATCACTTGTACACACCATTTGACCACAACTTTTGGTCGCAACCACTGATCGCAATCTTTTAGATAACGTTTGGATCGCATCCTTTAATTATATCAAATATATATGATATTCGTGATTAATCAAATCATAGTTGCAGCAATATAATTTCATAAATTATATGTTCTCACGACCATGCATCAGATGCATAGAAAATATCAAATATAAGTAAAGGATATGATATAACACGTCTAACATATGTCTCATGATAACACATAGTCTTATTAGAACATTTCTATTATTAAGTGTTATTGAAACACATATATAAGGAATATTTTAATATTAAATGTTAACGAGACATGTATATAACATCTACACCTAATAACATCATCATATGTATTTATTAAATATTCCTTATTAGTCACACCTCTTTGTCACAGTATGCAATTCTTGCATGGAACGTTTTGATATCACACCTTTTGATTTCAAATCTTTGTATGAGCCTTTTGGTCACGACTTTTAGATGCACATTTTCATTGAACTCAATCTGATCATAAATAAGACAACGTGGCAATTGATATCTCATACCCTTTCCACGAATATGATCTAAGTATAATTCTCATGTAGATATACATCTCATAATTATGGATACATCTTTTCAGTTGCAACTCTTGCATGCAGTAACATCAATTACGACCAAATGAAATTGGCTTGACCATCTTTATATATATAGTTGTCGGTTTGCCCAAGTGAACATAACCGCACGTTACCAAGAGGTGCATATAACTTCTGTCAAGAGATGTACGTCACGAGACTATCTCATGACATGAAATATAGCTGCACTTTAAAATAAAACACATCCTTTCGTCCAAAAGGCGTTATTTGAATAAAATATATCCTTGCAATTTTGATATGTTCTTATAATTAGAAAACAAAATGATAAATGATATCTAAATAGTATATATCACATATATATCGTCTCAATTTAACCGAAACATGCACGTCGCTTTGATACCACGTTAGATTTCACACTTACTTAAACACAGCAAAAAACAAAAATTTCGTTCAAAACCAATCCAAGTATTTATGCGTATCGGTTCAATCAAAGAAATAATACTTAAAAACACCTTTCGGATTACATTTAATCCATGACGCTCAAACCATACATGCCATCAAGCGCCTTTCAATCAGTTACCGTCCAAACCGATTATCCGTGCACGAAGACTATCTAGATTGAATCGTGCGGAAGCCATCTACCGCATACACAATCGAACTCCACCGAAACTCTTAACAACCCCTTCTCATTTTCTTAGGTTGAATAAAACACAAGCGCTGAAAACACGAACGCCTCTATCGGGGTCCCACATAAACAAACTTCTTAAAATGTATATAGGCTTGTCAATGGATCGGGTTGAAACTGAATCCAGTAGGTATCCGACCCGAACGGATCGGGTCAAATCCGGAAAAAAAAACCCATGGATCGGGTTCGGGTTTGACACAATCCGATCCGTGAAAAACCTGAACCCGAATCCAAAACTTAAATACTTATTAAATTTGTTTGATTTTATAGATTTTGGAATCCTATGTAACCGATAGTGTTGGCGATCAAGCGTAGAAAGATCGTGAATCGTGATTTTGTAGCTTGTTGGATTTGGGATATTACTATTTTGCGTTTATTGGACTATTCGAACTATTTGTTATATTTGAACTATCAAAATATTTGATGTTTCGTATGGACAATTTGTCGTTTTATTAATTTTATGCAATTTGAACTATTTTGTATTTTAAATATTTTAATTGTTATTTGTTTATGAATTATATTGTAGTTTTAATTTTGTATAAATTAGGTCAAAATTTGCAAAAAATGAACTTATTCCGGGTTTCGGGTTTACTCATGGATTTCGGGTTATCCGCGGGTTCGGGTTCGGCTTTGAAATAAAACCCGTAAAGTTTTCGGGTTCGGGTTCGGGTCAACCCCGAAATTTTCGGATCGGGTTTTGGTATGGCCAAACCCGAACCCGACCCGGCCCATTGACAAGCCTAACCGTATATGCTAGTATGCTTCTTCTTCTATTGGCATGAGAAAATTATTTCCTTCTTCTTCTTTTTGTCTCACAAAAGATGTATAAACCGACTATAATTTTTTCTCATATATTATCACACCCTTTTGTATCCGTCATACAAAAGAAAGCACAATTTCATTATTTTATCATACAAAAGAAAAATGATATTTTCTCTCTTTTGTCATACAAAAGAGAATGAGTAATTATGAGAGAGAGAATAATGTTGTGTAAAATTTTGGACCCTTTATATCCTTATATAGAGAGGTGAGGAGGATGTCTCTTCACATCAAGAGATGTGTATGGCATCACCAATTCTTATCCATATGCATCAAATATTTATGTGCATATGTATCAAATCTTATCACATAAGATGACAATATCTTTTGTGACATCTCTATGCAACTAATCATAAATAAGTTATTAAGATTTTCTGTGCCTGTTTCAGTTTACTCTTTGTGTTTGACCCAATAGGTTCACTTAATGTTGGCAATAGACTTAATAGTCTATAAATCATGAGCGGACTCTAGCAAACTATGATGACTACCCAAATTAAGTGAATATGGGTGATCCGATTTACCTAATCAACAATCACGTATTTAGTCTCTTTGTCATGCGATATCTATATCGATCATAAGGCATATAATGCATCATCCTTATATTAATCGATTAATATTTCTTGATCGCGAATTAAACTGAATAAAATAAATGACATTAATAAGTCTTATTAATTTATTTGAGCATGACCATGTATTTTTTTAAGTTCGATTCATCAAGAGGCCAAAAGATATCTCTCATTTAAATGAGAGGAACAATTCATGTCTTTATTGCACTCATCTCTCTAGCTACATGATCCATTATATACCCATGTTGAGAAACCCGTAGCCATGTATGTTACATGCACAGCAGAACTACGGGTCCAACCCTCCCTAGGATCATAATAAAGGAAATAAAGGTACGACATTACGTAATAAAAATTTATACCACTGATCTTCTTGATCCGCGAGAGAGAAACGGATGTAGGTCCGAACGAACTTCAGCCTTTCTTTCTTCTCCTTCCAACGTGAAGCTCGACTCCTCGATCTTCCTTGAACTTCCTAGGGTAGGTGTTGATCGCTTACGAATCTCCAAAGCAGGAGACATCTAATCATATCCACGTCGAAGTTCGAATAGTCGGAATAACCGGACTCTCCTAAACATGTTCAGAAATACTTTTAGGAGGCTCTCACAAACTCTCTATGTTTTCTGTATTATGTGTATAATAGAGGGGGGCTGCCCCTCCATTATACTAGAGAGGTAGGCGAACGATTGGTCAGTTACCATAACTGAAAACATAATTCTTGTTCTATTCCGTGGGCAACCGAATAAGACTAGTTTTCATATATGAAACCGTGGTAACCAAGGAATTGCTTATTCCGTTCTCAATGGAATTATTCTATTGGCAATGAAATAAGAATGATTTTGCACAGTCAAATATCTCATGTTTGATTATTTCTCTCACCAATTTGTACATCATATGTATAACTATTTTGAGAGCATTTCCTTCCCGACTAGACGTTATTCTATGTATGACCGTGTAGGTTTTATTTAACACTGGCAACGATCTTCTAAAGATCGTAAGTTATGTAAGTATACAACTTGCGATGATTTTATTATTATTATATTTATTTTTTTGTTAATAATAGTTAAATATATATTTATTCATCTCTAGCTAGATATCCATATAAATATTCATATTGATATCGAATAATATTCAAATCTATATTTAAACAAAATAATTTACGGATATTGGATGACCCTATCCGAACCGTTTACACTTTACACCCCAAATTGATTTGAGTCTCGGCCGTCGGATAACTAATAATATCAGCTTTCTTGTTAAACCCCGATCCGATCTCAACCTCCCTTCCCATCTCTCTTTCAAAGTCTCTCTTCCATACTACGACTCCCAATTTTTTCCTATTTTTCTCCATTCTCCTTTTTCTTTCTTAATTTCAGTAAGGACAATTCACGTGAGTTCACCTCAGATCCCCATCGTTGCGTAGCTAATTCAAGGTTCTGGTTCGTATTTTGATTCAACTCGCAATTTGTTGTGTAAAATTGGGGATTTCGTTTACGTTTTGGGACAATTGGGATTGTAAAGAATCCAATTGTTGCCTAGAACTACATTTTCGGTTAATTTTGATATGGAAATTATTATCATGAAGTTCACTGTAGTTTTTATCCTTAGATTGATTGCAATTAGGTGTCAATTCATCTGGAAATTACTCTAATTTACTGTTCTTACTCTTCCCAGTGTAATTTATCAGATATTGTGTGTAACTAGATTAATAACACTAAACTCGCAAATCATACTGACCAATTCGAACAAAAAACAGCAATTTACTGACTGAAGGTACCATTTTTCCAATCATAACTACCACTCATAAATACTCAAAATATATAAGAATAATTTGCATTTGGAAAGGGTATTTTCAGCTCTCTCCAACTTTAAAAAAAAAAAAAAAAATTTTTTTTTGCAAGTTTCTATATTCTTCCATTAATCCCCTTACATAATTTCTCCTTCATCCACAGACCTCATGGAGAACCAACAACAAGAAGAAAAACAAGAACAAAACCAACAACCCGACCCTTCACCACCGCCTCCCTTCCCAACCGAAAAGGACCCCACTCCAAACCCCCAACCTTCCAGAACCCCTTCCACCCTTCCGGAACCTTCCGGAACCTCCTCCGCCCTTCCAGAACCTTCCGGAACCTCATCAACATCCATGTTCTCCTGGGCCAAGAACCTCAAGATCCCCCAGCCCAATTCCAACCCAGACTCCCCCACAGAAAAGTCAACCTTCTCGCGGTTGACCAGCAGCATCAGCATGCGCCTCTCTCCCAAAGGCAACAATAATAATAATAACAACAACAACAATAACAATAATAATAATAATGATAATCCTGATCGAGTGGAGGAGGGGAATGGAGGGGTGTTCGGGACTTTGACCAAGGGGATTGTGGATGGGTCGAAGAGCGCGGTCAAGGCTGTGCAGGTGAAGGCGAGGCATATGGTCTCGCAGAACAAGAGGAGATATCAGGTATTGAGTTTAGATTTGGTTTTGAGGGGGGGTTTGTGAAAAGGACCCTGTGTTATGTCAAAATTGCGAAAAATACCTTGCGTTATTGGCGTAATTGCGAAAAAACCTCTGTCATTGCTGAAATTGTGAAAAACTCTGTACTGTTTTTTAGAATCTAGCACTGTTAGTTTAATTTTCTGATTATCTGAAAAAATATAGTTTTTAAAGATTGATTAACATCTCTTTCTCTCTCTTCAAATTTGATGTTAATTAATTTTAAGACATTTTATTTCAAATGATGTCATTGGATTAATTCTAATGTGATTTTTTGCTTAAGTAATTCAAACTCGTTAGCAATTTTGACAATAATGCAGGGTTTTTTGGAATTTTTAACAAATGCAATTTTTTTTTTTGCAATTTCAGTATAGTGCAGGGGCCTTTTTTTTTTTCCAAAATATCCGTTATTATATTTATAATTTTATATGATGTATATTTTTTATTTTGATTATTTTACCAGGAAGGAGAATTTGATTTGGATATGACATATATTACTGAGAATATAATAGCGATGGGATTTCCAGCTGGTGATATGAGCTCAGGCTTTTTTGGATATGTTGAGGTAAAATAATAATATTCCATATATTATGTCTAAGTTTAGAGAGAGATAAATATTATTTTATGATTTTTAACAATGTAGGGGTTTTACCGCAACCATATGGAAGAAGTGATAAAATTCTTCGAGACTCACCATAAGGTACTTTATAATTCTGAAAATTCAGGTTTTTATAAATTAACTAGGATTTATCTTTATTATTATAGTTTCACTGCAATTGTTTTTATTAATTTCAGGGAAAATACAAGGTTTACAATCTCTGTTCAGAAAGGCTGTATGATGCTTCTCTTCTAGAGGGCAAGGTATAAAACTAATTACGTACTTAATAGATAATCCTTTTTTTAATAAAATTTTAGGGAAATTTGCAATAAAGCCCCTGCATTATTGGAAATTGCAAAAAATATTTGCTTTATTGCATAAATTGCAAAAAAGCCCATGCATTATTGGCAAAGTTGCAAAAAAAGCGCCTACCGTTAGTTTCCTACTCTAATTATTTGAATAAAGTATTTCTTAAAGTTTAAGTACTCTCTCTCTCTCTTTCTCTCTTAAAGTTAATTAACATCTCTCTCTTCAAACCTCCATTTACCTCCATAAAGGTTTAATGAGAAAGAAATGTTAATTATGTTTAAGAGATATTATTTCAAATGATGTAGTGACGAGAGAGATGGTAAAAAACTTAAAAAAAAATTCTTCAATTTGATATAATGAAGAGACAAACAGATGATAATTCATCTTTTAGAAATGTTTTTCAAATAATCAGGAGTAGAAAAATCAACAGTGTCAAATCCGAACTAACGGCAGAGAGTGTTCCAATTTCGTAATAATGCACGCTTTATTCTTGCTATTTCGAATAAAGAAGTGCCGTTTTTGCAATTTCAGCAGAATTCCATCCCTTTTTTTTTTTTTTGCAAATTTCCCTATTTAATTATATATATATATATATTTATTTTTTTTATTTTTTTTATTTTTTATTGTCATAGTGAAGACTTTGAAAATACTTATTTCAAACGCAAGGGATTTACGCAATTTCAGCATAACTCCACCCCTTCTCCAAATTCCCTTATATTTTCAATTAACCAATCATTTATTCAAATTATTTTCAATTTGTCCAGGTTGCGTCGTTTCCTTTTGATGACCACAACTGCCCGCCGATGCAATTAATAATATCGTTCTGCCAGAGCGCGTACGCCTGGCTCAAGGAGGACATCGAGAACGTCGTCGTCGTCCACTGCAAGGCCGGCATGGCCCGCACCGGACTCATGATCTCCAGTCTCTTACTCTACCTCAAGGTGAGTCGAATTCTGTTTTTGAATTCTTTTTTTTTTTTACTTTCTATTGTAAGGGATAAATGCACTGTTTGGTCCCTGTCTTTTAACTGGTTGCGTGGTTATGAGTAGCTAACATAACACCGTTAATAAATTTTTTAAATTGATTATTTTGCCTGTTTAAAGAAAAAAGTGAAATTTTTCAAAAACCCCCTTACTTTTCTGAATATTATCAAAACCCCCCTATATTTATAGATTCCTTCACAAAAACCCTATACTTTTAGGCCTTCTCAACCCCCCCTAACTTTGTGAATATCATAAAAAAAAAAACCTAGCCTTTTATTATGCTTAAAAAAATGACCATATAAATTTATTCTATTTTTCTTTTTCTTTTTATTATTTTGAGGATTATCCCTTGTGAATATGACAAATTATATTGAAGAAATATTTAGTACAAATAATTTTGAACTCGTTGCGAGTTTGCAAGTAGCTAACATAACGCCATTAATGAATTTCTTAAATTGATTATTTTGCCCTTTCAATCTTTAGAGAAAAGATGTATTTTTTTTATTTTTACTGAGAAATAAATCTACAGAACGGTGCATTTATCCCTTATTTTAAAGCACAGGGACTAACGTGCATTTATTCCTTGTTTTAATTGTGAGCTTTTTTTTGTTCTACCTCAAGGTAAGTAACATTCCATTTTTTAATCTATTTTTTTTTTACTTTTTTTGTGATTGTTCTAAGGGATAAATGATGCATTTGGTCCCTGTACTTCAATCGGTTGCGAGTTTACAAGTAGCTAACATAACACCACTAATGAATATTCTTAAATGACTATTTTGCCCTTTCAGAATTTTTTATTTTTTTATTTTTACCAAGAAAATAAATATACAGAACAGTGCATTTAACACTTGTTTTGAAGTACAGGGACTAAGGTTCATTTATCCCTTATTTTAATTGTGAGCTTTTTTTTTGCTCTACCTCAAGGTAAGTAACATTCCATTTTTTTAATCCTTTTTTTTTTTAACTTTTTCGTAATTATTTTAAATGGACTGTTTAGTCCATGTACTTTAATTGGTTGCGAGTTTACAAGTAGCTCACACCATTGATAATTTTTTAAAACTTTTTTTTACGTTTTCTTTTTCATGCTTATTTTAAGGGATAAATGAACTGTTAGTCCCTGTACTTGGATTGGTTGCAAGTTTAGCTTATGGGTTTACTGTTGATTTGAACTTTTTGGTCAATGTACTAAAATTGTGGACGTTTAGTCCCTCACTTCACGGAAGTAGCTAACACTGTTAATAGTCCTTCACTTCACGCAAGTAGCTAACACCGTTAATAGTCCCTTTAATATAAAAAATGTATTTTTTATTTTTATTTTTACCGAGAAAATAAATCTACAAAATGCTGCATTTATCCCTTGTTTTAAAGTAGCTAACACCGTTGATAAATTTCTTAAATTGATTATTTGCCCTGTTCAATCTTTAAAGAAAAAATATTTTTTTATTTTTAAATAAATATATAGAACGGTGCATTTATCCCTTGTTCTAAAGTACAGGGATTATTGTGCATTTATACCATATTTTAATTGTGAGTGTTTATTTGCAATATTTGCAGTTTTTTCCTACGGCAGAAGAGTCGATGGACTATTATAACCAGAAGAGGTGTATAGATGGAAAAGGCCTTGTTCTGCCTAGTCAAATTGTTAGTTCATTTATTTATTTCCTCATTTATTATGCTCTTTTTCTTCATAAGAGAATTAAGGAATTTGCAATTAAGTTCGTGCATTATGCTGAAATTGCAAAAAAGCACCTGCATTGTTGGAATTGTGAAAATGCCCCTGTATTATTGCAAAAATTGCAAAAAAAACTCCCTACCATTAGTTAGAAGTTAACAATGGAGAGAGAAAGAGTGAACAGATAAATTAATTTGAGTAAAAAGTAACGGTGTTAGTTTGTAACTAAAGGTAGAGGGTTCATTGCAATTTCAGCAAATAATGCAGGGGGCTCTTTTGCAATTTCGGTGTAATGCAAGGGTTTTTTTTTTTAATTTCTAACCTTGATTAAAAAAAATGCAAGGGCTTTTTTGCAAATTTCCTATGAAATTAATTATTTATTTATTTTCAATTTTTTTTTTAATTTCTTCAGAGATATGTGAAGTATTTCGAACGCATCTTGACTTATTTCAACGGAGAAAATCAACCTGGCCGCAGGTATATTTAATCAATTAATTAATTTATTCAGTTGAATAATTTTTGTTTATTTTAACATGTATTTTATATTTTCTGATCAGATGCATGCTTAGAGGGTTTCGGCTTCATAAATGCCCCTATTGGATAAGGCCGTCCATTACTGTTTCCAACCACAATGGTATTATTTGAAAATTATTTGATTCATTTCTCATAAATCATAATTACTTCATTTATTGGAAAAGGCCGTCCATTACTGTTCCTACAATTGCTGTTTGAGTCTTTTGTTTTTTATGTATTTTTTTTAAACAAGAAAAATGAATGAATTAATTAATTGACAGGTGTTTTATTCACAACTAAGAAGCATCCAAGGACCAAAGATCTCATGGTATGTATATTCATTTATCTTTTAAGTTTCCTTTATAGAAATTTTCATGTGTACTTATTTTTTTACATTTTAATTTGAAGTTTTAATCGTTTATTATTTGGTTCAATACCTTGAATTTGGTATGAGAAAAAAAAATGGTGTTTCCTTATTATGAAATCTATATTTGTAGGTTAAGCAAATATTTGTATTGATATATCATTTACGTATTAATATTTTAACTAATGATTTTTCATTGTTCATAAGAGACAGTACAAAATTAGAATTCCCTTTGCAGGTCTCCACAGAATTCTATTCATCCATTATCCATTAAAATCTCTCGATTCATCATATTTTTAATTATTTTTTTTCTGTGTGTTTATAGCCAGAAGATTTTTGGTTCAGCGCGCCAAAAAAGGGAATCATGGTGTTTGCCTTACCTGGCGAGCCGGGTCTAACCGAGATTTCAGGCGATTTCAAGGTTCATTTCCACGACCGCCAAGGCGACTTCTACTGGTAACTCTATTCCTTCTTCAATCCCCTCCAAATTATTAACATATAGAGATAGGGATAAATGCACGGGTAGTCCATGTACTTTAATTGGTTGCACGGAAATAGTTAACAAAATTCACTTTTTTTATATTGCGACTTTTATTTTATCCATTTGAATGATATCAAAACATAATGATTTATTCAAATTCAATAATAATAATAATAATAGAAAATATATTTGCATTTTGTTTTATTTTTGTAGATCTAATTTCTTGGTAAAAATAAAAAAAAATATATTTTTCTTTAAAATTGAAAGGGTAAATAGTCATTTATAAAAAAATTTAACGTAGTCACTTCCCTTAAGTAAGGGACTGAACGTGCACAATTATAAAGTATAGGGATTAAAAAGTTTAAATCAGAAGTACATGGACGAAACGTGCAACCAGTAAAAGTACGGGGACTAACGGTGCATTTCTCTCTCTCTCTCTCTCTCTCTCTCTCTATATATATATATATATATATATATATATATATATATATATATATATATATATATATATATATATATATCTATCTTATTTTCAAGGTAAATTTCATAACAAGCCAACTTTAAATCTTGCTCAAATTGGTCTAAAGTTTGAATTGTCTCCTCCAAACCATTTAACTTTCAATTTGTCCAAATCAAGTCACTCCATCCATTATTTACGGGTCATGTCACGAGTCAAGTCATCATATTAAATTTGATTTATAAAACAATTAATTGAATCAATTAAAATTCTCTTAGAAAAGTGATCGATTAATAAGGTTAACATTGAAAATAAATTGTGTTACAAATCTATATTTTATTCTTTTTTATTTTTTAATTTGATACATATTGTTGTGGCAAGAAAAGTGATCGATTAAAAAGGTTAACATTGAAAATAAATTGTGTTACAAATCTATGTTTTATTCTTTTTTATTTTTTAATTTGATACGTATTGTTGTGGCAAATGGCATGGCTTCTTTAGGAATGCCATGTCATTATCCGTTAAATAATGGATGGAGTGCTCTGATTTCTACAAATTAAGTGTTGAGTGGTTTGGAAGGAACAATTAGAACTTCAATGACCAATTTGAGCAAAACGGCAACTTGAGTGACCTATGATGAAATTTACCCTATTTTTAATTCCACCAAAAACATAAAATAATTTATGATTATTCATTCATTTTTTTCTTTTTTTAGTTGGTTGAACACAACAATGATGGACAACCGGACGACTTTAAACACATCCGACCTCGATGGTTTTGACAAGGTAAACCATAAAACAATTCCAAATTTCACAAGGTTATATATGCAAATCCCAACCCTAAACTAAACTCACTCATAAACCCTCCTCTTTTTAATTTCAGAGGAAATTACCGTCACCAGGCTTTCAAGTGGAGGTAGTTCTAATAGACTACAAAGACCCGCCCCAACCCGCCACACCAACAGCCGCACCATCGATTCCCACACAAAATCCAAATCCGAACCCAAGTCCAAATACTGAAAATGCCCCTAAAGAAGAGAATAAAGACGATGTCTTTTCCGACAACGAATCAGAAGAGAGGAAGAAGAAGAATAAATCTGAGAGGATCACTCAGGCAGTTGAGCAAATGAGTCTTAATAAAGAGGATAAAAATGTTGTAAAATCCAGTAGTGTTGAATCTTCCTCTCCAGTTGGAGCCAGTGAAAAGAATGATGCATCGATTTCCGTGCCGGCGAAGGAGAGAAGTAATGAGAGTGTGAGTGAGTTCAAGGCAATTGCTGCTGATGCGTCGGTGTTCTCTTTTGGAGATGAGGATGATTATGAGAGCGAGTGAGTGGAAAGTGGGGTGTCTGTGTGTGTGTGTGTGTGTGTTGGTGTGTAGATAAGATGGAATAAATGTGTTTAATTTGTTTGCGTTTCGTAAGTTTATTATACTTTTGTCTGTAGTTTTTTTTTAGTTGAAGTTGGGATTGTATAAATGTTGAATTACTTGAAAAAAAATGGTATGCTATAATGTAATAGGCACATCTAAATGTGGTTTACTTTTTTTTTTGGTAGATAGAAATAGAGAATAGAACAATTACTTTTCCTCCCATTTTATGATATTTTTCATTTTTCAAAAAAAAAAAAAAGGCAAGGGAAGCTGGTAGCACTGGTAACAAATTTACTATATATACAAGGAAATTCAAGTTTCAGTTCATTCTGACACGTGTCCTTTTTGGAAGAGTATATTAATTTATTTTGATACAGTAAATCACAAAAAATGACTTGGTCGGGTGGTTAGGTGTGTCGCCTTCAATTGAAGGGTCGGGTTCCACTCTCACAGCATATTTTTTCCAATTTTTTTCCATCCGCACGTGTACAATTACTAAAATAACCCCATGAAAACACCGCTGATTCGAAAATTTAAGGGTCAAAACTTTATTCTACATATATATCAAAGAAATTTAAGGGTAACCCCACGAAAAGTCCGCCTCTTCGGAAATTTAAAGGTAAAACCGTCATTTAGCTTAACATATGTCCTCTAGGATTTATTAATCTGTTTTGCAACACAATTGCATATCTGCATGTTCAGCACAGTGGTTGGGAATCTCGGCAGGTACATGACTGACCCGAATCGAATCACCAATGGTCCCCCTTTAATTCTGTTTTATGGGAATTTTGCATAAAAGACCATCCAATATTGGAAATTTGGTAGTTTAAAATAAGAATATTTACATATACCTAAAAAAACTGGAATATCATGTCTGACCCTAGAACCCTAAAAATCATAGAAATAGTTTCAATTTTTTTAGTTCTAATATTTCCAATTATTGCTCCTCTCAAATTATAGATACCAAATTTTCATCACAAACTAGCAAAATATGGAAATTACGACTAATTTTGTATGTCAAATATACTAACTGTACAATTAGGTAATTTTGTTCATCACAATTAATTTTTACACTTTATTTTCATATTTCAATAATAATGTAGATGATTATTCTTGATGATTTCTATTTGATCTTCTAAACATAAGATGTAGTGAGTCATATAAATGAGTACTATAAGTAAATTCTACAACTTATTTTCTTCTAAAATACGCAATAAATGTGGCATCGTCTATATAGTTTTATATAAGATATTCTTACTATGTTATATTAAAAAAAATTCAAATAAGAAAAATAGACAATACAAATTAACTAATATTTTTTTTACTTAATTACTTTTTTATTATCACGTAATACATCATATTTCCACAATTAACTCGATCCGAAGGGTTACCCCTGGTTATTCTATAGTTACAAAAACTGGCCCTGTTTTTTAGCCACGACCTTACACGTGTCCCTCCAATATACATTTTCCAAAGGCTTCTCAATCTGTCTGTCTATACAACTCTACACGGCCCATCATGCGTTCACCTCCACCCCACTTTGTTACGTGCGGATAAAAGAAGAGTAAAGTTTATAAAGGATTATCACTTTAATGTTTAAGGGCTGTGAGACTAACAAAACCGGAACTCTACAAGTTTCACACGGAACTCCACAACATAGTTTAAATAAACCAGTTTCACACAAAATTATAATATAGTTTAAAATTTTAAATACGGCTCACATAGACCCGGTCCCGCCCCAAATAACCTGTGTGGCTTTTCATGTTCTCAATAGTTATAAGAACAAAGAAAATGGGAAAAAGTGTGTAGCGACTCATTCGATGCACAATCAAATGGACCACTACATGAAAAAAAACTAGAAGGAAAATAACATAAAATCAGGTATTAATTGACGATATAACCTTAAGAAATAGAAATCTTCCATTTTCGAACACGCTCTCTCTTTTTTACTTTTTTTTGAGAACGCCGACTATTGAACTCGGGTCGCATGCTTAAGATGCAACTGTTCTTGCCAATGACCCACTTCCCTTTTCTCACTCTCTCTCTTCTGAAATAACAAATGCTCTTTGTTTCCCTCTTTTGCAATGTTTCAAACATAGCCTTCAAAAAACGTAAATTTATTTTTCAAAACTGAATTTTTTTTCCCTTACCCAAATTATAATTGTTACATATCAACTTCATTTATTGATACATGTACAAACTAAATGACAAACTTATTATTATAATGGATCATCATTATATTTTTATTTTAAATAAACATATTTTCCAACAATTATAAAAGTTTTATTTTATATATGCACTTCAAATGTAAGTATTAAAACAAAGTAAATTCAAAATAAATTTGGAAAATGGCATTGAAAATATTTTTCAGTTTTTGAACCTTGCAAAATATCAAAATAATATGCACGCACCTACAAAATTGAAAATATTATGGATAAACATATTAATTTCATAGATATGTTAGTACAGAGTTCATCTATAATCCTATAAAAATATCAAAGTATTTTTCTAAAAAAAATCTTTATAATGTATGAAAATATCATACATATTTTACACCTAGACCGAAGTGGAGCGAGGGTCACATCTAGTTTAGGATGATTTTCGCCATATTTATATTTTGATGAAATGAGTATGCTCACAAGACCTACCATGAAAACATATCAAACCCAAACTTATTTGCAAAGATTGTACAGAAAAAAGAAGGAATCAGAAACAAGGCATACTCCAGAAAATAAAGGAGCCTTTTGATCTTCCAAATGAATTTGAGCTCAGAAAATTAGACACTCATGGAACGTTTTTTCCCATTCTCAAGATATCTCAATCCCTCTTGTGACCTCAATTAAAATTTTTGCAACTGTAATTGTTGAAGTCACAAATTGCTACCACCTTTGTTTTCTTCTCTCAACAACAAATAGTAATCAGCCCCTTTTTCTTCCCAAGTCAAGTGCTCTGGACATATCGTCAAGTCACTCAGACCTAAGACTTTGGAACATATGCAAGCGACCGGTTGAGATCGCAAACTAGTTCGTTTGTGCAAAGTGATTTTTTTCTCTTTTTATTCAAATCTAGCATCCCGCCTTACACTACAACAAAAAACGCTTCTAAATACGGTTTTTTATACACACTAAAGAAAACGTGTATATGTAGAAACAATTTTGCAGTCCTTTAAACGGTTTCAATACCGTTTATATGTTACGGCGGTTAGAAACGAAACCATGTAAATAGCAGCTTTTATTAGCACAGTTTGTTAGAAACCATGATATTGGGAATTGATATCACGGTTTTGAAACCGTATCAAGAAACCCATGATATCATGGCTTTGCTAAAAAACGGTAAAATAAAATTCGGATTCATAAATTCGTGCTATAGTTTCACCTTTCCTTTTCATACGACAAATTTGCCCAAATTTCCTTTTCATATGTAGAGAGAAGATCGATTAAAAAAGACTAAATCCATGGAATCAGGCGAAACCTTCTCTCAATTTTTACTCTTTAACTTTTTGTTTCTCAACAGTAATGTCCACAATCAAAACTCTTCAACTTCAGGCGAAGCCCTCTCTCAACACTAACCCTAGCTGAAAAGAGAGCCCAAGAGACATATTCAACGCTAATCCCCAAAGACAAGTTAATTCCATATTCAGATGGGCTTTGTTGTGTGAAATAATAATATTACTCTTCAGATGGGCTCTGTTAAGTGTGAAATAATAATATTATTCGTAGATGGGCTGTTAAGAAATAATAATATTATTCTTGAGATGGGCTCTCTTAAGTGTGAAATAATGATATTATCTTGGGCCTTTCTTTGGAACAAATATTCAAGAGGTAAAAAACTTAAAAAAACAGAGCTCCATTCTCACGGTTTATTGAAAACCATGATAATGGCATGGGAAATGATATCACGATTTCTCTCAAAACCCGGACTAAAGAATCCATTTGATATACACTATATAAAGCTAGCTCCATTCCTCTTCTGAACACTTTTCTTTCTCCCTCTTCTGAAAAACCCTAGCTCGGTGAATTATGGGCGATTTTGGGGATTTCGGTAAATATAGAGAGAAACCCTAGCTACAGAAAATCTTCGTGCAAGGTACGATCTGCATTTCTATATTTCCGA
This sequence comes from Juncus inflexus, assembly GCA_024447665.1. NCBI lineage: Eukaryota > Viridiplantae > Streptophyta > Magnoliopsida > Poales > Juncaceae > Juncus > Juncus inflexus. The sequence continues at coordinate 10,793,617 of JAJHPC010000004.1, forward strand.
ATCATTTTTTGATGTGCTTTAGATGCTTAATCTGCATTTTTGAAGAATTTTTGGATTTCTGTACTTATAATTTTCGAGTTCGATTTTGTGATTTGATCCTTGTTTACTGTAATTTCCCCAATTAGTTTTGAATTTTCGCAAATTAGATCTGAATATTAGTGAATTGATCTGTTTATCATCTGATTTTCTTTTCAATTTTGATCTGACTTTCACTGAATAACAGTGAAAAAACAGTATATTATCACATTTTTACATCATTTTTATCCTTCTTCCTCTCCGTATACCACAGTTATACTATTTTTGTACCGTTATTTACTGAAAAATCAGATCAGAATCTGAAATGAGGATAAAAATGATGTAATAATCAGTATAAATGCGATACTATACTGTTTTTTCATTGTTATTTATTGGAAATCAGTGAATTAGTAACTGAAATTGCTTAATAAGATCTGAATTGCTCTCTGTTTTGTTAATTGAAGATATGTCGAAGGTTTTTTATAATAGCCGAATCCTTTTTTCACGGAGCAATTGACGGCTTTTGAGGTGTGACTTGACCATGGGTCAGAAAACAAGAAGCCTCCTGAGCAGTTGCCTATAGTTCTTCAAGTAAATAATTTAATTATTCATTTATTTATTTGTTTTTGTGAGATTTGAAAAATATGAATTTTAATTAACTAAATGTTTTTGATTCAGTTGCTGCTTGGTCAGAGTCATAGATTCAGAGCCTTGATGCTTCTAGGCAGATTTCTTGACATCGGATCTTGGGCCGTCGATATGGTAATTAGTAATTTTATTATGTATTAATTTATATTAGTATACACCATTTATTGTTATTAATTGTGTGCATGGACTTTTCAGGCCTTGTCTGTTGGAATATTCCCTTATGTTCTGAAACTGTTTCAAACGACTGCACTGGAATTGTGACAAATTCTCGTTTTTAGCTGCACCAAAATTCTCGCTCTTGACAAGGTACTTAATCTTTGTCATTTCCCCTTTACTCATTTAAAAACAATTTAAATGCGGAATTTTCATCTCCAACAAATCGCTCATCACTCATCTTATGGACCAGGTCACTACCATTATTTCTAAATAAATTTAGGTCTTTAACCATTACGTTTTTGTTATTTTGAAATGTGCTATTTTTTTATTAAAAAATAAAACGTAAAGTTAGAAGGTTTTTAGAATAAAAAGTGAACATTAATGGATTTTGAAGTATTAAAAAGGACAGAGAGTGTTTTTTGTATTAAATACTAGAAAATATAAGTCGTTGAAAAATTACCCATTTTTGCATATATATATATAGGGACAATTATTAATTTTGTTTCCTTTTTTTTTGAAGGGTTAAAGGATGCAGTGGCGATTTAATAGGATGATGGGTTATTTTTGCTTACATATGGTAGAAGTTGGTATGATAGGTTATATTTTTTTAATAGGATGTTTTGAAGTATAATTTTTATTGTGGAATGCCGATGGTTTATAAAAATTTTTTTTTGGAATGATTGTAAGAAATGGTTGTGATGGATTTATGGATATTAATTTGTATTATATATAATTTTCTAATATACTTATTAATTTATGGATATTAATTTGTATTATATATAATTTTCTAATATAGTTATAGGTTAAAAATGTATTATATTTTGAGCTGTATTATAATTTATGGATTATAAAAATGTATGCTGTATTATAAAAATGTATGTTGTATTATAATTTATCACGGTTTTTTCCGTAGTAAAGTTGTCATGGTAATTCAAGAGAGAGAGGGCTTCAGAGCCCAGAGGTCTTTGATAAACACGGTTTAAATGGCAATAAAGTGACCGGTTATAGCTATACCAGCGGAACTGAAACCGCATCAAAGATTGTTTACCACAGTGTTGGAAGCAGCGGACTTGCAGCAGTTTGCATACCATGTGTAGCAAATATTTAACACTGTTATAACCGGTGATATAAGGAAAATAAACCGTGTTAAAACACGGTTTTTGTTGTAGTGTTATACACATTTTTCATGTTACCTTCGTGTATTATTTACTTAATTACCTTGTAAACTTTTTAAACTTTTACCCCAAAGTGGTTCAGAAAAATTGTTGAAGCTCTGGAGGGACTTGAACAAAATTGCTGAAGTATATCTGTTAAACTGGTCTCAGTAAGAGAGTCAACCACTGTTTAAAATCTTGTCCGAGCCTACAAACATAACTGTAAAATAGCAAAACTTTTCTGATCGGTCCCTATTCATAAAAAAGAATTTTAATTTATCCCCTAAATTCCCTTCATCTTTCTCTGGAATCTATCATGGAATCTATCACAAAGTACTAAATGCTAGCACTTCATGTCTTAAACGAGATTTAATTTAACACATGTCAAAGGCACAAGGAGCAAAGTGTGGTAAATATTTCTTTTGAATATTAAGTGTGGTAAAGTACTAAATGCTAGTACTTCATGTCTTAAACGAGATTTAATTTAACACATGTCAAAGGCACAAGGAGCAAAGTGTGGTAAATATTTCTTTTGAATATTAAGTGTGGTAAATATTGGTGGTGCAATGTAGTCCATAAAAATTTCCTCAATCTGTCAATTAGAAACCTTGAAATTTATTACTAGATCAAATTTGTTTCTGTTATCTAATGGAGGACTGACATAATCATGTCACTAGCTCAATCAATCTTGATCAACAAAAATAGGAAAGGAAATTTGATATCCCGACGTACTGTAGCATGACGAATCACGATGAATGATATATGTACTATTTTTAAATTTTTCAATGTTAAGAGAATTTTCAAAATAAATAAATTTTCGTTTAAACTATTTTTATTTTGAAATAACTAATTTTTTGGAAAATTATGAAAGAGTGATTAGGAATGTATCTATATAAACATTATATCTAAATATCCATTATGTGGATATGAATGAAGAAAAATCATGTAATGTAAAATTACAGATGAGAAGATAAGAAATTCAATTAACATGTACCATGTAACATGTTATATGTCATCTCATTATTATTTCATCTAAAAGAAATAATAATGTCAAAATTATTTGTCATGACAAGGTATATATGTCATGTTATGAACACATTATGTAATATGTATCATCTCCTTTCAACACTTACAACATTTATTATGTACAAAGAAGATATGTGTCATGGCATAATATGTGTCATCTCTTTGTTAAAAGACACAATATATGTATCATTTACATGATATAAGTATCACTTACATAATCATGTGTGCAAGACACATATATCATAAGGTGTCATCTCCTAACATCATGAGAATGCATGATAAACATGTCTTGATGAATTTTACTTATATATATGAGATGATTACATGACATGAAAGGCATGAGAAGATGAGATGTATGAGTGAAAATAAGAAAGAAAGTGAGAAGAAAATAGATACTAGTTTAACTCAGTCTGAGATAATTTTCGTAAAGATCCACTTGATACAAATTACTACAGAACTTATATATCAAGTACCTCAATAATCCTGAAAAATTCTAGTAGGTGTTCTGACTTCGTTTGTGTAGACGCAGTCAGAAAGGGTTTTTGTATCCTGGAATGCTATTCGTTGACCCAGTCCCAAAAAGATATCTTCTGATATCGTGAAGCTGGAGAGATTTGACGGCAGTAATTTTATCCTCTAGCAATTGAAGGTTCGGTTCTGTTGACGATCTACAATTTGAGTCATATGTTGAATACCATACCGCCGGAGCAGAAGGAGAACGAGACTCTGGCTGAGACGCGGAATCGAACGAATTTGGAAGGCGATGATTACGCTTGTCATAATTATATCCTTAACGCCTTGTCGGAGGATTTGTACGACATATTTCAGACCATCTCCACTGCAAAAGACCTCTGGGATAAAATGGAGGCAAGGTACATGTCTGAGGACTTCACTAATAAGAAATTTGTTATTCATCATTTTAATCATTTCACAATGGTCGACATTGTCGGTGATGAAACAATTTTATGATATTGAATGAATATCAAATAACTATACCATACATAACTTAAAAATGGATGAGTTCATTATAGTAACCTCAATAATTGATAAGCTCCCTCCATCATGGAATAATATGAAAAATACATTGAACCACAAAAATGAAAATATGACATTAGAGGACTTGACAAATTACCTCCGTATAGAGGAGGAAAATCGTAAACATATATTAAATGGGCAAAATGCTCCAACGATACAAGTCCACACGATAGAAGAAGGTTATCAAAATAAACCAAATAAAAATGGACCCCATAATTTTAAGAAAGTCCCCATTAAGAAAAAGAAAAAGGGTACATATTACCATTGTGGTAAATCTGGACGTTTCAAATCTGAATGTTGTTTCTTAAAGAAAAAGAAATATGCACCTGATAGATACAAAAGAAAAATTTGTAGCAATGATATCTGAGCCTAATATGGTTGAGGATGGTGGGGCTTGATGGATTGACTCAAGTGTCAACCGGAACGTGTGCAAGGACAAGAGTCTTTTTATGACTTATGAGCCGGTAGAGCCAGGTTCTGTCATATACATGAAAAATTCATCCACCATGGAGGTTGCAGGCACTGGAACATGTGAGCTCGAATTTACTTCTGGGGAGACTCTTGTATTGCTGTGATGTCTATCATGTTCCAAAAGTTTGAAATAATCTTGTATTAGGTGGATTGTTAAACAAGTTTGGTTTTAAACTTGTATTTAAGGCAGATAACTTTATTCTATCCAAGGGTCATATATTTATTGGGAAGGGTTACTTATGTATTGGTATGTTTAAACTCAATATCATAAATAATAATGTTGTTTCCGCTTATATTGCTGACTCATCTTGCTTATGGCATAATCGACTTTGGATATGTTAATTTTCCTAAAATAAGGGAAATGGTAAAACTGAACTTGATTCCCTCTTTTGATAAAAATGTTGAAATTTGTCAAACTTGCAAACTCACAAAAATAACTAGAAAGTCATTCCAAAAGTAACAAGGAATATAAAATTACTTGAGCTTAGGCACTCTGATGTATGTGATTTTCACAGCATGCCAACTATTGGTGGAAAGAATAATTTTGTTACTTTTATTGATGTCTTTTCTAGATATTGTTATGTTTATTTATTAAAGTCAAAAGATGAAGTTTTAGAAAAATTTAAAAATTTTAAAAATAAAGTTGAATTGCAATATGAAACTTCTATTAAATGTCTTAGGAGTGACAGAGGGGGTGAATATTACAATCCCTAGTATTTTGAGTCAATAGGTATTATAAATCGGATGACTACACCATATATGCCACAACAAAGTGGAGTAGCAAAAAGGAAAAGCAGGGTCCTGACAAAAATGATATATGCAACACTTTCTAATTCAGGTATGGGTAAAGGTTTTTGGGGTGAGGTTATATTACCAGCTTGCCATATTTTAATAGAGTCCCTACTAAAAATTATAATATCACACTATATGAATATTTTAAGAAAAGAAAATCAAATTATAATTATTTTAAAGTTTGGGGTTGTAGGGCAATTGAAAAACTACCAGAACCAAAAAAGAGAAAATTCAGCGAACGATGAATTGAATGTATATTTTTGGGTTATTCCCAAAACATTAAAGCATATAGGTTCAGGGTAGTTGAACCTAATTATTCAGTTAATATAAATACTATTATTGAATCAAAAGATGCTATATTTGATGAAAATATATTTAATTCAATTCCTAGACCGAACTTCAAATTTTCTGAAGATGATAAAGACGAAAATTTTGAACCCAGGAAAAGTAAAAGAATTAGAAAAATAATACTTTTTTCAACCGGATTTCTTTTTGTATCTAGTTGAAGGAACAAGAACTTCTGTTAATAAGAAATTACGTATTGTTTTTATACTGATGCAGATCTTGTGAATTATACAAATGCAATGAAATCACATCATGCCATCTTTTGGAAAGAGGCAATAAATAATGAAATGGATTCAATCCTTGAAAATAACACTTGGGTGTTGATGGATCTTCCATCTGGTTGCAAACCAATAGGCTATAATTGGATTTTCGAAAAGAAAATGAAGGTGGATGGTACAGTTGATAAATATAAAGGCTGATTTCAAAAGGTTTGCTCAAAAAAAGGGTATCGATTATTTCGATACATATGCACTAGTGGCTCCGATTGCAACAATCCGAATTTTAATTGCACTGTCAACAATGTATAATTTGGTGATTCACCAAATGGATGTGAAAACAACTTTTCTAAATGGTAATTTAGAAGAAGAAGTTCACATGGAACAACCTGAAGAGTTTGTTCTGCCTGGTCAAGAAATGAAAGTATGTAAACTTGTTAAATCATTATATGGACTAAAATAGGCGCCAAAACATTGGCAAAAAAAATTTGACCAAATTTTGTTGACAAATTAATTTATGATAAACGAATCAAATAAATACATTTATTGTATATTTAATAATGATAAAGGTGTCGTCATATGTCTATATGTGGATGACATGTTGATATTTGGCACAGACTTGGAAATAGTAGAAAAGAGAAAATTATTTTTATCTAACAATTTTGATATGAAAGATATGTGCGTTGCAGATGTGATACTTGGGATAAATGTTTTTAGAAATAATAACAATATAATTTTATCCCAATCACATTATATCAAAAAAATATTAAATAAATTTGATCCTCTAGATTGTATTCCACCATCAACACCATATGATCCAAGTGTGAAATTACTACCAAATAATGGTGGGTTGTCAATCAATTAGAATGTGCACAAGTAATTGGGTGCTTAATATATGCTATGACGTATACTAGACCTAATATTGCTTTTGCAGTTAGCAAACTAAGTCGGTACACTAGTAATCCAAATGAGTTACATTGTCAAGCAATACGAAGGGTACTTAGGCACTTGAAGAAAACAATTAGCTATTGTATTTCGTATTGTGGTGATCCTTCAGCCTTAGAAGGATATAACGGTGCCGGTTGGATAACAGATAGAGAAGATCACGTTTCAATAAGTAGTTGGTTATTTATACTTGCTAGTGGGGTTGTTTCTTTGAAATCTAAGAAACAATCATGTATAGCAGACACAACTATGACTGCTGAACTAAACAAGCTTTAGAATCAGCAAGTAAAGAAGCTGAATGGTTATGTGAAATATTACACAAATACCATTGTGGCCTAAACCAATTCTGCCAGTATCTATCCATTGTGATAGTCAAGCCACACTTTCTAAAGCACACAATTATATATATAATGGCAAGTTCAGGCATATTGGACGGAGGCATAATACAGTGAGACGGTTAATTACCAGTGGGGTAATTACTGTTGACTATGTTAGGACTCACCAAAATTTGGCTGGTCCGTTAGTGAAACCTCTTTCAAGAGATATGTTATACAAAACAACAAAAGGGGTGGGTATTAAGCCCTAATAAATATCACAAATAACAAAACTTCCACTAAATTGGTACAACGCCACGTCTTTAGTTCAATGATTGATTTTATTATATTTATTATGCAAGCACAATCTGTAAATATTTTACAATCCCAAAGAGTTTGTGTGATTGGTACTGTAATGTAAAAATGGAAGGATGAGCTCAAGCTCTTGATAGACCTATAACCTGATGGTGTTATGCCCTAGGCTAAAGTGTTTGTGACTTAGATGATGTATTGTAATAACAAACATAATATTTATTCTAAGATATTTCATATAATATGTGTGTATAGATTATTTTAATATAATTAAAATAGACCATGAATATGCAATTCAGTTTTATGTCATCAAAGTGCGTGATTTTGATAGTAAAAGTATAAAGTGTTATGAATGCTATTCTAAATCGCCCCTGATCATTTATAGGATATTTATGGAGACAAATATACTTGCGGATACATATAAATATATATTTATATACAAGCTATAAATGTACACCAGTATATTAGTTGATTGATGATCATGTTTTACTGATCATGGATAAATAGTTATCAAGTCATTAACATAGGTATATGTTAGAGATCATATACTGGACTGACCCGCCATAAGAATGCTGCATGTTTTACGTCATTAGCGATTCTTATAACATAAAGTATTTATAGTCCTTTGACCTGAGATTGTCTCGGTTCCCAACATGAGTAATTTTATACTTTAACATAATCTAACACTGCCTTTAACCGGGTAGTCATAACGGTTATGATTACGTATTTAGTGAATCATGTAGAGGGATGAGTGCAATCAAGACGGGATTTGTTCCTCTCATAAATGAGAGAGATATCTTTAGGCGTCTTGATGAATTAAACTGAAGAAATGTATGGCTATACTCAAATGAATTAATAAGAGTTATTAATGTCATTTGTTCTTGTTCAATTTAATTCAGAATTAAGAAATATTAATCGATTAATATAAGGATGGCGTCTTACATGCCTTATGATCGATGTAGATATCGCATGACAAAGGGACTAAATACGTGATTGTTGATTAGGTAAATCGGATCACCGATATTCACTTAAAGTGGGTAGTCATGATAGTTTGCTAGAGTCCGCTCATGATTTATAGACTGTCAAGTCTATTGCCAACATTAAGTGAACCTACAGGGTCACACACAAAGAACAAACTGAAACGGGCGCAGAAAATTCTAGCGACTTATTTGATGAGTTGCATAAGAATGTCACAAAATATATTGTCATCTTATGTGATAAGATATGATATATATGTATATAAACACTATCAGAACAAAAGATCATGTAATCTAGAAGAGTCTAGATGATGGAATATGGATAATGATGAGTGATGTCATGCACATCTTTTAGTGTGAAGAGACATGGCTCTTCACCTCTATATAAGAACATACATAGAGGACTCCAAATTCACAACACAACATATTATTCTCTCTCATTATTTCACATTCTCTTTTGTGAGACAAAAGAGAGAAAATATACTTTCTAATTTGTATGACAAAATTATGAAAGGGTGCTTTCTTTTTGTATGACAAAATGAAAGAGTGTGATTATATGAGAGGAATTATATACATCTTTTGTGAGATAAAATAAGAAGAATTTTCTTATACAAGAGAAGAACAAGCTACAAGCATATATATTATTCTTCTTCCCATTTTAAGAAGTTTGTTCGTGTGGACACCGGTAGAGGCGTTCGTACTTTCGGCGCTTGTGATCTATTAGGCCTAAGAAGATGAGAACGATTTGTTGAGAGTTTTGATGGAGACCAATGTGTGTGCAGTAGATGACTTCCGCACGATCCAACTTAGACGGCCTAGACGGACGGAAAATCGGTTCGGACGGTAACCGGTTTAGAGGCGTATGGACAACATGCATGGTTTGAGCGTCACGGTTTAAGCGTAATCCGAAAGGTATCTTTAAGATTTATTTCTTTGATTTAACCAATACGCGCAGATTCTCGGAATGGGTTTTGGACAAATATTTTTTTTTTCCGCTGTGTTATGTACGTCCGAAACCCCAACATAACCAACTGGGTTAAAGTGCTATAGTTACAGGGCACTTGTGAGTCTATCTATGTGGATGAGAAGGATACCACTTCTTAGAGTTCAGGGCTTAACTCTTAAAGTATCCATGAAACATGATATACATGCATGACCATTAACACGTGGGTGGTATAAACATCTATTGGAAGATGACGTTCTATGTGTGAGACAAGTCCGGTTGGTCAAATAGGATATTTGATTCAAAAACTTATCTACCTGATTATTCTTATCAAGTTTGATATGTTGTCACTAAGTAAAGGTTCACATCGGGAGATGCCTTTATTTATGCATAGAAGTTCCAGAACTATCAGAGATTTGTAAACATTTTTATTTTTACTTTGAAAATGGTGGGAAAATGTTAGAGAATTTTCAAAGTAAATAAATTTTAGTTTAAACTATTTTAATTTTGAAACAACTAATTTTTGAAAAATTATCAAAGAGTGATGAGGCATGTATCTATATAAACATTATATCTAAATATTCATTATGTGGATATGAATGGAGAAAAATCATGTCATGCAAAATTGCACATGAGAAAATAAGAAATTCAATTAACATGTGTCATGTAATATGTTATATGTCATCTCATTATGATTTTATCTAAAAGAAATAATAATGTCAAAAATATTTGTCATGACAAATATTTGTGTCATGTCATGAACACATTATGGAATCTGTGTCATCTCCTTTCAACTCTTACAACATTTATCATGTACAAAGAAGATATGTGTCATGGCATAATATATGTGTCATCTCTTTGTTAAAAGACACAATATATGTGTCATTTACATGATATAAATGTCAGTTACATGATCATGGAATAGACACATATATCATAAGGTGTCATCTCCTAACATCATGAGAATGCATGATGAACACATGTCATGATGAATTTTACCTATATATAGGAGATGATTTCATGACATTAAAGGCATGAGAAAATGAGATGTATGAGTGAAAATAAGAAAGAAAGAGAGAAAAAAATAGATATTATTGGTCTAACTCACTCTAAGATAATTTTCGTACAGATCCAGTTGATACAAATTACTGTAGAATTTGTATATAGTCTTGAAAAATTCTAGTAGATGTTTGGTCTGACTCCGTTTGTGTAGACGTAGTCAGAAAAGACGTTTGTATCCTGAAAGACTATTCGTTGACCGGGTACACACCAACAGTTATACCTGGTGGGAACGAATAAGTCTTTAAGGACAATGACATTGTAACGCGAACATAAGCCATCTCATAAGCTCCATTATTTTTTCTAAATTCCCCAAACTCGACCAACATTCAATGTAATATTTTTTTCTACATATTGAATTTAGTGTTTTATATATTGTTTTTATTCTTTATGTATTTTTTATTTTTGAAATTTTTATATATTATTTTAATATAGTATTTTTCTATATATTATTTTAATTATTTATATATAATATTACAAAAAAATGAATTATATATATTGTTATATTGTTAGTAAGCTATATATATTATTATCGTGATTTCAGAATGTTACAGTGCATCATGATATCAGGTCAAAAATGGAATACACATTTCAATACAAAATTTTAATGTTTTCTGTTGCAATCCCATCTTTTTCTTGAAAGAGTTTTAGTGGATTCGATTTCATTCATCATTATATGATCGGATTCTGACAAAGTCAAAATTTAATAATATGAAATGGACAATCGGAGAAAAGAAATGGGCAATTGGAACTTATCAATTTGGGCATATTGAAAACTTTAGTAAAAAATTTGACCTAAACTAAAATTTATCTTTACTTTTACTTTTGTCTATCATAATTTCAACCATCATTGATTTACGAGTGGTATGTGGGAGAAGAATGGCGGTATAGTCTCACCTGGTAAGTTCTATGCATTTATACGCAGGGCACACTGTCAACTTCAATTTGTACGGAATATTGCCACACCTTATGGGACGGGGCAGAATGTATGACATTTAACTCAATACAAGCCAAAATTTTAAAATAATGGACCTGTATTTTGGTTGTTCTAACCTTGTTTTAGATCATTTATGTGTATGCGACATGGTCCTTTATATGCTTTTTCTAAAAAGGAAGAATCAATATACAGAAAACCCGTACACCTGTCCTTATCGAGTGTTCTGAAAATTTTCCATACTATAAATCTTTCAACAAGAAATATTAATAAAAAAGGCCCGATAGACCAGGCCGTTGTCTTAATCATATGGGTTCCTAGTAAGCACCTCGATTCACCGTGTAAGACACTCGTCATATTCATAACCGTATATATTTTATTACTCAACTAATATTATAATTTAATAAAAATAATATATAGATATGATATAACAATATATAATTCGAGATAAAACAAGCTTAAAAAAAATAATTCAAACAAAATAATATATATATATATATATATATATATACACACACACGTGATATATAGATATGATATAACATTATATAATTCGAGACAAGATAATATATATAACACTATATAATTCACATATAAAACAGTATATATATTAGTATACAGATATGATATAATAGTATATGCACGTGATATATAAATATGTTATAACAATGTATACATATAATATAACAATATATAATACGAGACAAAATAGTATGTATATAAACACTATATATATCACATATAAAACAATATTTATATTAGTATATAAATATGATATATTAATATATTGATGTGATATATAGATATGATATAACAATATATAGATCCGATATAACTTATATTATGCAGACAATATATATATATACAATATTATTCATGAAAAATTTAATATACTCAACATTGTGTAGAATGAGAATCACAACAAATCATAAATGAAACGTTGGACATAAAGTCATCTCCATTCTATCAAAAAAAAAAAAAACACCCAACAATGACAAACTAATAACTAATATGATTTAGAATAACCTAATCCTTGATACTATCTCGTATAGTATAGGCAGGACCCACAGTGGTGCAAGGCTCAAAGACATCCACGTATGCTGTTCAGAATCTCCATGTACATATGAAGGATCTCTCTGTCATAAAAAACACTAAAAACTGTGAGAAATTAGAATTTTCTTCAAATTCAAACTCTCAAACCTCAAACCCCGTTTTTGCTTAATCCCAGTTTTTTCATTAAATCTGCTAAAGACTTTTGGAGTTTGGGAATCCAAAACTTTTATTCTACTGATTTTTGAATCCGAAAAATGTTTGTTTTGGATATTTTCGTGAATTTCGGTTTTTCTATTTTTTTTAATGATTTTTTTGTTTTTCTTTATCGTACTTCATGTAGTGAGTCATATAACAAAAAACAATTTAGCCGGTAAAATCTGAGCTAACCCGAAAAACCATCTATACCGCCCTAATCTGAACCTGACCTGATATGAAAATCTTGACAAGTCAAATGACCAAAAACACGATCCTGGTGCAATTCCAAATGACCTGAAACCGGAATAACCTACTACTCGAAAGATACGAAACACAAAATGATCCGAACCCTAATGAACCCCAATATATTAACCGAAAGAAATTTGATTTTTAGCATAAATTGGTGAAATCTATTGACATTTTTAATTTCGTAATTTTATCCGTATAATTGATTTAATAATACTGACTCAAATAACCAGAAAGGCTCATCTGTTACCTGAAATATTGACATGTTCGTAACCCGAATCAAACCTAGGACCATCACTTCATTGACCCATAGCCTGAACCAAAATGAATTGAAACCCAAAATGACTTGAGCTAAATGATTCGAAGACATAAAAGACCTGAGACCTGAACAACTCGTGACTCTAATAACTCGTAACCTGAAAGACCCAATATCCGAATTGACTGATCCGTCTATTTGCCACCTCTATAAAATATGTCATTTTTTATATAAGAAATAATGTCATACTTGTTACACATCTTATATATGTGCAATAGAAGATGGTAAATTATATGGCCATAAAAATATAATATTGTGATATGTTATAAATGGTATATTGAAAATGATACATCACATATAAAAATTGTATTAATTAATAGCATGTTGCCCACGCGAATAGTCAATTTTTTTAATAGTGTAAGCATCAAGACATAATATACCAATTAATCAATTAAATGGAGAATTTCAATATTAATCATTAATTAGTAGGCAATTCCAATACTTACCATATATTTATAAAGTATGTAGAAAAAAGGATGCACAATTTGCTCTATATGTACATTATGTTTCTAATTACCATAACATTAAGTATCAAGTTTTAACGTTATTAATTAAATGTGTGGCAGTTAAATGACACTATCATGACTTAATTAGAAGGGGACCGAATTAGTATCAATTGTCAATTTGCCAAGGAAATTATTTCATGCATAGTATAGCTCTATAACTACTAACTTTAATTACTCAAGAAGATTTATCAATTTCAGAATGTCAAGTTAAAAGTGAGCTTGATATTCAAAGGTCCTATATCTTGAAGCAAAAGGATGTTGATATTATTATTTCGTATCTGTCCCTATGAAACGCAGCCTTGTGAGTATCACCTCTCATAGTGCTTTCTGAATTCAAAGTTTGGTTCTTAGGTACTTAATCAGTACTCAGTAGTCACCGTCAAAATCAAAGCAAGTACTAAAAGGTACAAATTAGTTTTTAGTATTTTACTTGGATAGCGAAATTGATTTTTTTTTTTTAAAAAAGGTTGCATTCTAACAAATCTATTTTAATGTGCTACGTTGCAAGCGTGTTGTCACTTATAACTAACTAAAACTTAACTAGTGAAATGTACAAGTCCTAACCAACTATTTGTACTGCAAAGATCCCAAATTGTTACATTTTCTAGAAATTTCTCATGTATAATAAAAGAAAGTTATATACAAAAAAGGATCAAGTAAATAAAGAATAATAGAATTAGAAATTTGAGGCTCACACCAATAATTAATAACAATTAAATTCTCAAGTGTACAAGATAGTCATAAATCTATATTCTTTACCAAAGGTTAAGGAATTCTTATGGGTTCATCTGGTATATGATTTAATCATACGACCTGAAGGTACTACAATCATAACATGTGTGACCAGGCCGATTGATATTGTTGATGGCATATAGTTTACACACGGTATAATATTTTGAGTTTAAAAATGTTCATACTCTTCTATTCTATATAGAAAATTCATCATATTGGAGCAAATTATTGGTACTTTAATGTAACATTACAACATCCAAAGAGATGGCATTCCATGTTGAATGAGAGCATATATTGTTCCACCCTTAAGCATTCTATATTTTTCTGCAATTAGTTGCCTAGTTGGATGATCCAATAATTGCACAAAGGACTCTCGGACTGTGTAGCAATTAGTATAACGAATATCTATTTACTTGTTAGAGTCAAGAGTATATATTGACCGATTACAAAAGTTAGCAAGGACCAACAATTAGTTAAAAAATGTTTAAATCAAGTTGTAATATAGTAATCCTTCTATAGCAATAATAGTAATACTAATCCTTCTACTTATTTAATTGTGTTAAATAGTTGGGCCACATAACTAATCTTTCTCTCATCTTTATTCATTATGGGAAGTAACAATACTCAATTTTGCATTGTAGTTATATTATAAGATGTAAACTAAAGATAACTAGTTTGCTGTGGGATTGAAGTTTCGAAAAGTAAGGTGCAAAAGTTTGGTAGATAATCACCTTCACAGAAGGATCCTTCGCATTAAATGAGGGATCAAAGACAGCGAGCAGAGACTGAGATCAATTTTCTCCTTTTTAGGCTGGCCTAACGCTGATTCATGTGACCCTTATAAGTAGAAAAGAAAAAGGTCACTAAAGTTAGAAAAAAAAATATAACTCTATATGATATGCTTCCTATATATCCCTCAATTTTCGCCCGTGGAGAGCCAAATATGTTATGATAATAAAATAAAAATATGTTATGATAATATTGAGTGGAAATGATATAATGGTAAGAAAAACATGATGTACTGATAAGTACATATATTTCTTTTTTTTTTTCTTTTATAGAATGGAGATGGTTCTATGTCTAACATTAATTTTTTTAATGCAAATGAGATTTGAACTTATGATTTATGATTTGTGATAATTTGCACTTAACCATTAGGCCATGAGCCCATTTATACATATATTTCTATTTCAAATATCAGAAGAAAAAATTAGAGAAATGTAGTAAAGATGAAAGAAAGAAAAGGAAGCTGACTTTCTGAAAAGAAATTTATCTGAAAAGGAGGTGCAAATTGGTCTGACAGGTAGATGAAAGGTAAAAGGAAAGGAAAAGACAAAGTAATCTAGCATTCAAGTCACCCTATATATATATATGCTATTTTTCCACCCTTGTAGACTCATGAGAGTCCTGTAGCTAGTCTCTCGCATTCAAAGAAAGAAGTGAAAGAGAGAGCTACAAAGAGAAACAATAAGCCAAATACACATAGAGCCAGAGAGAAAATTAGGGTTAAAGACTTAAGAATGGGAAGGCCACCGTGTTGTGAAATTGTAGGGATAAAGAAGGGGCCATGGACTCCTGAAGAAGACATCATTTTGGTTTCTTACATACAAGAGCATGGACCTGGAAATTGGAGATCAGTCCCAACTAACACTGGTACACAAAGATTATCTTATTTCATCAATTAATTACATAAACTAGATGGAAAAGCTAACAACTGGGCTTATTTTAGAATGATGACGGTTATAATATTTGTTACATTATTGTCATTAGTATTTCTTTTTTCTATTTTTGAAAACATATTGGTAGTAATATTTCATATTACGATATTTTGATCCAAATGAAGCAAGCATTTTTTTTCTCACTTTGGGTATTTTTTGTAGGTTTGATGAGATGTAGTAAAAGTTGTAGATTGAGATGGACAAACTACCTTCGACCTGGAATAAGAAGAGGGAATTTTACACGACATGAAGAAGGGATTATCATTCATCTCCAATCTTTACTAGGTAACAGGTTAGTCATATTTACCTTCTTATATTTCCATTATTTCCAAAAGTTCTTCACTATCACTTCTTATCCTTCACAAAAGCATATACATCACAAGAAATAATGCCAAAAAAAATCTATAGTAGGACTACATTTCTTTCACATCATTCTATTTTTTGTTTCATAAAAAACATTGACTAGGAGCAAAAAAAAAAAAAAAAAAAAAACAGAGACTAGCATGATTTTTTTTTTTTGAAGGAAACCGATTTCTTCGCCGAGTTTCGAACCCATAATTTTTGAATTGGTGGGATGATGTATTACCACTCTACTAGACTAGTATGATTTTAAGTGAAAAATATATATAGGCCATAAGATGGGTTATTTTTCTTTAAAGTGGAAGTGTTAGGTCAATCTATCTTAATACATTAATAGGTCAATTAAAAGCTGGATATCTATTTTTCTCATTTGCAGATGGGCAGCTATAGCCTCTTACCTCCCTCAGAGGACAGACAACGATATAAAGAACTACTGGAATACGCACTTGAAGAAAAAGATCAAGAAAAATCACTCACCAACTTGTAGTAATAACTACTTGAGTTCTTCAGATCCTTCTTCTTCTACCTGTCATGATCCAACAAACACATTATTCAAAACGCAAAATATATTCGATGAGAAACAATTGAGCTCTACTTCAACTAGCACCGTAAATTCTGCCCTCTATGCATCTAGCACAGAAAACATCTCCAAACTCCTACAAGGTTTCATGAATTTGACTCCAAAAGTTGAACTTGAAACCCTAGAAAATGAAGAAAAACAAATTGAACAAAGTTTCCTGAAGAAGAATGAGACGTTGGTAAACCCTAATTGTTTTAACGGAGAAGAGAATGAACCGTTAGTCGGATTCGAGCCTGATATGTCTGTGAGTCAGTTTGTGTTAAATGATGAATCAGAAGAGATCAAGCAACGACCAGCTTCTCTTTCTCTACTTGAAAAATGGCTTTTTGATGATACCAGTAATCAGATGGATCTTATGGATTTATCTGCTGATATGTTCTAGACTTTTAGTGGGGATGTTATTCTTAAAATTGTTCCATATACCTTCTTAATTTTAATTATTATATCTTGTTAATTTTAATTATTCTATCATGTTAACTTTGATTAATTAGTAAGTTCTTAATTCCAATGAGTAAAATACTAAGACTTGTAATAAATTATATGGCACTGTTTTACTTTTTTTTTTTTCTTTTCTTTTAGGTAGATATTGCATTGTCGCAATGATGTGTATCTTTCAGCTTTTAAATGCAGTGTTTTATATTTATTGTGTATGTATTTATTATGTTGTTATTATTTTTGCAGATAACTGGCCCCCAAAATCTCTGTTGATAATTTTTTTTAAACATGGGCACTTATTGTAATATTACTGATGGAAATGGTGGATGTAAACAAAGCACAATATATTCTTTTTTTATTTAACAAAGCACAATATATCGTTATACAGTTCAGTCAGCAAAACTGGAAACTCTTATTAAAGCTAGATTTTTTTCTTTGAAGAACTTCATTTTCTATTATTTTAACAGGAGCAAATCAAGAGTTCAAAAACGCTTCTCAAATTCTTGAAATTTGTTGTTGTTCTTAAAAGCATTTTCAATTGGGAAAACTATATATGGATCTCAGATAAATTGTGGTAAAATCTAATTTTGTGAAAATAAACTGTCGGCCAAGGGCATTAAATGCAACAACTATCGGTCA
The DNA here is from genome assembly GCA_024447665.1 of Juncus inflexus. Classification (NCBI taxonomy): domain Eukaryota; kingdom Viridiplantae; phylum Streptophyta; class Magnoliopsida; order Poales; family Juncaceae; genus Juncus; species Juncus inflexus. The sequence goes on from JAJHPC010000004.1 coordinate 10,811,738, forward strand.
GATTTGAACTTTTCCTTTATTTTGCACCAGCACCATTTCTTTTCACTGTTATTTTTTTTATTAAATTAACTTTTGTTAATTTAATTTATTTTTCTTCTCTTTTTCTTCTACTTGTTTAATCTTGTAGTGAATTGGACGAGACAATATCTGCCTTTCAACTTTAAACATTAATAAAGTTTAATACTCCATTTCTTAAAAAAATAAAAATAATAATTTTAACTTAAGAGAGAGAGACAGAGAACAAGTAATCGTGGGGAGATATAGAGAAAGAGAGGACGAAACTGGAGGTGAAAAGAAGACGATTCCCAAAGCAACAATGGAGGCTACAGTTCCAATACTCCCCATGGCGAAATCCATTGTTCCATATCCTCCCCCCTCAAAGTAATAAACTCTACATAACTACAATCTACAGTATACCTTTCTCCTCCCCAACAAGTCTCTCCACCCCCGAAATTCACGCATGCCAAGCCATCCTATTTGGAAGTGCTAAAAAGAGAAATCTCAGGAGTTGCAAACGGCAAAGCAAAAAATGGTCTGCATCCATTTCCCGGATTCATCAAGCAAGATCTCAATCAACAAGTTCATCCACATGGCAATGCTTCTCTGCTTAAAGGCATAGCGGGGCAATCACAACACAGAATGTTCAATCATTCCGCCACCACCTTGAAGATAACCTCAATTAAACAAATGCTCATGAATTCCAAACAATGCTACAGATGTCTGGCATCAGACCATTGACGCAGAGAATGTAAAGAGCCACTGAGATGTTATAAATGTAGACGATTAGGGCATTTCGCTAAGCAATGCAAACAACTTAAAAGACCAATCTCCCCTCCACCTAATTCAGTCTCTCACAATCGAATTTCCACTCATACCTCACTTGAAATGAACATTGACATAGCCTCTTTAACCCAACCTGAAGAGATTATATTGTACCAACCAACTCGCCAATACCTGAGACAGGAGAATGATTATCTCTTATGCAGTACTGTGATTATAGCCATCAATGGCCTCTCAGAACCTAGCCATAGAGGTATACTGGCATCCACCTTTGCTGACCGACTGGACCGATTGGAAAGTGATTTTCACATATACGAATACTTCCCAGACATCATCCTATGCATATGTGCGACAGTCCAATTCAGGAATGATATTGTGTTCATCGGTCATGTAAGAGCTGATCAAATTCATTTCATTATTAAGGCAGTTTCACCCAATACTGGTATAGAATTTGAACCATTACTGTTGGATGCGAGAAAGACTTATAATGTCCCATTGCATTGCCAAAATACGGAGGACCTCACTCGAATTATCAGTGGTTTTGGTAGACCAATTCATGCTGGTCCTTACGGAATTGAGAATGGCAATTTCACTAATATACCAATGATAATTCGATGTGAGGACCCAAATATGATCCCTTACATGATCCGCCTGCTAGAGGGAAATGGGAGAGTAATTATTTATGTTGATATCGATTGGGTGGTGAGAGAATTTCTTCATGGGGAGAATCAGGATGTGGCATCTGATGAGCAGGATTTACCGGCATCAAATAACGAGCTTGAAGATTCTACAGAAGCAATTCAGAGGGATAATCTGGTGCACCCTGACTCAGACTCTGATTCAAGTATTCAAATCATCTCACCACCTCACTCCCCACATCCTCCACCGAGCAATCCACCACACTTATGACTCAAGCACCAAAGAACTAACCAATTCAGGCGCACTGCCAAAGCTCCGGTGATCGAATGGAGGAGAAAGACGAAATGCAAGCAAATCTGGGTTAGAAAATCACCGATTGAAATTGAATACTCCGATGGACAATAAATGTTGGCCATGATCTGATTACCCCTGGACCCACTACATGTTGGGTTTCAGACGTGCATAACGCAGCGAAAAACAAAAATATTCGTCCAAAACCCATTCCGAGGATCCGTGCGTATCGGTTAAATCAAAGAAATAAATCTTAAAGATACCTTTTGGATTGCGCTTAATCCGTGACGCTCAAACCATGCGTGTTGTTCATGCGCCTCTAAACCGATTACCGTCCTAACCGATTTTCCGTCCGTCTAGGTTGGATCGTGCGGAAGTCATCTACCACACACACAATCGGTCGCCACCAAAACTCCCAACAAACCGTTCTCATCTTCTTAGGCCGAATAGATCACAAGTGCCGAAAGTACGAATGTCTCTACCGGTGTCCACACGAATAAACTTCTTAAAACGGGAAGAAGAACAATATATATGCTAGTAGCTTGTTCTCCTCTTGCATAAGAAAACTCTTCTTATTTTATCTCACAAAAGATGTATATAATTCCTCTCATATAATCGCACTCTTTCATTTTTGTCATACAAAAAGAAAGCACCCTTTCATAATTTTGTCATACAAATTAGAAAGTATATTTTCTTTCTTTTGTCTCACAAAAGAGAATGAGAAATAATGAGAGAGAGAATGATGTGTTGTGTTGTGAATTTGGAGTCCTCTATGTCCTTATATAGAGGTGAAGAGTCATGTCTCTTCACACTAAAAGATGTGTATGACATTACTCATCATTATCCATAGGCCATCATCTAGACTCTCTTAGATTACATGATCTTTTGTGCTCATAGTCTTTATATACATATATATCACATCTTATCACATAAGATGGCAATATGTTTTGTGACATTCTTATACAACTTATCATATAAGCCGCTAGGATATTCTGCGCCCGTTTCAATTTGTTCTTTGTGTGTGACTCTGTAGGTTCACTTAATATTGGCAATAGACTTAACAGTCTATAAATCATGAGCGGACTCTAGCAAGCCATCATGACTACCAAATTTAAGTGAATATCGGTGATCCGATTTACCTAATCAACAATCACGTATTTGGTTCATTTGTCACACGATATCTACATCAATCATAAGGCATGTAATACATCATCCTTATATTAATCGAATAATATTTCTTGATCCCAAATTAAACGGAATAAGAACAAATGACATTAATAACTCTTATTAATTCATTTGAGTAGGGCCATACATTTCTTCAGTTCAATTCATCAAGAGGCCTAAAGATATCTCTCTCATTTATGAGAGGAACAAATCCCGTCTTGATTGCACTCATCCCTCTACATGATTCATTAAATACCTAATCATAACTATTATGACTACCCGGTTAAAGGACTATAAATACTTTATGTTACAAGAATCGCTAATGACGTAAAACATGTAGCATTCTTATGGCGGGTCAGTCCAGTATATGGTCTCTAACATATATATACCCATGTTAATGACTTGATAACTATTTATCCATGATTAGTAAAACATAATCATCAGTCAACTAATATACTGGTGTACATTTATAGCTTGTATATAAATATATATATTTATATGTATCTGCGAGTATACTTGTCTCCACAAATATCCTATAAATGACCAGGGACGATTTAGAATAGCATTCATAATACTTTATAGTTTTACTATCAAAGTCACGCATTTGATGACATAAAGCTGAATTGCATATTCATGGTCTATTTTAATTATATTAAAATAACCTATACGCACATATTATATGAAATACCTTAGAATAAATATTATGTTTATTATTACAATCCAACATCTAGGTCACAAACACTTTGGTCTAGGGCATAACACCATCACTACAAAGGTCGATCTTACTCTTTTATTCCCTATTTTTACTAATTCTCCCAATTATGTTGCTGATATGTTTAGAGCTCCGATCTTTGCCACGATGATCGATCTATCGTCGGCCATCCCAAGAAGTTCGCTGACATTCGATTTCCTCCTCTCCAACATTCAAATTTCAAACGGCTCCCTAAATCATACAGGAAATTCCGGTAGAAGCAATGCCAGCTGTGACGAAAAAAACCATTACGAGGAGATTGGAATGGCATGTGCCCAACACGTGACCATGTCTACACATGGGATCAATGAAATTCTAACTAGGCTCTATAGTACGCCTCATACCCTACTCATAACCTACCCTTCTGAAGAGATTAATCCATCAAATGGAGGCCCATCCGACTCCGGACCACCAACACCCCCACATACAACAGTTCCACACGCCCACATAACGAAGCCCATAACTCGGAACTGAATACACTGAATATCTCACCCATGCTTACACTGTCAGACTCATCTCCTCCATTGCCTTCATCCCAAACGAGCTCCACAAACCAAAACATGACAGTACCTTCATCCACTATGCGACACAGTACCAGACTCCAGGAGAAAAAAATTAGTGGATATCTCTCGTCTCATCACAAGGCCAAGCACGTCGGATACAACGAGGTCTCCAATCCTAATCAGAAGAAGAAAAAAAGGATCAAGGGTCGAAAGATAATGCCCGCTCTCAATCTTCAGGACGAAACTACTCAGCTCGACAAATCAAATGCTCTGACAATCCTGGACGCAACAGGCATCATGATTACGCCTCAGATTGAAGAACAAGTTGACGATCTGGTGTTATGCCCTAGGCCAAAGTGTTTATGATCTAGATGATGGATTGTAATAATAAACATAATATTTATTCTAAGATATTTCATATAATATGTGTATATACGTTATTTTAATATAATTAAAATAGACCATGAATATGCAATTCAGCTTTATGTCATCAAAGTGCGTGACTTTGATAGTAAAAATATAAAGTGTTATGAATGCTATTCTAAATCGTCCCTGGTCATTTATAGGATATTTGTGGAGACAAATATACTTGCGGATACATATAAATATATATTTATATATAAGCTATAAATGTACACTAGTATATTAGTTGACTGATGATTATGCATTACTGATCATGGATAAATAGTTATCAAGTCATTAACATAGGTATATGTTAGAGACCATATACTGGACTGACCCGTCATAAGAATGCTACATGTTTTACGTCATTAGCGATTCTTGTAACATAAATTATTTATAGTCCTTTGACCTGAGATTGTCTCGGTTCCCAACATGAGTAATTTTATACTTTAACATAATCTAACACTGCCTTTAACCGGGTAGTCATAACGGTTATAATTACGTATTTAATGAATCATGTAGAGGGATGAGTGCAATCAAGACGGGATTTGTTCCTCTCATAAATGAGAGAGATATCTTTAGGCCTCTTGATGAATTGAACTGAAGAAATGTATGGTCATACTCAAATGAATTAATAAGAGTTATTAATGTCATTTGTTCTTATTCAGTTTAATTTGGGATCAAGAAATATTAATCGATTTATATAAGGATGGCATATTACATGCCTTATGATCGATATAGATATCGCATGACAAAGGGACTAAATACGTGATTGTTGATTAGGTAAATTGGATCACCGATATTCACTTAAATTGGGTAGTCATGATGGCTTGCTAGAGTCCGCTCATGATTTATAGACTGTCAAGTCTATTGCCAACATTAAGTGAACCTACAGAGTCACACACAAAGAACAAACTGAAACGGACACAGAAAATCCTAGCGACTTATATGATGAGTTGCATGAGAATGTCACAAAATATATTGTCATCTTATGTGATAAGATGTGATATATATGTATATAAAGACTATGAGCACAAAAGATCATGTAATCTAGAAGAGTCTAGATGATGACATATGGATAATGATGAGTAATGTCATACACATCTTTTAGTGTGAAGAGACATGACTCTTCACCTCTATATAAGGACATAGAGGGCTCCAAATTCATAACACAACACATCATTCTCTATCTCATTTTTTCTCATTCTCTTTTGTGAGACAAAAGAGAGAAAATATACTTTCTAATTTGTATGACAAAATTATGAAAGGGTGCTTTCTTTTTGTATGACAAAAATGAAAGAGTACGATTATATGAGAGGAATTATATACATCTTTTGTTAGATAAAATAAGAAGAGTTTTCTTATGCAAGAGGAAAACAAGCTACTAGCATATATATTATTCTTCTTCCCGTTTTAAGAAATTTGTTCGTGTGGACACCGGTAGAGGCGTTCGTACTTTCGGCGCTTGTGATCTATTCGGCCTAAGAAGATGAGAACGGTTTGTTGAGATTTTGGTGGAGACCGATTGTGTGTGCGGTAGATGACTTCCGCACGATCCGACCTAGACGGCCTAGACGGTCATAAAATCGGTTAGGACGGTAACCGGTTTAGAGACGCATGGACATCACGCATGGTTTGAGCGTCACGGATTAAGCGTAATCCGAAATGTATCTTTAAGATTTATTTCTTTGATTTAACCGATATGCACGGATTCTCGGATTGGTTTTGGAAGAAATTTTTATTTTCCGCTGCGTTATGCACGTCTGAAACCCAACAACCAGACAATATTCATCAAAGGATGAAACATTCGTGTATGCACCAAACTACTAAACACGTCAGCATAATGCACCCCTCCTCACATTCAAGGCAGACATTACTAAGGCTTTCGACACGATATCCTAGGACTTCCTGCTGCAAATGTTACAGATCAGAGATTTTGACCAAAAGTAGATTTCATGGGTCCGGAATGGCATATTAACTGGAAGTGCAAAAATAATAATTAATGGTATAACTGGAAAATTAATTCATTACAAAAGAGACGTTCGGCATGGAGATCCACTATCGTCTTTTCTATTCATACTAGCTTATGGATGTACTCAATACCATTCCAAATAAATTGGCGGCCACTAACTTCATTGATCGGGCAATTCCGAACACTCACCCAGCATTGCTATACGCTGATGACTCTAGTTTCTTCATAAAACCGAACCGCCTACAAATAAGGAGACTCAAGCTCATTCTCACAAGCTTCTCAGCTACGACGGGGCTAAACATTAACTACAACAAATCAGATTTCGCCCTAAGCTCGAACACAGAGGTTAATACGTAAGAATAGAGCATGAATTAGGATGGCCACACCAAAAATTTCCCAATAAAATACCTTGGTCTACCTCTCTCTGATTAACGGTTTAACTAGAACATTATATAACACTCCTGGAAAAAATTACAAAAAGATTGTCGGGTTGGAAGAAAAACATCCTCTCCATTGGAGGAAGGCTAATTCTTCTAAACTCGTGTTGTCGGCATTACCGGTGTACTTCATGTGGGCTTTCAAACTTCCAGCATTACTCGTGTTGTCAGTCGCAAGTTTCTCTAGAGTGGAAATAACGACAACACACACGCAATGAGTAACTTTACATGGAATAAGGTCTGCAGATAAAAGGAGAAGGCAGATTGGGGTACTGAATTTGCAAGATTTCAATAATGTCCTACTTATGAAATGGTTATGGAAGTTCCATGACGGCTTTGCCACAGACTGGGCAGCACTAACAAAAGCATTGACACGCCTTACAACGGCTTATGATAACAACACTGCTCTTACGAACGCGTCTACCTTCTGGAAAAATTGCATCAAGCAGCTGCAACTATTCCTCACTTCTACATAATTTATACTAGGCAACGCAGCCTCGGTTGATTTCTGGAACAGCGCATTGACCACGAAGAGGCTCAGGTACAAATTCCCCAACCTATATTCATACGCCATTCATCAAGAAGGCCCCTTCGCACATTTATTGAAAATGGCCAATGGAATATTCAACTCAGATCAAACCCAGACATGACCACCTTACAAGAGTTGCAATCTCTCAAGCACCTTTTAGATTCCGTTCAACTCAACGACACACACGATCAAATAATATGGCAGTGGAACAATAATGGTAGCTTCTCCGTTAAAAGCGCTTATGAATTCCTAATCAGAGGGGTCCATAGAAAACTAGAGATAATATATATTTGGAAAATAAAAGCGTCTCTGCATATAAGGATCTTCGGATGGCTCTGCCAACGCAACAAATTGAAAACAATTGACAACCTCATCAAACGTGGAATGCAAATCCCCAATAGATGCTGCCTATATTGCAGAAATAGGAAATCTGCTATACTCCTCTTCACCATATGCGATTTTACAAATAACGTATAAGACGCAATCAAGAGCGACCTTCCTGACACTGCAACTTGGGACTGTCAACAACTACTGACCAATTTACAGCAGACCCGTCAGAATAACTTACAAGGGCAGCTTGCTCTAGCTTTTACTTTCTAGATATGGAAGGAGAGGTGTCAAAGAACATTCACGAATGAACAACACAACCCATATGTCCTCGCAAGATTAATAAAGGAACAATTCACGCTATGGAGAAACGCCATCTCCACATAAATGACGAAGATTACATTGTACAAGCTTCAGCTTTATCTTCTCCAGTTCTTACTTCTATTTTATTTCTTTCTTTTCTTTTCTTATTTTATTTTATTTCTTTCTTCTTCCTTCCCAATTTGTTTCATAATTTGTTTCATTTAGTTCGGATCTTGGATGGGTGACGACTCCACACCCACCAAACCAACTACTTTATTCTAGACCTGTAATTTTGAATTTCTTCTTTCGATTTTGTAAAAAACCCCTTTAAAATCAATAAAATTTGGACGTAGGAACTTTGAGCCTACTCCTTATCATAAAAAATAATAATAATAATTTTAACTTATCTTCACGTACATATGCAGTTCTACAGAACGTCCAGAGTTGTTTTTTTAATATACTGTCAGATTTTAACAAAGATAAAACGATATGACAACACATCGCTACTTTATAACTTCTAATTTGATTTCTATTATCATTTTATTAATTGAGGATGTCTTTTTTATGTATAATACTAAATGAGAGTGTGGTTGTTTCATATATGATGGAGAGCTTGATCTGATTCTGGCAAATAAAATGGACCAGTGAAGAAAAGAAAGGTGTTTTGTAAGTGGATAGCATCAACCAACTGCATATTAAATGTTTACACTAATCGTTCTAATGTATTTGATCAAACCATAGATTTTTCTAACCAGTTGCAAAAAGGGTTTAGTTATTATTTTTTTTTTTTTTTTGAGAATAAAAGAGAAATCTAGTAACTTACAATTAAGGGCACTATTTTTCTTTGAAGTAAGAAAATTAGTCATTTTCTATGGCAGATATTTTAGTATAGGAAAATGTGATTGCAGGACGGCACTATAACACACGTCCAATATTATGCATATTAGTATAGGAAATTACAAAAGAGGCCCCTATACTATGCATATATTATACCTCAAACAAGATCAAAATTGCAAAAAGAGCCCTCCAATGTTCAAATAATAGAAAATTGATCGTAGATAGTCCCCTAATAATCTAATGAATAAGTATCTTAGTCCGTATATAACAAGTTGAAATTTCAACAAGTTGATGGCATTAGTTGGTTTCTTAGTGTCAATTCCTCTGACGGTCAGTCTTAAATTAGCCCATCCTAAATCATATTACTAAATCCTAGTAAAACCATATGTTTAGATAAGTATGTATGACTGGATATGTATATGGCTCAGAAATGTCCTACACATATACACGTAATGATTCAAGTAGCATTTCACAAAATAGTTAGCTGATGGCCGAGAGAGTCCGACATGCATGTTATGCATGCTGTTTTCATTTAGGTTGTTAAGTTGTAGGCTTTCACCATTGAGTGCATATTTATTCATTGAAGACAATCTCCAACCTCTATATCATTTATATCAAACACAATTAAGTATCCGTCCATATTCTAATTGGTTGATTAGCCATCAAATAATTAGAAAACCAATTGATCAGTTAGTTTCGTACAAATGATGATGTGACAAATCAAAAGTTGTGCATGTTTTCGATTCAACAATTTATACTTCATGACTAGATGAATAACGAAATAATCTTTAGATTGAACAGAACAGAACTTACCGACTGCTTATTCGGAATAGTTTATTTCTATAAGAATGAAAACCTAGATCATGAATACACTAAAAGTAAGTATTATTGTGCAGTCAAGTCTTATTTTTTTTCAATAAAACATCATATAAAAATGACTCATAATCTAGGCATTTTAGAATATAATATGCTCATTACTTGTCCACATCTAAGGTGTTCGAGCACACACAAGCTCAAGAGTTCTGAAAATTCAAACACATGACAATTCTATCATATGTATTTGCGAAAAGTATTCATAATTACATATGCGCCAAAATTAATATTCATAAATTTAATCTAAGAGAAAAGATCATCACCTCCTGAATTTGCACCTCCATTGGAGCCAATAACTAAGAATGTGATCACGAGAAACAAAGAGTGCACACCCAAAATGCACTGCTTATTAGCATCTTCAGCCCAATAAATAAGAGACGTTGCAAAATTCATACATATAATCTACCTCAAAAATAAATAAAAAAATCATACACATAACACCCAAGATGCACGATCATAAAATATGTTGACATTTTTTTTTTCTATATTTTTGATCTATCCACTATTACTCAAATGGCCGATTACAAAAGATATGATGAAATTATAAAAATATATTTTTCCAAACACAAAAGATATAGTGAAATTATAAAAAGATATATTTTCAAAAAGATATATTTGTAAACACAAGTTATATCCAAGTGCAAATATATATGTGTACAGCTAAAACTGTATGGTGGGGACTTCTGAGCACTCCAAATGCTGGACACTCCGATAATTTATCTTAATTTTTTTAGTGAGAAATACATATAACTACTTAATTTTTGTTATCTTTTAAATCAATCATGCTAAACGCGAGATTCAACCTCTCATCTATAGAAAGGTAGAGCTAGTAACTTATTACTAGACTATTCTAGTGGTAGTTAATAACAATTAATTTTACACCTACCTTTTGAACATTTAAGCTTATTCGATATATCTTTTTAATATACACTTTTTACCTATTAGGTATATACATGCATTTGTAATTGTCCAACATATCTTCTTTGAAATACCCATATAGTTTCTACCAATCCATTATTATGTTTATATGTTCAGTATAGTTTAATATTTCTAAACACTAATGTAAATTTTGGAGGGGCTTAAATGCCCTTTCCAAATGATTTATATATATGATCTTGAAAATTACATAATTTCTTTTTCTTTTGCAAATTAAAAATTAGAAAAGAAAAAAAAAAAATCCATGGGCCTATTATATATAACCCGTATTGGCCCAACCCTATAAGAATAGAAAAATAAAGAACCGGGTTTATAAGTCCGGGAAAGCTAATCCTACTTTTGGTAATATCTCATAATTTAAAATATATTTACTACAAAAATCTTCAAATTAGGTTTCTCTTCAGACAAACCTATCATCTTCTCTCTCTTCTTATTCGTTTAGTCCGCTTGACGGCGGATCTGAAACCCGAAGGTTGAACCTCCATCTCTTCTCTCCTCTTCCGCTCAAGCGTGATTAGCTCCCATTCTCTAACTATTTCATCCATCAGCCCTACCATAACTCTTTTATCCTCTGTAAAAGCACGCCAGCATCTCTCTCTCCACATGAAAAATAGAAACAACAAAGGTATTTTCCTTAGTTTCCCATTTTCTCCTTCCTTGGTGACCATTTTATAAACCTCATCGAAGGATCCAGCTTGTTAAGCTTCCGGAAAGTTGTTATTGATCAAACACCACTCCTTTTCAATAAAATCACATTGACTAGCCAGGTGTTCAGTGGATTCTAATTCTCGACAACAGAGGTAGCATCTATTAACGAGCAGGAAACATTTCTTCTTCAAATTGTCTTGAGTGAGTACTCTGTTCTGAGTAAAAAGCCACAAAATTTTTTTTATTCTTATATGTAAGGTCACTGACCAAATTATTTTTAAAGGATTTGTGGTGTGGATTATCATTGCAAGAGCTTTGTAGGCACTTCATGTGGTGAAGGACTTTTTATCAGTCCACCTCCAGACCACTGAATCAGAGGCATATGTAAGCTGAACTTGGTCAATGATGGCTTGTAACTCCAGCCGTTCTTGCTGGGGTAACTGAGCTGTGATTAAATGAAAGACCTCCCTCAAGTTTCGAAGTTATTTAAACTGGTACAAAGTACATTGTGTTACCTCTGCATGTGAGAATAAACTACTAAATCTCTATGAAAGAATCCCCTCCCCCAGTTAGTATGCCAAAAGTTGGCATATTTACCATCTCTAATCTTAAGTTATGTGCTTGCTAGAAAGAATGACATTAAGTCTTTTACTGGCTTCAAAAAGTAAGAATCAGAATTGTTTGCATCCAGATTAGAGCTTATATTACTTACTAGTTCTCTCCAAGGTAGTCTTGGAGTACCATTATAAAATTTCCATATCCATTTTAGAAGTAATGCAACATTAAAAATTTCAAGATTTAAAACTCCCAAACCTACTCCTTTCTTTGGTCTGCACTCTTTTTTCCATGAGACTAAATTGTAACTTGTGTTTTTCTTGCTTTTCCAAAGAAAAATTCTTCTGATTTTATCCATCTCTTTTATAACCCACTTTGGAAATTTGAACACTAAAAGGTAATAAACTGGCAGTGAAGATAGCACATAATTAAACGGTACTAATCTTCCTGCTAAGTTTATAAGGCCACCTTGCCATGCTTGTAATCTTTTTTCAAAATTTTCTATTATTTTTCTAAAATCAGATCTTGTTGGTTTTTTATAATGCAAAGGGTATCCTGAGTATCTTAGTGGCATTGCTGCTTCAGGGCATCCTAACTCATCTGATATTTCTTTTACTTTGGGGAGATTTTCTGGAATTGTGCAGAACTCTTGATTTCTCATAATTTATCTTTAAACCTGAGCAATTTTCAAATATTATTAACAAGAATTTCAATCTCTTTACTTGGCTGATTTCTTATTTTATTAAAAATATGGAATCATCGGCATAAAAACATGATATTTAATAGACCTTATTGGTTTTTCAAAGTAATTATTATTACCCAAGCTTTCAGTTACTCTAGACAGAGCGTCCATGGCGAAAATGAATAAGTGCGGTGATAATGGGTCTCCTTGTCTCACCCCTCTTTTCATTTGTATTGATTTCCCAAGCACTCAATTTAATAGAATTTTAGCTGCCCCTTGTAGCACATAGACTTTTATCCAGTCAAGCCACCAACTTTTAAATCGCCTGATTTCTAAAACTTGAATAATAAAATCCCAAGAAATTGTATCAAAAGCTTTCTCTATTTCAGCTTTAAAACATAATAACGGTACCTTTGAATGATTTGCTCTATGTGCTTTTTCTCTGGCACAAATGTAGCAGTCAGAAATATTTCTTGTTTCCAAAAATCCCACTTGATTTTGAAGAATTAGTTTATCGTTTACTTTTTTCAATCTATTCGCTAGTATTTTTGAAATTATTTTCTGAATGGAGCTTACTAAACTGATAGACATGTAATCCTTTAATTGAATGGCTTCATCTTTTTTTGGAATTAAAGTTATGTGCGAAACTGCAAATTCTCCCAATCCTTTTTCACAGCAATTATTTTTTATTATGTAATAAATTTCCTCTCTTATTAGTTTCCAATATTTAAAAAAAAAAACTCTCCATTAAAACCGCCAGATCCTGATGTTTTATTATTCTTCCACTTTTTAACAACCTCATCTACTTCTTCAATATTCAAATCCATGTTTATATCAGCAAGATCTACAATCTCATTTTAGAGTACTATTTTTAAATCAAAATTGGCACTTGTACTAGGGTATGGGGGTTCTGAACCAATTAGTGTTTTATAAAATTCAAATATGATAGATGCTTTGGCCTTGTGGTTAGTAACCTCTTGGTTGGTAACTGATCTGTTAGAGAGGGAACCATTAATGTATTTTTCTTTATTGTTGCATAGTTATGGAAGAATTTAGAGTTACAATCACCTCTTTTAATAATTGAAACTTTGCTCTTTGTTTCCAATAGTTTTCCTCTTTTCTTATTATTTCTACAATTCTTACTTTGATTTTTATTTTTAGCCAGACTTCCAAATCTAGTAGTTTTTGTGTTTCCTTGTTTTCATTTTATTTTATTTTTATTATATCCTCTCAACTTTTTCCCCAAAGTCACCAACTTGTCATGAAATTCATCTAGAGTTGTGAACTGAGATGATTTTAAGTGTTCCTCTATTATATAGTTGGCTTCATGACTAAGAAGCAAAGTATTTTCAAATCTGAAAGTAGTATGAATTGGGAAAGTAGTTGTTGATTGAAGGATAATAGGGCAGTGGTCTGATGTAGGACTGGACTGTGCTCTTTGAGTATAATTTAGAAAATATTTAGACCAAGGTAGGTTAAAAAGAAACCTATCCAGTCTTGCATTGATCTGAGAATTTGACCATGTAAATTTTCTGCCTTGTAAGTGTGTATTAATAAGATTGAGTTTTGATATGAAAGATCTGAAGATTTTTAAGTCTGCCTAACTTTTTTTGCTACTTCCAGATCTTTCATGAACAGAGTCCACTAAATTGAAATCTCCCAAAATCAGCCAAGGTACATTATTTACCTCTATTTTTTCAATTCTTTTAGAAATTCTTTTTTATCAGTTGTGGGTTGTGGACCATAAACTCATATTATAATAATTGTTGAATTGTTCTATTTGTATCTGAAATGTATTGTAATATTGTGAGATAGTCTAATTATTTTAATACGTTCAAATAAATTCTCATCCCAAGCAAGCACTATTCCTCCTGAAGCACCATTTGAATGCATTACTGAATATCCATTTAGTTTATTACTAAAAATCTCTTTATGTAATTGATTATTATATTCTTTCAATTTTGTCTCTTGTAAACAAGTAATACTACTCTTGAGATTAATAATAGTCTCTTTAACATCTCCTCTTTTCTCTGGTCCATTTAAGTCTCTTACATTCCAAGTAAGTATATTTATGTTTTAAAACTTAATTTTAATAATAATTTGAACTTGAGATTCTTTCTTTGTACAAGTTGATGAGATCTAGAGGTTGCCTTATTTCCTCATTAATTACTATTCCCGTCCCTTCAAGCAGATTGTATATTTCTCCAACCTCCAGCTTTCTTTTATCCTCTGGTAAGTTAATTTCTACTACCTCTTCATCAAAAATTACTTTCTTTTTATTATTCCTCTTTTTGTAATATGGTGTTCTTTCATTATATTGGGTCAGTTGTGCCTTGTTTATTGCAGAAATGTAATGATTGGTTTGCATATGTTCTATCCTGATGTTATTTCTTGTCTGTTGAGGGGTCTCGTCTCTTTCTTCTTTCTGGTCTGTTTAGTAGGCCTTATCTCAGCACTGGATGGTGCTAGTTCATATTGATTTAATTGGTGGTTGGAGAGATCTGGTGGTGTTATAGTGTCCAGAGGATATTCTGGGTCATATTCCTAGACTGGATTTTCTTGGACATATTGATCCTCTAATCTGTATTCTAGATACATAACCTGGTTATTATTTTGTGGGATGGTTAATTCTGAAGGTAGTACATCTTGTTGATTTTGGTATTGTGATGGGATTAATGAAGGGTAAGGTATTGGTTGACTTCCCTTAGGGTTATTCGATACCAGTATTTGATCTTCAAAATGAGGATTATTTTGTAATAATACTATGTGGGTTGGAAGAGTTTGAAATTGGCATCCTGAACCTAGAGCTGGGAGGATCCAGCATTTGGTCTTCCAAGTTAGGATTATGTAATACAAGTTGTTGTTGAATATGAGTGGGAGAACCTTTGGGAGAAATGGGTAGTGATGTTATATTCTAAGAGCAAGATGCTACATTTTGAACAGATTTTTCTGATATCGGAACTCCTTTGCCCTTTGAACATCCCTTCAATCCCCATATTTATATTATTTTTTGCTTAGGTCTCCACTCCATTCGTTTTGGCAGATTGAAATAATTTGGAACCATGATATAAACTTTTTGTGAATACTTTCCATCAGTAAGATTGAGAGATAAAGGTATATCTGATTTTTTATTTTCTATGATTGTTAAAGAGACTTCATTCACTTTTGCTGGCCCATTTATGCTTATAATATTTTCTAATTTGCCAAATGATTCAATTAACCAAGCTAATTTGCTAATGTGACATGTATCCTTCTCATGATGACCTTCACTTCTATTTTTTTTTTAATGGAGACATTCACTTCTATTGGTTGGCTGATATTTTGCTCAGGCTGTGACAGTAATCTATCCTTAATCTTCAAATATTTTTTTATACATATACAATATACCTTTTTTTAATACCAATGATATTTTGCTCAGGCTGTGACAGTAATATTTTTGTACATATGCAATATACGTTGGTTCGTCGCAAACGGCGATGCATTCACAATAGATCATAATGATTTCGCTCGATGCCTTTTTAAGTGTATTTTAGTATTCAGAGTTCTGGCGGTTGAATGAATGGTGTTTCTTACAAGATCTATGGACTTCGTCACATGTCACCTTTATGTAAGATTGACGCTTCATTTCTTGTGGCCGGTAAACGAGTGCGCATTTTTTGTTATACCATGCCTTACCAAAACATTGACTCCAGCGATACTAGCAGGTGGTGACGGTGCTGGCAGTGACACACCGGCAGTGTACATCATTGCCCTTAATTTAATTGTACACAAAATTAAGGCATAAAGAACAAAAGTTAGAAGAAATAATTTATATAAGAAGATATTATACTAAGATACTATAAATATTCGAATGAATAAGAAAATAAACAGTTTCATCACTAAATATTCTTGATACATTAATTATAAACAATATAGAATCCTTCTAGATTCTTGATACATTAATTATATACAATATAGAATCCTTCTACCTTCTTTCCTTAGTAAATTTGCACGGACCGTTTGATTTGGATATATTGGAGCAAATGCAAAAATATAAGAAGTGGGCTCAGAGTATTCATTGCTCGATACTCTAGCACTGTGTGATAACTGGCTAAAAGATGTGGCATATAATATGTCAATGCATTATACCCTTAATTTATCTTATTTTTGAATAAAAAAAATGCGATATGCAATAAGGGATAAGAAAAGATGAATCAAACTAAATTGCAATTTCTCTTCCAAAAAATAATATAAAAACTCATGTGCATTTTTTTTTCTTTGAGAATACGCAATAGACGATCGCTTATTGTTACTTATATTAAATTAAATCATTCGTATTTATAAGTTGACAAAAGATAACCAAAAGAAAAGTACGAATCTCCCATACTATTCTATTCAACAAGATTAATCTTATAAATCCTAGGCGTTGTCCCTCCACTCAATAAACATTTTGATTGTTTTTGTTGCAATTGCTTGATGATTTAGAGCCACTTTGTTGAAAATTCGGTTATTTCTTTCCAACCAAATGAACCATGTTCCTGTTAGTCAAGACGAATCCCTACGTTTTCTTGTGATCGCATCCAAATTGTTCTCTCTATAGCCAAAAGTTTGTTGGTTATATTTCAAAAAATTAACCAAATAAATAATCAAATAAATCATAAAATAATACTAAGAATGAGGCAAGTCTGGATGTAGTCGTGCGATCGAGTCGCGTCTGTCCTAAAAATAGATTGACGTCCTCCAGTGCATGATTTGCCGTCTATCTGCCTTCAAGATTCTACACCACGAAAAGTCCCGTATCTGCTCCGGTAGCACAGTCACAGCGCAAACCTTCATTTCAAAGAGAAATGAAGCCGTACACCATTATCTCTCAAACCAATTTTATGTTGTGTAATTGGGAGAAAGTATTTTAGAGAAGGAAGAAGAAGAAGAAGAAGTGTTGTATTGTTGTTATATTTAGAAAGGAAGGAAATTCCTTTTATAATATGGAAGAGGAGAAGGCTTGATCCAACATATTAATACCATTTCAAATTTCTCATTTAATGGTTATTAAAAATATCAATAAAATATAACAATAAGTTTTAAAATTACATATATTATTTATATAATAAATAATATATAACATTCTCCCTCAAATTTTAAAATTTCATATTTAAATATTTCTTCTGAATACTTGATATCTACTATGTATAAGTATGAGTTGACGTAGTATTGATCCACAATCATTGCCGCCGATGGCTCTGACCGCCGGTAGATAAGACAATCAAAAGATCCGTTATTTTCTGCCCAAATCAAGTTGCCTCTAAATCAAGACTCACAAATTTCGATTTCTTTTTTATTGTTGGGATTTCCAATTTATTCTCTTATTAGTGCAATTTCTTCTCTCACTCCAGAATAAATATTAGGATTTCGAATTATTTTTGTGATTTTTTTTTCTAGGGTTTCTAATTTCGTTTCAGATCTTGTATCGGGCATCAAATTCACCATTAATGGTGAACAATGGCATAATTTGTGTTCTGCTCAAACACACTCCCTTTCGTCATATTTTTGTAGCAGAGGACCAAAGTTTGTAAATCAAGATAATATGTTGACATTACTTTTTGAAAGGGAATGGTTCTTCTTCCTCAACAGAGAGTTGAAGCCTCATTTAGATGGTTTTAGTTCTGCCCTCTAGTGACGATCTTGCAAGCAGGGGCGGATTTAAGGGGGCTAGAGGAGGGCCCGGCCCCCATACTAAATTTGTTTACTTTATATGATTTATATCATCTAAGTTAATATATATTTGTTAGCAAATAGTTTACACATGTTGAACTCCATTAATGGATGGGTGTAGAAGAGAGAATCGGGAGGAGGAAGAGTGGGGAAGACACTTTTTGTGATAGCCTGTGTTACGCGGACACTTCAAAAAACCGGTCGTGTTCGTTTTCCCTTTGTCTTTTCCTTGCAGGTATTGTAACTCATCATGTTATACATAAAATGGTCAGGCATGCAACTGTTAGAACTCATTTGATGAAATTTCAAATAGGCCAAGTCCACAAATTTGGATATGATCGATGCATCAATAACCGTGTTCCACAAACAAGTGTTTAGCCTGAAACTTAACAGAGAAATTTGTTCGAACACCACAAGGGCGTACTGTGCAAGCCTAGTTTCGCCTTTTGATGAATATGCAAATCAAATCTTCAATCATTATACAGTGTTGTTTATCTCTTTCATTTAGATCATCTGAGAGAATCAATGGGCCTTCTCTACATAGAAGATCCGATAAAACCTTACGAACCGAGCTATCCTTGGCTAATTTCATGTTTAAACTGAAAACCTACATGCAGAAATTTAACATCAAATTTGCATTTTCACCGCCTTGCAAGCAGGGGCAGAATCAGAATATTGTCTTGGGGGGTGGGGGGAAGCATATTATATAATAAAAAAATAAAAACTCGTTTAAAAATATATTTACTTATTAGATTGAGAAGTTTATTTTATACATCTTATAGCTTAAAATAATCTTGATTTACTTAAATGCACAAACCAAATTTACATTTTAAACTCCGTAGTGTTTTTCTTATTTTACCAGAGCATTATAGAGGTACTATTTACTACAAGCATAAACAATTATAATAAAATTTATACAATGGGACAATAAGAAATGGACACATCATACAAGTACATGTAAGTAAAAATAAGAAAACTAATTTTAACATGTAAACTCAATTAGTGTGGTCCATGCATGGTACAAATAAGATATTATGTGATTTTTCATTGGATAAATTATATGTGCTTTATACAATTAAAGCATGAAACTTTACGACACACAAAAAGCAGTAAATTTATTTACACATAAGATCGTAACAGACTTTATAGCTATCACCTATGATGCACGGACACGGACACAGGTGTCGTGTCCGACACGACACGGATACGGCGAAACAATAATTTTAGAAAAAGCATCGGACACAACACGTTATATATACATATTATTTTTTTATTATTTTAATATAATTAATTATATATCTAAAATTATAAATTAATAAATATGATAATGAAAAGATTCGAGAGGATAACAATAAAAAAGATTATTTTTTCTTATGGAAATGCATTAATAAAAGGAAAAAAAAATATTGTTTCTAGTACCTGGTTCTCATAAGTTAGGGCTGTTAGAAAAAATATACAAAAAACGTTGTTAGTGAAATAAAAAGAATATATTTTTAGGAAAAAATGAAAAAACATGTACTTATATAAAAAAATATTAATTTAAATTAGACTTTTATATATTAGACTGTGTCCGAAAAATGTCAAGTCGTGTCCGAACCGTGTCCTAGCCGTGTCCAAACCGTGTCCCACCGTGTCCTGGCCGTGTCCAAAAATTAATTATTATTAAAATATTCGGACGCACCATGCCGTGTTCGTGCCAAAAGACACGGAGAAGGGGTCGTGGATTTATGAGACCAGCATCATGAATAACCAAGATCTATGAGACCGGTATCATGAATCATCTCATTAAAGAGATTAATATTTGCATTTGAACCGCTTCGATTTCCTCCCCAATTCTCATGATATCCCGTAATAGCATTAAAATCATCAAGAACACATAAATTTATATCAAGAGAATTTGAGATCGAAGAAATCTTATCCCAAATAACAGACTTTTGAGTATGATGAGGATCACCATATACCGCAAAGAGAGTCCACTGCAACTGAGAATCGTAAGGAAAAGAAATGTTCGCAATAATGAAATATTTGGATTGTTCAACAACTTGAACCTTGACTTTGTGAGACCATAGAAGCCAAAGTCCACCAGAAAGCCCCTCAGCCGGGACTATAGAATAATTCCTAAGAGGAAGAGAAGAGTTTTTTTTTGAGCGGCGGATGGTACAACGAGTGTCAGAGATGAAGGCGATGTCAACACTCGTGCAGTGGAGGTAACTAATGAAGGAACAACAAGTCTCCGGGCCTTCACACCTGCTACCGTTTCTAGAGAGTATACTCATTGATTCTTAGGCGGGCCCATTTCGGTTCCCGCCTTTGTACGTTTGGGTTCTCTCAATGTTTCATCTTGAAAAAAAAGAAGGATCAGTGATCATAGGACAAGTAGTATTGATGAGAGAAGTAAATCATCCATATTTCTGATCTTTTTGGTATTATTTTCATTGGTTTGGTTGGTCAAGGTTGAGTTGGTGGAGTGATAACATGTGAAGACACATTATTAATCCATTTGCCAATTCGTTCAGATAATTGAGAGGTAAATTTCAGTTGAACATTTTTGGGATAATTTTTTAGGGTATCTATGAAGAAGTTTCGTTTAGGGTAGTGGTTTATCGAGTGACTAATTATACGGCAGTAGAGACAGACTTGGGGGAGCCTGTTAGATATTATGAGAATCAATAAATATCCAAGTATATCTAGGAGATATTATATGTATGATTTGGTTGATTTCCTATAGATTTCCTCTAGATTCTCTAGCCGTTAAGCTTTCCCTCTTTTCCTATATTGTCTTAGTTAAGCAAGTAATGATTATATTGATTCTGATAGGTAGGACTAACGGTCATATTTTTCTCTATAAATTGTACTCAAATGTGTATTGTATGACATAACAAAGAAACAATATTTTCTCTCCACTCACTTGTCCCTCGTTTTTCTCCATTGTTAATTTCTACATGGCATCAGAGCGGGTTTGATCCACGAAAAAAAAAATATTGCAAACCATGGAAACGACAAATTGAGGTTTTTTGGAATTTGTTTTTTCTTCTTCTTCTTCAAGTATTTTATCATTATAGAGGTCAGATCCTTTCTAATTTTTTGTTTACATGTCTATTTGCGAAATGATTAAATTAAGTCGATTTAGTGACAGGGGGAGAGACCAAAAACCCAGTCAATTTTTAAAGAGTAATCATTGTCAACATTTAGGTCATGTCAAAAATCATTGTTGGCATTTGCATCCCCACCTACGGCCAACAAATGTGAATGTATGTGAAAATTGTTATAAAATAAAAAACAAAAGAATAATAAAAGAGAGAATTGGAAGGAGAAAATTATGTATTGAATTGTGGATTAAGAATACAATAGCCACTGCCCTCTTTATATATTAGAGAGTGAGTGCTGGCCAAGAAATTTCTTGCCTGATTTAGAATTACAGTAAAAGAAATAATCTAACCTAAATACAATAGAATATACAGTAATAAATATCCTGCCATGACTCCTTTCATTCTTATAAGCATTTCCTAATTTATCTTTGCTTAGGGGCCAAGTAATGGACATCCACATTAATTATATTCATAACAAAAATCGTATTATTGATACTGCCACAACAGAACCTAAAATTTCAATACCTGCTTGTTATAAAAAAATTAAAAAAAAAAATAGAGAGAAACAGAGGAAATGAAGGTCAAAGACCTGCTTGTTGAATGGCCATTTTCACACGATAAAAATTATATCAAGATCAATTAAACGGTGGATTTTATAAAAGAAATAATACCATTGAACTTAACCCTCTCTCTCTCGTTAACTCAACACTATTATCTTTCTTATCTAAATAGCAAGAAAGAAAGGCAGAGAGTGAGAGTAGGGACGCGCCAAGTGGGGAGAAGGTCGGGTCGGAGGCCGGCATCACCGGAATTCACGTACCGAAGAAAGACGAGTCTCTAAAATCATAAAGCTTGAGCTTTTTGAGGTAATTAGTTGAATTGAGCCTTTAATCTTGATGCTATGTCTATTACTACCATTAAAATCGGATCAAAAGCTCGGGATAATGGAGCCCTAGATTTTGGGGCTAAGTCGAAATTGAGTAGAGAGATGGGGAATGAAGTTTATGAGTTGAGATATGAACCGAGAGTGGTCCGGGCGTCTAATTGGTGGCGTTCCGGCCATCTATTGGTCATACTATTAGGGAAAGAGAGAAGCTCCATTAGAGCTTGGTTTTGGGAAGGAAGAAACGAAAGAGAAGAAGGAGAGGCGAAAGAGGAAGAAAGGAAGAAAGAGAATTAAGGTGCTTGTTTTATCGGGTCAGGTTCAGTTCTTAACGGGTCGAATACGGGTCGGGTTTAATATCCATTAAATAAATATCCAATAAGCTTTAATTAAAATCTGGATTGGGCCGAGTTTAATAGGCTGAATTTTAAGTAATGGTGGGCTGAATTATATTTCGAATTTGGGCTGAGAATAATAACTAAATAGGAGAAAAAATTACCATATTCATCATCCATTAACAAATCTACTGAATCTTTCTCTCTAATTCATTCTGATGTGTAGGGTCCAGCACCAATTAATTCTTATATTTTGTTACATTTATTGATGATTATTCTCATGTAACATGGCTTTATCTCTTAAAATCAAAAGATAAAGTTTTCCCCTCTTAAATATCAAATTTATCTCTCTTAAACTCAATTAATATCAAATTTATCCTTTCTAAATTAGATACCTATCAGATATATTCTTTTTGAAGTAATATAATATCAAATATACCCAAACCCGTTAACTTACCATCCAATTAACCATAATTTAAAATTATTAATTTGTATTAAATTATTTAATATAAATTTATATGAATAGAATTCCCTTTACATTCTAAAATCATCAGTCCCACTACCTCTCCCTCTCCAGTCATGAGACCTCCCTCTCTTAGGCTGCCTTTTACGCCATAAAACATTGCCCAAAGCCACACCCACGCCCACGCCCAAAGCTTCAGCCTCGCACAAGCCACCGCATCTGCCCAAGCCATCGCGTCCCTCAAGCTCTCCCGTCGCCCAAGCAAGCGTGATGGCTTGGACGACGCTCTAATACATTTCTACTCAAGTTATGAACACTTTATTAACTGTTTCTGATAAAATGCCAACAAAGTCACATATTACACCATTACTGAATCTTATGTTTTGCATTGCATATGTTAAATCACACAAAACCGGAAAAAGCTTTGAAGGTCTTGGAAAGATGAAAAGAATCAGAAGTTTGAAAGGAACTAACGCAAAAATGGTGAGTACAATAACTGCGTGTGCTAGACTCGGTAGACTTAGACCAGGAAAAGAAATCCATGGTTTTTTTTTCTGAGGAATTCTGAGATTAATTTGATAAGCTCTTGTGGATATGTATGGAAAATATAGATGGGTTGAGATTGCTTGCAAGGTGTTCGATCAAATTTTGAGATGAAGCCGAATTTGTATGAAGTAACTCGGTACTGTGTGTTTTTTAGTTGTACAAAATTTGTTGAATAAACTTTGTATGAATGAATTGTTTTGTGAATTCTTAAAAATAATTTGTTTGAAAATTTAGTTTATGCCAATATTCATATAGAATGTCTTAGTGAATGTCTATGTTACTTGATTTTAATAATGTTGTTTTATTGTTGAATGTTACTTGCTTATTACATGATCATATATTTTTGTTGTGAAAATCTATAACAACGGAGTTTTTACTTGTGTTAAACTTTATTGTTTATTTCTTTATTAAACTAAATACAAATCTACAAATATTATTTGGGTGTCGGATATGCAGCTCAAATGGAACAAGTTTTGCAAGTGATACTGTAGAATCCAACATAAAATGAATGGATTTAATTTGAAGTCACTTTAGATTTTGGATTCAATTGAGTTACACACACGGACTGTAATTTGATTGAATAATCCACTGGTAAACAAAATTCGTATAAGCTTTTCTTAATAATATACATATTAAATAACGCAGCACAGAAAAGAAGAGTAGAAGAGATAATTCCCGGCTCATCTAGGAAGAGGACCTTGTGACAGTCGACTGATAAATCTCCTAGAACCAGCAAAAAATAATAGAAGTCTTTATTTACCAAGTAAGAGCCTGTATAATAAACCCAAATTAAAAAATTAAATAAATAAATAAATTTAATTATTTGTATTTTGTATAATTTATAGGTCCAATAATAATTTGAACCCGCTGTCAACAGCTATGGCAAATAACATGTGCAACATCTGCAAGAATAAACAATCTCTCCTAAAGAATGTATTGACAAAGTATGTATTGGATTACTCGAGTTATATCTTTTATATTCACAGCCAATTTCATTATCTCTTTGTGCATTGTACTATTTTGGAATAATTATACTGTGCCGCCCAAATCAGTGAAATTATCCCTCATTTTATTTCGAATTGTGCAATTATTCATCGAATTCACTCTATTTACAGCCCCAAATATACACATAAATAAGTACCAGAAAAACCAGTTTGTATCCAGAATTAGCATCAACTAATCCTCAAGTAACCATAAAACCTGTCTGAGAAAAGAAGATAGTGTCGAATAATTTACCAGTACGAATTAGTGTCAAATACTTTTGTCGAATAAATTGGTGGCGAAGAAGGAGATCATCTCATCTGTCCAGTCGAAATTGTTGGTGTCGCATTTGCATCTGGATCAAGGAAAGTCATGTTCTGATCGAAAGGATTGATGAGGTGATACTGTTATAACTTAAAAGGCGACAAGCTCTCGTCTCTATCAGGATCTCGTTGAGGCGACAAAAATCGTGGAGTTCATTGTTTCTGACTCGAGAGAAATTGCAGACATAGAAGATCTAGGTTTTCGGCAGAGGAGAGAGAAGGGCAGAGTCGAACAGAGAGAATTTGCAAGTGGAAGCAGCAAGAAAGGTGAGGCCGACTCGCTGACTAGAGTTGCTGAGTCGTTGGAGAGGTTGTCGAGCAAGGGGTTCTCGCTGAGGGAGTTGGGACGGGACAAAGATGAAGTTCCGTTAGATAGATATAACAGATAGGTTAGTTTCGGATAAATTTAATAGTAATTGAGTTTACGACCGACAAATTTGATATTTAGTATTTAAAAGAAATATATTTGATATTTTGAATTTTAGCAGGGATATATCAGAAATTCCCCGTCAATATTATTTGTAGGCACGAAAGATGTTTCAAAATTAGAAAATCATCTATATATGAAATTCCCTTGTATCAAGTCATTACTGAAATTCTTTATATATATGTAAATGTCAAAAATTAATTAACCTATAAATTCAATTAAGAGATAATTATATCAAACTTTATAAACTTTATATGACATTCCCTTGTTTATTTATTCAAAATGATAAAATTGGCCATTCCAATATTACATAGATACCCAAAGTATCAACCGTAAAAGAGAAATTCTAAGTAGAATAAGTTGTGAGAATCAAAAAGAAGCGGGCTACTGATGTCACGTGACTTAAAACGGGTGTGTCAAAATATAATGACTGGATATCTCCAGTGCTTACCTATTCCTCTTTCCCGACCCTTCCTTCTTCACCCTCTCCTCTCCATTACCGTTTCGTCTCTCACTCTCCCTGCCTCTCCTCTCCACTTTCGTTTTGCTCAGAGACAGAGAAGATTACTCTCTCTCTCTCTCTCTCTCTCTCTCTCATTACAGACTGTCGACCTTAACTCGATAGACCTTCAAGTGGCTCTTCCTCGTCAGATCTGCCTCATCGATCAAGTTTTCCCACTTATATTATAAAAGTAGTAATTTTTGTAGCAAGTGGTAGTTCTTATGAGTGGTGGCAGTGTTTCGTAGAAGTTTAGTATTTATCATTCCAAGGTAGGGTAGTAGTTTGTAGTAGTGGATAATATTTTATTATCCGACTTTTCTGACGCTCAGCCAATATTCCCAGGTAGCGCTTGAGACAGGAGGTGGTGGCATACGTAGATTCTTTTGAGAGCGTAGCAGAGAGCGCCAACACTAGTGTATATTTTTATCTAGTAGTTTTTAGTTGTATTTTTAGTTTGTAGATATTATTTTTACTTTTACGTGGTGAGATGTGGCTTATATTGTTTTAACTCTGCTATTGTTCTATATGTATATTTTATATGTGTTGTGCATGATGATTTTGGGTCGTGACAACTCTTTTGGTATCAGAGCATTGGTTCTATTAGACCTGCGGATGTCTTAACATTCAACCGTAGAAATTTTTCTAATTAAGTTTTAATTGACCTTAGGTAGTGAAAATGCCACCGAAGCAGAAATTGAAGAAGGTTGCCTCAGTTGGCGCAGGAAGCTCAGCAAATCCTGGGAATGAGACGGCTGTAGGTGGTGGAGATGAAATACGTGGGTCCTGTTTTGAGTCGGATTTATTTCGGGAGATACTAGAGCAGCAGCAGAGAACTAATGAGACATTAGTTCAGCTGATGAGGCAGCAAGTCTCTCAGCCACCGCAACAGCAAGCGCATCCTCAGACTCGTCGTAGTAGTAGTGGTGGTGGGGGATCTAGTGCGTGTATATATTGGATGAATGAAGTATATGTAATCATTGGACAATTGTTCTTTTCATGACGTAAAATATTGGCTGAATAAATTTGCCTAAATTTGCGATTATGTGCGTAACTTCTTGAATTGTCTATGTATGTAGTTCTTGTTGGAGAAAATATATAAACTCAAAATTAAATTACAATCATAAATGTATGCCTTACTGTCAAGCTAGTATTTACCTTTGATGAGTTACCAATATGCAAAACGTGTAGGATAATTACAGCGTTAGATAACCGGCCAATTGATTTACAACATCAATTACTTCAAACATTAAGAGGTGATAAGTTACTTATTCACACCCCTATACAAGAACAGGATATTGACCCACATCAGCATAGAGTAACAGAGAGTAGCAGATAGAAAAATACATATCACAATATATACTCCTAATAATCCTCCACATCTCAATATTATAATTTATATACATATTATATTTTATACATAAAAAAACTATATTTTGAGTTGGGTGTTAAAGAGGAATGTTGTCAATCGCTTCCAATCTCGTGCCCTAAATAGTGACGCTTTCCCAGATTATCTTGGAGCGATTCCACAAATCTTGCACGTATAAGACGGAATATGCTTTAAGACAGAGCTTGTTTGATCCGGATAAAAGAGTTTTAATAATTTATTTTATTTAACGTATAAATATTATATTTGTAAAATATATTTAAATTTATTTAATAAACAAAATATTTTATTCTTTGTCAAAATCCGAATATCCAAATATTTTGAACCGACAATCTAAAGCGTAATTCCGAATTCGGATGTTGGTGAAGAATGTAATGAAAACAGAAGTTATTTTATTATTTGCACATAAAGAACAATGCAAATGTTTTTTTATTAGATCTTGATTTCTTATTAGTGTTTAGACCTTAATATTATTTGCAATTAAAAACAAAATTGAATTTTGATACGATAATATTTCTCTATTGGTATTATTAGTGTCGTGTCTACTTCGAGTTGTATTTGTTGCAGGAAATGTGCAATCAAAAGTAAAAAAAAAGCAATCCGCAAATCGGTGCTCTCATTCTTGATCGGACAAAACCCTTAATGGATGATAAATCGGAATTTGAGCACATGGATCTCAGATAAAGTTGCGAGACATAAATTTCCAGGCTTGTTTTCAAATAAGTTTTATTATAATACATATCAAGTTATAGAATTAGTTTGGATAACTAAACTTAGATAAATTCTATTTTTTTGTATTACCAAATGTTATGCCAATCTAAATAATCATGAAAAATAAACTTTAATACACGGAAAATAAACTTTGACCTGCCATATTTTAAAATGAACTTAGTAAATAAGCCAAACTTGTTATAAATTACGGTATATGAAACCAACCGGTCCAAGCTCATTTAGACTAATAATATTTGTTTGTTTGTATAGAATAAATATGAGTAAACAAAAAAAAATCGTTTTTCAAGTCAAATGTTAAAAGAAATTCAATTGAGTCGTTATGATTATACAACACACCAACAGGTCATTTATTAGTATAACGTAATTTAAACCCATAATAAATACGACCAAACGATATTAGTAAAGAACAAATATTAAATGCCAAAATTTACCCGACACTAGTGTATATTAACCATATCTATACACTTAAAATAATTATACAAATTGTGGGGGCATACTTAATAATAAATATTAAATACTGAATAAAGAGGCCAGATCATGCACCAGCAAATCGATAATTACATATAATGTATTAGCATTAATGCTTCATTTACAAAAAAAAAAAGAACTTGTATTACTGGTAAAACTATATTTAAATATTGTATAAAGTTTCTATGCTATTCTGATCTTGTTTTGCCGAGGTAGAGTAATATATATTTTCAGGTTATATATATAATACAAAATGAAGATGCAAAATTATGATTCTCATGCCATCAAGAGATAGGAGGATGAAGGAAGTTTGATTGAAAACTATATCATTGTGACGGCCAGGCTCATTTGTTGCTTCAACATGAAAGATAAGTTTAACTTACAATCATTATTTCTTCATAGTCTATTAAAAATATATATTTTATATCTTGTAAAAGAAAAATATATGCTCAAATCAACTTTTGTGAGGTCAAGTAACTGATTAATTCACTAAATAATCAGCCAGCAATTACATAGCCGAACAAATATCAATTTTTGTCAAGTCATTCTATCTTTGACAGCGATCATCAATTAATTTCAACTAAAGATGATATAGTATATAATATAGTAATTCTGGGATGTAAAATAATAATTAGGACATTGAGTTTAGGAAAATTAAATGTCTGAATCTATAACACCGTTATGTCTATCATTAACTCATTGTGTTAAGCCATGTGATTATAATAAGCCAAAATAAAAAATAAAAGAATTAACCACTGGATAATACTGTTAATTATATTCTATTGAGCTTTAAGAAATTGTAAGGGTTACACATAAAAAAAAAATTGTTAATGCCAATTTATATCTAGCTTTAACATGGAAAATTAAAATGTATCTGTTACATATTACATTTGTTGTTAAGCCCTTTATATGCTTTGTGATCTTTGACTTAATTATATGCATAAAACAAAATAATTATAATAATTGAAATGTGAGGGTTAAAATCAAAGTTAAGGGAAATGAGAAATGAGAAGATTCATAATAATTAAAAAAAATATATTTCATTTTATAATTTTAGATTATATAATCTAGCTGTTGAAATACATTTATTATGATAATTATAAATAAATAAATAAATAAAATACTGAGCTAATATATAAATTATTTGAAGAACTTGCTTTGCAAGTTCATTTTGCGAATAAAAGAAAATTGTGCTTGTAAGCTCAAGAGAAAGCCGGAAAAGAGATCTCGCATAAAAGACGAACTAGAGATAAAGAGGATTAAAAAATGGACTAATAAAAGTCCTTATTATCATCGAAGGGGATAGGTTAACCCGTAAATAAACCAACCTGCTATGCTAACCCAACATCTGTGATAGGAGATTCCTTGAAGGATGTTTAATGGATAATAACAAGCTGATATGTTGGTTAAAGCACACAAAATCTAGAGCATCAACTCCGAACCTATCCCTATGGTGAGTGTGCTTATGTAGAGGTATAAGGATGAGCGTTTTTGCTCTCAATGAGAAACCGAGGCGGTAATTTCTGCAGGATATGACTATGCACATATCCTTGGTAGGAAACTCACATATATGAGAGTAATCTTAATACGGCCGCGGTGAGGGGCATGAGTAAGTCCCAAAGACTCACATGAAAAATCCAAGATATTGTGCAAGGCCATTAACGTACAACCCGCGATGGCAGTTCTTCGTACTATGTGTGCGACATCGGAGTCTGGGTCAAAGGTATGAGTTCAAAACTTCAAGTTACTCCGCTTCCTCCAGACAGAAACTGTTATACAAGGTGAAGTTCAAGTTTTACAAAACACTTATACCCTATGCATAGTATAGACACCCAACAAACTTATTTTTTATATAATCAGTTTTTAAATTATTTATCGCTAAACTATTTGATTCTTTAACTATTATTTTATTACTAAACTTTTATAACTATGTAATTTTGAGTTTGTGGGGGATTGTTGGAGAAAATATATAAACTCAAAATTAAATTACAATCATAAATGTAGGCCTTACTGGTCAACTAGTATATACCTTTGATGAGTTACCAATATCCAAAACGTGTAGGGTAATTAAAGCTTTAGATAACCGGCCAATTGATTTACAACATCAATTACTTCAAACATTAAGAGGTGATAAGTTACTTATTCACACCCCTATATAAGAACAGGCTATTGACCCATATCAGCATAGAGTAACAGAGAGTAGCAGATAGAAAAATACATATCACAATATATACTCCTAATAATCCTCCACATCTCAATATTATACTTTAGGACATAGCTTGCTCGATCCGGATAAAAAAGTTTTAATAATTTATTTTATTTAACGTATAAATATTATATTTGTAAAATGTATTTAAATTTATTTAATAAATAAATTATTTTATTCTTTGTCAAAATCCGAATATCCAAATATTTTGAGCCAACATTTCTTCATCAACATGATCTTGCTAAATGAAATAAAGCGTGAACATTAATGGAAAATGATTCTTCATGAAACAATGCTAAATAATTCTTCATGAGAATTCAAGTGAATTTATTTTCATACAAATAAAACAAATCATACCACACTTGCAAATGATGAAAATTTAAGCAATAATCTATGATAAATAAAGAATCTATATGTATTTATAAATTTACGACAAATCATGTGAAGATGCGGTAAATTATCCACTTTGATGAATAGTGTATTCAAAAGAACCTATATACGGAATTGTATACATTAGCATTGATTGATAGCTATGAGGATTTGTGGTAAATTGCATATAAGGTTGAGACGGAACTATTTTGGGGATTGTGGGACTTGGACGTGTTGAAAAAAGCAAAAGAAGATGGATGCATTGGTCGAAAATGCAACATTCTTGGAGTCTTTTAGATTGTTTCACCATATGATCAATAAGCCTTGAGAAGTTTGGCGATATATGTTTTATTATCGAAATAACTACCACCGGCTTAAATTTCTTCTTGATATTATGAGGTCTCTTATAAGGAGGCGGAGGCTGGTCATGGGACCCCAGTTGGGCCCCACCATTCCTCGACTTCTGTGGGGCACCAAGCTGGCAGAACACCCTTCTCAAGCGGGAATTTTCTTTGAGTGAGCGGTTGTAGTGCTGCATACTCAGATTATTCACAACCTCCTCAGGAGTTATTGACAACAGATTACATAATCGATAGCATCTGTTGAAAATAAGAACTTAAATCAATAAATAAGTCATTTTATTGGACTTTATCTAATGAAAATGTATTTTATATAAGTTAGATGTATTTACAATTATGCTTCTATGTGTCCGTAGACCTCTTGTTGCCACCACTTTGGAAATGAATCAGATGTATTAGAGACCTTCGTGTTCTCCTAGAGAACGAAATTATCAGTATAACCTTGCGGTGACATTATATGATCTTGAGAACTTCTTTTTGTGCAACGCCTTCTCATCACTTTCCTTGGGTTTTATGTTTTTTCTCTTTCTAAACAACCCTTCTTCGGCTTCATTTTCGTGAAATGCTTGTGATCTCCCTATCTCGTTCTTACACCATTTGATTCTTTTTTGAAGCTTATTGAGGTTAAATTATCTCGCTTCCTTAGAGGATGAATATTGTAAGGAGCTTTGATACAAGATTGAATCATCATCATTGTATATATAGGCATGACGATATTTCACACTTTGTAGGGGTATACATAGCATTTCTTAGTTTTGTTGGGTATTCGTGATATTTCCCAGTTTGGAGGGCAATAGTACCTGTTCTGACGAAACTTTGAAGGTGTATACTGCAAGATTTGGAGATCTTGAAGGACTAAGCTGGAAAGTGTCCAGTGTAAAGATCATTTTTCAAGGTTAGAGCTTTTAATCTATATCAACATATCAAACAAATTGGAGGCATATCGAAGTGGACTCTTTCTCCTGAATTCAGTTTATAGGTAAGCTTATAAGACGTATGATCAATTCAAGTGATAAAATATAATTAAATATTCAAAATTTTGGTATATCCCTAGTTCTTATGGTTTTATGATTTTTCAAGTTATTATTTGATGTTTTACATAAACAAGGAATCAAGGAAGTTGCCTAACTACATTTTTTGTAATTTCACCAAAATATACACTCTCTTATTTGTGGAAATTTAAAGGAAGATTATATTTTTCTTTTATTTTCTAAAATGAGAAACTAAATAAAATATGAACAATACAATAAGTAACTATAAATTAGTGATCAGACATTAAAATGCTCTAGACGTTATTTTAGATGAAATAAAATAAATATTGGTAAAAGTAATTAGAGAAATAATAAATTGGTACATGCACCACCTTAACCCATTGGCATTTTACAAAAAAAAAGAATACATATAAAACCACTAAATTAAATATAATCACAATATAAACAATTCTAACTAAAAATATAATATGACAAATGACAAATTATTATATATTAATTATTAGACCAATAAGCTAAATAATTTTTTTGCCCAAATTTGAAAAAAAATATATAAAATAATATATTAAAAATAAATTAAACACTTAATTACCATCAGGAAATATTAAAATTTCAAGTTGAAGTTCTGATTTATGACAAATTGAAATAGTAATTTCGTAATTCTAGATTGGAAAGATGGCATGAATTTATTACCAAGGTAAATAAAAAAATTTAATTTCAATTTTTTGTTCCTGCCCTCATCAAATTGGTGCATGCCGATATCAACACCCCTTGTACAGTTGTGGGGGGGATTTTTGTTCATATACCCCATATTGCACTCATATTTTTCTATAGAAATTCTTTTTTGACCCCCTATACTCTCAATATTTATATATTCTGGTTCCGCCACTGCCCTTGTAAACATTTATGTTATCTACTGCATATAAGAAAGATGATCTTTTTTAAAAGAAAACCTAACTACGTTTAAAAAAAAGAAATCACAATGTACATAAGAAAGAAAAAGAGATTAAACCTACAAGTGCAAAATGCTTCAGAAATCAACGAAACATTGATCTCCCACTTGGCCTTATTGATGCAATTAAGAAAGTTACTAACAAAATTTCAAGGAGTTTGAAGTTCGCCTAAAAAAAACATTACAAGAAAAATTGGATCTAGTGACGAGCAAAATCATCACAAAATGCATTAAATTTCTTCACTGATACTTATTGTGACGAATGTTTTGACCGTCACTAGTCGTCGCTAATACAAGTGTCACTATTGTAATAGTGACAACTTTTGAGTTCGTCGCTAAGATATTTAGCAATTGTGACAACAAATATCGTAACTAAAGGTACTTATAATTGTGACGAAATCTTATTGTAACTAATTGATTTTTTAATACTGACAACAAAGTTATCACTAATATATAAAATATTTGTGGTGATGAGCATCCTCACAAATGCATGTCTTTTAGTGACGAAGTTTTATGACATAAACAAATTATAATAGTGAAAATAAATTTGTAACAAAAACAAGATAAGTAGTGTTGATAATTTTATTACACTAATATTCTTATCTCGATCTATATATTGTCACTAAAATTTTAGGCAGTGACGATACTTTGTCAAACTCACAAATAGATATTGTGACAAATAGCTGCCAATATTAAATTGGTCAGAATAATACTAGTATATATTATTTATAATTCACAATTACCTATTTCATTAAATAATAAAACAAATACAATAAATGGAATAATATAACAAAAACATACTAAAATATAAATAGACATAGTTACATCCACATTCATAATAATTATCACTTCCAAACACTTTGCACCGTCACAATAAAAAATTAAAAAAATCCTACAAAATAATTCATTGCAATTCATGCGCCACTTTTTATTCCATAATAAAAGACGCTTTGTCACATCTTATTAATATCCTCTAAAATAAAGCCAAAAAAAGTATGTTTAAAAATATAGTTGAGAAAAAAAGATAAATATATTTAGTTGTTATACTCACATTTGGCATTGGAGCAACTAGAGATGTTACAAATTGTAAGTTCATAGATGATTCACCAGAAGCAAGACGAACAAGAAAAGACATTTGGCGTTGCATCTCCTCTTGAATTTTCTGTGTTATTTCTTCACGTTGTCTCTCAAGAGCCATAGATTGGGCATCTATTTTTCATGTTGCGAGTGTAATTCAGCGTGAAGCTGTGTGTTAGTTTCTTCTTGTTTTTTTGTGATTTCTGTAAACCTTTCAGCATCTTCTTGTAAAATATTTGCCCGTCTTTTGATCAGCCATTGCCAATCCTCAGGAGAGACATCATCTGGCCGTCCTTTCTTTTCACGGTATGCCTTATGTAAGTTGAAGAGCCGAGTCTGGAATTGCCTATGTACCTCCTTCGTCGTACTCTCACAATCTTCGTCGGCCAAATTTAGTTTATTCTGCAAAAGAATATATTTGAAGAAAGTATAATATAAGAAAAACATAATAAATTTTATTGTAGATTAGAAAGACAAACTTGTTAGAAAATTAAATATTTTATTAACTAGACCTTTAAAAATCTCTGCATAGTTTTAACATCTTCTACATCGATGTCTTTCTATTGATCAA
This sequence comes from Juncus inflexus, assembly GCA_024447665.1. Classification (NCBI taxonomy): domain Eukaryota; kingdom Viridiplantae; phylum Streptophyta; class Magnoliopsida; order Poales; family Juncaceae; genus Juncus; species Juncus inflexus. Next base: position 10,846,714 of record JAJHPC010000004.1, read on the forward strand.
CTTTCAATGGACAGAACTATCTCACACAAACCATAACTTCTTCTTTGAATAGTTTTGCATGTTTTTCGCACACCTTATGAAATGGTTGAGGAAATTGAATATCGAGCTCTTTCTCTTTCTTTTTTTTTGACACTTTTGAATTATCACGAACTAAATTATAATATGTAACAAAAAAAAAATAGATGAAAAGCTTAAATAGAATCATCAAAACAGACTAATCAAAGAATATCTTCAGATTTGTCAAGCCAAAAAGTTTACCTTGTTCCTCATTTTCTTGACTTGTTTTGTTTCCTTCCTCTATATTTATAGATACTCTATGCCTCCAAAGATTCGACATCATATAGTTCTGCTAACACTCCTAAAAAAATATATATTATACAAATTAAACATATAAAAATATTTATAATTCATGTATATTGATTTGGGCACTTAATTATGTTGATAAAAGAAAAAAAGTAAGAGAAAATTTTGAACTTCAAAGCTATGTATGAAGTTCCTTGGAGAATACCAATTCTTAGAACAAAATAGATTAATATATAAATGTACAAACTAAAATTGCAAAAATAAAGTGAGAATAAAAGACATAGAAAAACAACAAATTCTTACTGTTGAAGCAATATTCGATGGTTAATGGGTGCCCTTCATGCAAATGATTATGCTGGAATAAGATCATTTTTATAAAGCAATTTTGGCGGTAGATGAAAATTTGCATTGTCGTAGAAGGAGGGAGAAATTGAGCGCATGCCAAAATTTTAGAAACAAAATTACCATATGTATTTGTCATGAGTGTAAAGGAGGTGCTTAATCTTCTCAGGTTTGGATATATTTGGTAAGGAAGAAATGTGATCCTTATTCTCAGCTTGGATATATATGGTGAGGGAAAAAATATGATTCTTAACAAAGATACAATAAATATAGAAGATTTTTGCTATTATTAATGTTTCTTTCCTTCCATTTATTTATTTCATAGTCAATTAGCCAATGATAGGTCATGATACTAAGAAACTTGCCTATACTCTACAACACATGTGTTCTTTGTAAATGCCAATTTTCTAGAAATTATATACTGAATTGTAAAATCACAAACAAAAGTGGCTTATTTAAGTTATACAAATGTTCCATCATAAATTTGAGAGAAATGTTATTGGAATGCTTATATATTTAATATGAATATGACACATGTTCTTTTTTTAAGTTTCAATATATTACTTTTTGTATTCATACATTATGTTTAATGTCAATATATTTTTTTTAGCGTTAATATACTATTTTTTGTGTCAATATACTATTTTATGTGCCAATATACTATTATTCAATGCATATTCATTTTTTGTATCAATATACTATTTTATGTGCCAACATACTATTATTCATTTAATATCCATTTTTTGTGTACAATAAAACCTAATGAGTATAAAAAAGTAATCATGTTGTGATCACTTAATTTTTTTGTTGATTTGGTTATGTTAGACTCCAGCACTAAACTGTGTCGCATGATCAATATACCCATTTCAGAATCAATATTGAGTCATCAGTGTCGATATACCATCGTGTGATATACTATTCTCAATACTAATATAATATTTCTATTGTGTTAATTAGGATTGCAAATTTAGCTCGTGACTCACAACTCTCTCATGTTCGACTCGAGACAAAATCGTTAATAGCTCGCTCGAATGCAATGAGGCAGTTCGAGTTGGGTCTAGCTTGCTCAAACTCGACTTGTTTACAGCCCTAGTGTCAACCATATAGTTTTTATCTTTTAGTACCAACACATCATTTCGGCATTTTTGCACTATTTTTAAAATCAGTACTCTATTGATCTTATGCCATTACTCATTAACACATATCTTTTAACTATTATATATTATTTCAATATTAAATTAAAAGTTATATGCATTGGCATGAAGAATATGTATATCGTGGAAAAAATATCTCATTTTCTCCATTTTACAGTATCCAATATATACTTTCCATTATTTATTGTTTCATAGTAGAATATATTGTTTTGTAATATCTTATATATATTTTGTTTTTTGTAGTACAAAGTAAACATATACAACACATAACACTAAATAAAAAGTATATAGTAGAACTAAAATAGTATATTATTAAACAACACTATATACATATTACTTGGATAAAAGATTGAAATATTGGTACTGGACCCAAATAAGAATAAAATATGGATCAAAATACACGATTTTAACTTAGGAAAATGATTAAATAAAATAGTACATACATCAGTTTATTCATCACGATATGACTTGTAAAACATTTCCAAATATTTTTTTCCCAAAATTCAAAACGAAAATTGAATTTTTGTTGCAACCCAAAGTTAGGATATAATGTATACAAACTATTTTATTATACAAAGTCGTTAATTTGAAATTTAAACATTAGCACATATTTAATTACCAGTATGTACAATATTTCCAGTAGTATTATGTGTAATTCTACTAAATATTAAAAATATACTAAATTATTATGTGCACTATTCTATGTGCACGTAAATTTAGTTACTGGAAATAATTAGAAATAGTATATCACACGTCAAGTATACATATTAAATCTAATAATTTAGGTACTAGTTACTGAAAATAATTAAAAATAGTATAGTTCTACTAATTTAGTCCTACAATTAGTTGCACATAAAATAGTTTATTTCTAGTATGTACAATAATATTTGCACATAAAATGAAAATTATTTCCAATAGTAGTTTCCCTAGAATTATGACCTCTTTCCATATTTTATTTTATACAATATCTTTCCATACTTCTATTTCCCGAGTATCTTTGATTCTTTTTCTTCCCCAAAAGCTTTATATTGTTTTCATTTTTTAAATATATTTGTTTTACCGAATGAATTTTTATATACTGTTTATTTTCAGTTTACATGTTTTTATATATTGTTTTCTTCTTTTTTTAAATATATATTGTTATACCGAATGAATTTTTATATACTGTTTGTTTTCAGTTTATATTTTTTTTTTCAGTTTTTATATACCGTCGTGATATATCATGTCCCATTAGTTTAGTCCTCCATCATTTGTTATCTTAGCTTATATTGTACTATTATGTTCTCCTCTTCTACGATCGGTCAATTTCTCCACGATTTACTTATTCTCTCCTTTTTGAGCTAGCATCATATACTATCATCTGGTGCCATCTTCTACTCTGTCAATTAAAGATGAATTTTTATGTTTTTATATAGTTTGAAATAATTAGTATTTTAGCAGATGTATGTCACTTGTAAAAAACTTATAAATCTACTAATGTTTCTTACATAGTAACAAATATTTGTTAGTCACAAAAATATGGAAATTTGTGTGTATTTGTTGTTGTCACAATAAATAGAATGATAGTGACGACATATCATTTTGTCACAGTTAAATGGCATTAATTGTGAGGACAAAGTAATCGTCACAAAAAATGACCGTATTTGTGACAATTTTTCGTCATTCACTATTTTATCGTCCCTATATAACTCGTCAGTGATGAAAAAATTGCATTTCCCTATATAACTCGTCAGTAGATGTAACTATGACAAAATTCATGTTTGTCACTAAAGAATCGTCACTAAATACTGTTTTTCTTGTAGTGAAAGGGAAATGTGCAAGCACGACGCACTGTAGATATACTGTTATTTTTCATTTCATATACTGTTTTGCCATTTAATATAATGTTATTTATTCTTTGTGTATTTATTATCTATTTACTTTTATATACTGTTTTCCCATTTTTATATACTATTTTCACTTTTCTATATATATATACTGTTATGAGAAAATAAATTATACATATACTGTTATGCATATATTGTTATTAGAAAATAAATTATATATAATGTTATTGCATCCCGTCGCGACCAGTCGTGCTACAGTGATATACTATTTTCCTATTTTATATACGGTTTCCCATTATTATATACTATTTTCACTTTTTATATATATATTGTTATTAGAAAATAAATTATATATATTGTTATGTATATATTGTTATTAGAAAATAAATTATATATATTGTTATTAGAAAATAAATTATATATACTGTTATTGAATCCCGTCATGAACAGTCGTGCTATAGTGCGTCGTGCTGTAGTAGGTCCCAAAAACAAATTTCAAGAAGTGTCTCCGGATGCTATTTTCTCACTCGGTGGGTGAACACTAAGCGGCCATAAATAAGGAGAGTATGATGGATTGGTTCATTAAGAATTAAATTCGAATTAGGCTCAATAGATTCAATTAATCGATTCCTGCATCTAAACCTAAAAATAATAATTGTGAATGCTCCTTTCTCATTATATTTTGAATGTAAAATATTGGCATCATTCCATTCCGTTGTCCCTTCCATATCAGCGTCCACCTTAAATTTCTAAGTACATTGGATGAAATTAAAAAAAAGCAACTTTTTTGACAAAAAGTAAACTATTTATTTATGAAATGAAAATCTCACATTTTATATATTTGGTAGGAACTTCAAATTTTAATTCTCGATTTAAAGTAATAAGAGATTATTTTCCTTAAAATCACGGATTTTTTTTTGTTTTAACTAGATTCCGATGTATGAAATAACAGATTCTCCGAAATCGCCTTTTATGGTTTAGTTTCGAGTAAGTAAAAGACTCTCAATCTTATTTCGATTTGGATCAGGAATTTTGGTCTATCTGGCTTTTATACGTTAGTCACAAGATTAGGAATCAATATAAATCAAATATTAATTATTTCAGTAAATAAAAAGGTGCCCGCTCAAATCTCAAAAAACACCATAACTCAAAAATATTCAAATATAATATTTAAAAATTATATTTCTTCACTTTCACTAGAACAAAAATACAAAAAAAAGACCTTTCAATACTAAATTTAACTACTACATCGATCATAATGACCTAAATATTATCCTTCTCAAATTTTCGAAAGAATTTTTTTTAATAATAATGTCGTGATCAATTTCATCTACTGAGTCACTTTCAATTGACAAAAGAGCTAATCTATTCAATCTTTTTTATGACATTGTCGATAAGAAATAATCTTTAATCAATTTAAGCCTTCAAGAACTTGTTTCTCCTGAAACAACGATAACCGGTATCGTCAAAAGCACTCTATAAATATTCTAAGCATTTGAAAAAGAACCTTTCATATCTTTCAAATAATTAAGCACATCTATTGATTTATTTAGCTCATTTGGCAATGCGACTTTTAAATATTTTAACTCACTAAACAAATCATTTCCATCAACATCAAAAACTCTGTCAAGCTTTAAAATTTCTTCAAGATTGACACAATTAACAGACTCAAATAACAGACTCAAATAAAAAAATAGAAGACTCAAATAACAGACTCAAATAAAAAAATAAAAATAAAAACTAAAGTCTAGAATTTCTTTATGTTTTGAGCAGCAACTTACAAAACTTGTCACCCACTAATAAAATCTGAACATCACTACCTATAATAACTCTAATCAATAACATTATCTCAAATTCTCCCCTAATAAACCCTAGATGTTAATATTGTTCTTAGCGAGATACTTCTTGAGGATCTCATACTTCATGAAAATAATGCCAACACTCAGCAGGACTTTATAGTACTCAGGCAGAATGCCTCTGTACAGTCCTCTGAACCCTATTGTATACTTCCGCGCTCTTCCGCCTGCTCCTTTCAGCTGCATTTTTCTTGCAAACCAGGTATAACGAAAATATTGCTATACCAGTTAAAAGAAAATTAAAATACAGTATTCAAATTAAAATTGCAAAAAGCCCCTATATTATGTTGAAATTGCAAAAAAACCCATACATTAACTAGAAATTGCAAATAGGATTTAGCAAAAAAGAAAAAGGAATGTTTATATATGTTTTGCCTCTAAACAGCCATGAAAATTTAGAAAAAAAAAAAATGTTATTGTTCACTGTTCCGCCAGTCTGGTGAAACTACTTGTTTTGCCTAATTAAGCATGTTTAAGATTGTCGAATGGTCGTGATCAACAAAAATAAAAATAAATGGACAATTCCGCCAGAGGCTCTAGCGGAACTGCTAGTGGCTGAGTTATTTTCAAAACAGTGCTATATGTTGAATTATTTTTCTAAACAGTGCTACTTTGAAAAAAAAAAGTCTAGGAATGAGGCCCTTGACCAAATATAAGATGAGGATCATGACATAGTTTCTAATGATCATATAATGCACATAGCTCTAGTTGCTAGTTGGGCCGGTTCGATGGCTTTATACGAATTAGCAGTTTTTGATCATTCTAATTCTATTCTTGATCCAATGTAGAGATTATGATCATACGTACCTCTTTTTAGATTATGATGATACCTCTTATGTTAACTATTCATGAATAAATGTTTAAAACACCCAACTCATAATTGGCAAATTCGTGGGTTCAATTCCTACTGGATGCCTGAACATTACCTGACTTGGTGCTGAATCATTCAGGTCTTTTGAACCATTTCTCGATTTGTGCATATCATCCTTGCGCATATGCCATGCTAATTTTCTCTGTGTCGTTCCAATTTTAACGGATGTCTCCGAAGAGACGAATCATTCAGGTCTTATCTTCTCCCAGCTGAATATTTAATTTTTTGATTTGTCTCACATGCCGACTTTGATCAGAGAGCTTGACACTACAGTTAATGACATTCAACTCTTCAAGCGAAGCTGGAAGGCCCTTCTGTGGAAAATTCATTATGCAATTACATCCAATAATTGTTAATTTCTTGAGTGAAGGAAGTGAACACAAATCAGAGGGTAATGATTGGAGATTCATACAATTAACTATTTCCAAACTGGAAAATTGATTCATAGGCGGGTACAAAGGCCAGTTATCTTGGGACAATGAAACAAGCTCATGACATTCTTCTACACGCAAATTTCTTAAGCAAACCAGTGAAAAAATTCCTTTCCATGATAGTGATCTGAGCTTAGAGCAATTTTTTATACACAATGACTTTAGAATCCGCAGGTTGTCGAATATCAGCAGTTCATCCAATGCCCTAAGGTTATGTTTCCCACATATTTGTACTTGAAGTTGGCCGCACAAACCTGAGAAATATAACTCACCAAACGAGGCAACTCCACGAATGGATATGTCAAACAACTGATCAGTATGAGGTAAATGCTCTAAGTGTAACCGCTCAAGTCGAGGGCATTTATTTATTACAAGGGAGCATAGGTATGGAAATCGACCAACTGAAGGCAACTCCCTCAACTATTGACAATTTCTTATTTCAAGAACTTGTAGAGAGGGGAACAACGTGAGCTGGTCTCTCCAATGCCACGCTTCTAATGCCGGCATGTCTTCAATGACCATCTTCTTTAAAGATTTGAATCCTATATCTGGACTAATTCCATATAACTGAGGTCCAATTTCTCTCACTCGATGCATAGAACTCATATGAAACTCCTTGAGAAAAGGAAGCAGTCCGAGAGGTGGGAGAATGTCCAATTCTGCACAATCTTGTAAATAAATAGACTCTAAATTAATGAGGGGGGTGCTACTGGACAACCATGTAGGAACAATGGCACCACCATACCCTAAGATATGTAGAGATTTAAGATTGCCATGTGGTTGGAGGCCCTCTAGAACATCTGCTTCTGGATTATCTCCAAACTCTGATTCTTCACGATCCCATGATAAACAAAGTTGACTAAGGAACTCCTTCTCGACTATTTGAGCCTCAAAGGCTTCCTCCTTGGATTTTACATTCATGAGATTGCAAATACTTAGTGATCCTCCAAGCTCCTTCAAATTTCCCAATTGTTGTATGCCAAAAGATCTTCTTCGTTTAACACGAAATTCATGTAGCTCTTTGAGAGAGGTTAGTTTTCCCACATCGGCGATCAAAGAATGCACTCTCTTTTCAGCAATAAAGTGCTCTAGGTTAACGAGATTGCTAAACTTGTCTGGTAATTTGCGAAGTTCTCCACAATTAATTATATCTAAGAACTGTAGCTGATAAAGCTTGCATATATCTTCCGGAAAGGTTTCAAGAGGCTGATCGGAGTCAAGCCTAAGATATCGTAGATGGGTAAACTTTGCAATTATAGGGAGAAAAAATTCAGAGCTATGAGTAGCATTTAATCTCAATACACGTAAGTTTGTAGCCCATTTGATGCTACTTAGGAATCTTTTTTCAACATCAGGATATATGCAATCCTCTTTTCCGAAGTACATAAAGGATCTCAGATTCTCGGCTGATATGCATATGGCACGATCTACCAATTCTTTATCAAAATCTTTTCCAACAATCGATAAATGACGGACAGTTGAGGGGACTGGTCTACTCCATGAACCATCCATACATACCCATTCATGAGAGGAAACTAAATCAGACACTAAATCATTTGTTTGATAGTGAGACCACATGCACCCCAAAGTCCGATTTTCCTTGTCGACTCTTTGTAAGAAAGCATGATGAACTAGAAAGTTGAAATACTGGATTCCAATATCCTCAGTTCTCCTTAATTTTGAATCAACAAAACCTTGAGCTATCCATATGCGCACCATATCTTCTCGGTCCAAAGGGTAATCCTTCGGAAATAAAGCACAATAAGAGAGACATTGCTGCAAATCAAAAGGAAGGTTCTCATAACTCAACCTCACTACAGGCATAATACCAACGTTTCCTTGCGACTCTTGAGACTCTTGCTGCTTCAGAATTCTCCTCCAATGCTCTTCATCAAGGTCTCTTTTCAATAACGCACCGACATTTTTTGCTAGTAAAGGGTTACCTTTCAGTTTTTTGGCTATTTGGCGACCAACACACACTAAATTCCGATGTCTCCCGGATGACTCATCTTCAAATGTGAACGATATGAATAACTTCCAAAACTCTCTTTGTTCCAAACGCTCCAAATAGATTGATTTGGAGGACGATATCATATGTGCAACTGAATGCATTCTGGTTGTCACCAAAATCACACTCCCTTTCATCGCGTCATGTTTCAGAGGAGCCAATAGTGATTCCAGTCGATCCTTATGCTCATCCTCCCACAGGTCATCCAAGACAAGTAAAAATCTTTTTGATCTCAAAGATTGGGAAAGCATCTGATGCAGAATTTGTAGGTTTTGGATTTTGCAATACCTATCATCGTGAGAGACTTGCCGCAATATTTCATGAGCAACGCTGACACCATCGAAATTAGAAGTCAAAGTAACCCACATCTGTAGCTCAAAATAGGTTTTAACTCGTAGGTCCTTGTACACTAGCTGCGCAAGAGTGGTTTTCCCCACACCACATGAGCCAATTATAGCAAAAGTAGAGAGGGCACGGTCCGCCGCTTCATAATCCACTAGTAGCTGTATCAAAGAATCTCTCTCCTCATCCCTCCCCAATATTCTCCTCTCACATAAGAATGATGTTCTCATGGTTCGCATCGGTTGTCTCAATTGAATCACCTCATTTGACTCCTTCCAGAAACCCAGTTTGTCATGAAAATCTGATCTGATTGCATAACCCAGAACATAACTAACGTCTCGCAAACTCTCTATTAAGCTCTTCATAGAATAAGCCATTCCAAGCAGGTTGATGTGCCTCTTCTTTTTAAAAGAACAAAATTGCTGGAATTTTGAGAACACTTTTAAAGAACTGAGCATTGAACCCCGATCATATTGAGGCTCCACCTCGCTTTGAATGCGATAGTAATTTAACTGCTCGAGTAAATCATCAGCTTTATAAGTCACGTGACGCAGGTCCCAAACTGAATAGAGCAACGACTCAGACCAAGTTGATCCCCATGAGTTCTTCTTGATGTTGATGATGACTATATGGATCTTATTCAGCTCCTTGTTCAAACTGGCAAGTTCTTTCAGGAGTCCGACCTGCTTGGTCCATGCCTCTAGCGCCGAGCATTTCCTGAGTACCGAGATGATCATCCAATCCACTGCAGCCAAGAGAGCAAATGGAGCTTCCATGCCAAGTTTAGAAAAGCAGAAGAGATCTATCTATCAAAGGAACCAATATGAAACAGATGTTGATAAGCCCAAGCCAAAAGAAATAATATTTGTATTTTTTTCTATGTAAATTCATCTAGAGAATTGTAATACATGTATCCACCATCTAGAAATATGGATCATGTACTTAGATAATTGTGTGAGTATAATGTTAGGGTTTAATGTGATTCATGTATGCATGAACCATTTAGCCTATAAATAGAACCCATTTTCATTTTGTAAGAGACAAGAAGAAAGAAATATATTAAGAAATATTAAGAAAAAGAAAGTTATTCTTCTTCCATTAAAATTGTGAGTTTGCGAGGGTAAATCCACAAATTGGCATCAGAGCCGATGGCGAATCCCGGGAGAATGTCGTTTGGGGGTATGTCACTGCCACGATTGACGAGAGTTAACTACAACAACTGGAGCATCCAGATGCGAGCACTACTCGGGGCCCAAGATGCATGGAACGTAGTCGAGAACGGCTACACCGAACCAGAGAATACCGACGATATGACAGTAAGTGAAATCAAGGCATTGAAACAAAAGCGAATGAATGACAAGACAGCGCTATACATGCTGTTCCAAGCAGTTGACGAGTTAGATTTTGAAAAGATAGCAAGCGCGGTAACGGGCAAAAAAGCATGGGATACATTGCAAAAATTTTCAAGGGAACCGACCGAGTAAAGCAAGTAAGACTCCAAACTCTACGCGGCGAGTTGGAGTGTATGAAGATGAAGGAGTCAGAAGGTGTATCCGACTACATCACACGTGTGCAAACCGTGGTAAATCAGCTCAAGTGTAATGGTGAAACTCTAAAGGACTCGAGGGTCGTGGAAAAAATTTTACGGTCGCTAACCGAAAATTTCGAGAATGTCGTGTGCGCCATTGAAGAATCGAAGGACCTAGAGAAGCTAACTATTGATGATCTCGCTGGGTCGTTAGAGGCACACGAGCAACGCAAGAAGAAGAAGAACGAGTCGCTTGACGAAGCGCTGCAAGCCAAGATGCCTATCAAAGACGAAAAGGCACTCTACACTCAAAACTTTCGTGGTAGAGGGCGTGGCCGTGGAGGTCGCAGCAATGATCGCGGTGGTGGAGGCCGCGGTCGAGGTGGATACTATGAGGAGAAGGGGCAGTCAAGCCAACAAAATTGGCGAGGTAGAGGACCTGGTCGTGGGAGAGGCGGCCGGTCAAATCACTATAATGTCGAGTGCTATAAGTGTGGCAAATACGGTCACTATGCGAAGGACTGCAACTCCGACAAGTGTTACAATTGCGGCAAGGTCGGGCATTACGCAAAAGTTTGCTATGCCGAAAAGAGAGTGGAGGAGAACACCAACCTTGTCACGGAGGATGAGATGAAAGATGGGTTTCTCATGATGGCATACAACGATATCAACACCGATGGCGATACTGAGTGCGGTACCTCGACACCGGTGCAAGCAACCACATGTGCGGGCACAAGCACCTATTCAAGGAGATGCGAGAGGTTGAAAATGGACACGTGTCATTCGGAGACGCATCAAAGATCCAAGTAAAAGGTCAAGGTACGGTTCACTATTTACAAAAAGGTGGTACGGAAGGGTCAATTGAGGATGTTTATTACGTACCTGATCTTAAGAGCAATATTTTGAGTATGGGACAACTCATGGAGAAGGGATACTCGGTATTCATGAAAAACCGGGTACTACAATTAAAAGACAATCAAGGACGCTTGGTAGCACGAGTTGAAATGGCCAAAAATCGCATGTACAAGCTCAACTTGCGAAATGTGCAGGAAAAATGTCTACAAGTTGATATGGAGGACAAATCGGCATTATGGCATCTAAGGTTTGGTCACCTTCATTATGGTGGCCTAAAGGAGTTGGCCAAGAAGAACATGGTCCATGGGCTACCAGACATGGACTACATCACCAAGTTTTGCAAATGATGTTTATTCGGCAAGCAAGCAAGGACCTCATTTCAGAAAAAGGCGAAATATCGAGCAGAAAGACCTCTCGAGTTGGTGCATACTGACATATGTGGCCCAATTACACCCAAATCATTCAGTGAGAAAAGATATTTCATCACATTTGTAGACGATAATACAAGGAGGACATGTGTTTATTTTTTGAAGGAAAAATCTGAGGCTCTCGAAGTGTTCAAAAGATTCAAGGTTTTAGTCGAGAAGATGACCGGGACTTACATCAAGGCGTTACGGTCGGATAGAGGCGGGGGAGTACATGTCAACCGCTTTCACGAGTTATTGCGAGAAGTATGGGATTAAGCGATTCTTGACTGCACCATACTCTCCTCAACAAAATGGTGTGGCCGAGAGGAAGAACCGAACCATTCTCGACATGGTTCGGTCGATGTTGAAAAGCAAAGGTATGCCAAAAGAATTTTGGGCAGAGGCGGTACAATGTGCCGTGTATATACAAAACCGATGCCCACATGCGAAGTTAGGTGAGATAACACCCCAAGAGGCTTGGAGTGGTCAAAAGCCGACTGTATCACATTTCAAAGTATTCGGTAGTGTGGCTTATGCACACGTACCGGATCAAATGAGGACTAAGCTTGACGATAAAAGCAAGAAGTTCGTGCTCATTGGATATGACGAGAAAACAAAGGCATACAAGCTCTTCGACCCAATTGGAAGGAAAGTTATGATGAGCCGGGACGTACATGTGAATGAAGAGAGCGCGTGGGATTGGAATAACAAAGATGAGATGACACATGACGAGGCCAAGTTAGGTGAGGCCGAGAAAGGAGAATCACCGGCATCAACCTTTGTACCGACTAGCCCCGTACCATCTGATGTTGAAGATGAGCCAAGACAACCAAGGATGCGAAGCATTCAAGATTTATACGACTCGACAAGTGAGGTACATTTAATTTGTCTTTTGGCGGATGCCGAAACAATTACATTTGAGGAAGCGGTACGAAATGAGAAGTGGCAAGCAGCCATGAATGAAGAAATAAAAGCAATAGAGCGAAATCAAACTTGGGAGTTGGTTGAATTGCCAAAAGGAAGTCAGCCCATAGGAGTAAAATGGGTATACAAAAAGAAGATGAACGCTCAAGGTGAGATAGAGCGGTACAAGGCAAGGCTAGTTGCAAAGGGCTATCGACAAAAGGCGGGGATAGACTATGATGAAGTCTTTGCCCCAGTTGCAAGAATGGAAACGATTCGCCTTCTCATAGCTCAAGCAGCTCAATTCAAATGGCAAATTTTTCAAATGGACGTCAAGTCAGCATTTTTGAATGGCGTGCTAGAAGAAGAGGTGTAAGTAGAGCAACCACCTGGGTACATGAAAATCGGGGAAGAGAAGAAGGTGCTGAAATTGAAGAAGGCACTTTACGGGTTGAAACAAGCACCTCGAGCTTGGAATACTCGCATCGACACTTACTTCAAGGAGAACGGGTTTACTCAATGTCCATACGAGCATGCACTATACGTAAAAAAGAATGAAGGCAATTTGCTCCTTGTCGCTCTTTATGTTGATGACCTCATTTTTATGGGGAACAATGGTGAGATGATAGAGGAGTTCAAAAGCGTGATGACTCGGGAGTTCGAGATGACGGATTTGGGTTTGATGAAGTATTTCCTTGGTCTAAAGGTTAGACAAGGAAAGACTGGGATTTTTGTGTCACAAGAAACATATGCAAAAGAAATTCTGAAAAGGAACAAAATGGCAGATTGCAACCCGGTATTGACACCGATGGAACCCGGGGCAAAACTTTCTAAGTTTGATGGTGGCGAACGAGTAGATACACGACCAAATATCGAAGTCTAGTTGGGAGTCTCCGCTATCTCACATGCACAAGACCGGACATTTCTTATAGTGTTGGAGTTGTAAGTCGATTCATGGAGGAGCCGGTCTATACGCATTTAAAAGCGATAAAGAGAATTTTGCGGTATATTCGGGGAACTGAATCATTTGGGTTATTCTATTCCAAAGCAGAAGATTTCAAGCTAGTGGGATATTCCGATAGCGATTGGTGCGGAGATGTTGATGATCGTAAAAGCACATCGGGGTATGTGTTTTATATGGGAGATACGGCATTCACATGGTCCTCAAAGAAACAACCAATAGTGACATTATCGACGTGCGAGGCGGAATACGTAGCAGCATCTTGGTGTGTATGCCATGCAACTTGGTTAAGGAACTTGTTGCACGAGTTGAAACTGACGCAACACGAGACGACCGAAATACGAGTCGATAATAAATCCGCAATCGAGTTAGCAAAGAACCCAACACATCATGAGAGGAGTAAGCACATTGATGTGCGTCTTCATTTCATTCGAGAGCAGGTGAAGAAAGGTGATGTGCGAGTGAGTCATGTGGCAAGTCATGACCAAGTGGCTGACATATTCACGAAACCACTTCCGACGGCGTTGTTTGAAAACTGTAAGGCGATGATCGGGATGAAGAATAGGCTTGCGCTTAAGGGAGGAATTTGTTGATAAGCCCAAGCCAAAAGAAATAATATTTGTGTTTTTTTCTATGTAAATTCATCTAGAGAATTGTAATACATGTATCCACCATCTAGAAATATGGATCATGTACTTAGATAATTGTGTGAGTATAATGTTAGGGTTTAATGTGATTCATGTATGCATGAACCATTTAGCCTATAAATAGAACCCATTTTCATTTTGTAAGAGACAAGAAGAAAGAAATATATTAAGAAATATTAAGAAAAAGAAAGTTATTCTTCTTCCATTAAAATTGTGAGTTTGCGAGGGTAATCCACAACAGAAGCAAATGAAAGAGGGAACGCAATTAATCAAAATTGCAAAAGAGGAGATGAACCGGAAGAAAATGGTGGGTCTATTGATTATTCGTAATTGGAAGAGGAGATAGAATTCGAATTAGACAAAGGAGATGAATATAATTGAAGGATGGATGACAAAGGGAGGAATTATTTAGATGGGTGTTAGACGCGGCAGTCTGTTAACTTAATTTCGTCTTGTTTTCTTTTTTAGGTAATTTCGTCTTGTTAGTTGCTGGCTTTGTTTCCTATTCGCTGGCAATCAGTCCCTCTACTTTTCTTTTTGCTCATAAAATTTTTCCTAAACTTTATAACTGTTCTATTATAAGAAACTAGTACATTATTTGCACTAAGTTATGAATATTTTAATATTTTCTTTTTCTTAGAAGATGCCAAATTATAATTACATAAAAGGATATAGGATGTAAAATTAGCTTATAATATAATTACAATATAACATAACTATGTATTATGAATCTATAATTTTTTAATTATATAAGATATAAATTTCTTTAATTTTAAATTTTACATTACGACATAATACGATATAATTATAAACCAAAGTATAAGAAATAAAGCAAAATAAAATAGGCAATTGATACTATATCATAATATTTACTATTTAGCCCAACCTAATTTTTCATCTCTTTTTGAACATTCTCAAAAATCACATTATTCAAATAATCTAAATTGTTGAATGATATGAAATTTTTACATCTTAATCGTTGATTCAAAGTCTTGATTCCATGAGTTTCATATAATTTTATAGATATTCATATGATAGTTATTTTATAATCATCACCCTCATTTTTATTACTAAAGTTGGACGTGAATTCAACGAAACAGATTATTTTTAAGATTTTGTTGTGTCACCTGCACACAAATTCCTAATTTTTTTCTTGACAAGAGTAGTGAAAATCAAGGTTGAACTAATTATGTGTTTTTATTCAAATAGAAGATGAATAGCTCAACCACCAAAACATATATTTTTTTGTTTTATTTAGAAAAATGGTGATTCTTAATCACAAATTGTATTTCTTCAACTAACATCATCACATATAATTTCCTTTGATTTTTCTCTCAGTTTTGAACTCCTTTTTGGTATAATTCCGAGTAAATTTTTTATTTTACTTAAGTATGTGAAAATGAATTATATACGATATCATGTGAGAAATATAATTATATTATAGACACACTTATATAAAATAAATGTATTTTTAGATAATTAAAATTACATAATTAGATTTTTAAAATATAAGATGAATTATATAATAATAATAATAATAATAATAATAATAATAATAATAATAATAATAATAATAATAATAATAATAATAATAATAATAATAATAATAATAATAATAATAATAATAATAATAATAATAATAATAATACATAAAAGAAGCCTATGTAAAATAATGTATATATTTAGATAATTATATTGCATAATTAGACATATCAAATTATATTATAGTGCATTGATTAATCCCCTAAATTATTGTTCAACCTCATTTTTGAATTCTTCTTGAGCCAAATCACTTATTTTTCTCTCTGCCGTAATTTTTCTTAAATATTAGTGTTTACTTTCTCAAAATCATTGATATTCTATAGCCATTTATGTATGGTTATTAACACATTATTGTATAATTTGATAGATTGGTATTTCATCTTTCATCTTTCATCTTTGATTTAATGAGAACCTTTAAAATCTTTGATTTCTCAAACTCATTGTTATTATGTGGCAATCTAGACAATATTATTAAAATAAGCTCATTTATGATTTCTTATAGTAATGTTTCATGTTTTATATTTTATCATCATTTTTTTAGAATCACAATATCGTTTCATTTCTTAAGTTCTAATATTCTTTGATAATTTAGACATGACTACCACATCATTTGTTAGATTAATATTTCACGTTATATCATCTATTTTGTGATCTCTTTAATTTCTAACAAAGTATTACTTATATTTACTTTTCGTAATCAAATTATACATAATAATACATAAGTAGGTAAATGCGTAAGTAAAAATATCTTGTAAACTAACTTTATATGATTATATTATTTTATTTTTATATTATGAATAACTGTTCAAATTTAATTGAATTTAATTTGCATCATTATATTTCTTGAGACATTTATCATAAGAGATTTTTTGAAAGGGTTCAGATATGTAGTGTCAGTACTTTGGAGCGTTCAGCACCGTCCGATTTCAAAATGATATATTGATAAACACAAAAGATATAGTGAACAAAATCTAAAGGTATATGGAAAGCACAAAAGCTATAGTGAACAAAATATACAGGTATATTAATATAAAGGTATAGTGAATAAATATAAAGGTATATTTTCAATTAGTTATACATAAATATATACGTGTACAGCTAAAATTGTATAATGGTATTGTTTAGGCACTCCATAAGCTGGGCACTCCGAATAATTTTTTTTTTAAATATGAAAGCTTAGGGAGTACTTTATAATGTCACAAAAGTTAGGAGTGTTTCTGCAAATTTGCCCTCAATAATTAACGGGCTAAGTTAAAAAAACAAATGCAATATTTTATACTAGGGGAAGCCCGTCATATGTTTCGAGCCCAAACAGAATTCCAATCCAGTTCAAGTGTTCTTCGTTCACTCAGTCTAGAGTGACCAGTGACGACTACACAGCTTCTTCTTCTTCTTCCAACACCAAAATGGTGTCGATCGGCAACGCTTTCAGGTCAGCTCCGCTCCAGCCACGCTTCCAATACAAATACAATATAGCCTCAATTTCGCATAGGCCCGCCCTCCTTCCCTTTTGCTCACAGGTAATGAATGATAATCCGAAGAGTTTTTTTTTCCCCTTCAAAAAACCTCTTCGGATTCTTTCTTTCTCTGTATCCCATTTTTCTAGATGAATTAGAACCATTCACTCAATTTCCTCTGAATTACTATTTCGAAATCGTTGGATATAAAACATGAAACGAAAGCAAGCAGATCTGCAATTGACATAATTCAGGTCTTCTCAGTTGTTGACATTTGTGAGCCTTAATCAAAGTTCAACTATAGTCCCTCAGTGAAATTTAGCCCTTTTACGCAGCTCTCCCATTCTAGATGAAATTTTTAATCAAAGCTCTTGATTGCCTCTTTGGCAGGTTTTGGTACTACAATATTGGTTAGATTCCGGTGGTAGTGAAGTTAGAATGCAAGTTAAGTGCTTTCTTTCGTCGACAGCTTTGCCAATCGAGGTTTGATTCACTTTTTTGGTGATAAGGCAAAAAAAGGCATAATTTCATTAGTACCCCTAGAAAATACCTGACTATATATCAAATAATTGGTAATAGAAACTTGTGCACCTGAACTTCTTATTATTATTTTTACCCAAATTTATAATGCCACATGCAAAAGAAATGAAAGCTAAATTTTGTCCAAATTTAATTCTTATTATTATTTTTTAAGGGTTTAGCAGAGTAAGTTGTTACTTTATTACCTACAGAGAATCTGTCTTCAAATTCTTATATATTATTGTCATATAGTTTAAACCGCATATCCTGATGTACTGAATATCTTTTGACCAATTAGTCAGTATTGAATGTTATTCTGAAAAACTTAGCATTTTACCACTATTTCTTGTGCAATAATAATTTGTTTTCTCTTTTTTTGTTAGTGCCTATTGTCACATAGAAAGATAAATCGAGTCAGAGCAAGTGGAAGGCTGTCAAAGTTGTATGTGATTCTGGACCTCACCAAACTCGAACAGCAAGCAAGATTGAAAGACGGTTTGATGAAATACTGCCAAAAAGTATATTCAATATTTAATACTTATATATTTGTTTGTTTGTTTATTTATTTGTTTATTTGTTATCTGTTTTGGTAGGCTTACAACAGAGTACTGGACAAGCCAACAACTGAGCCGAGAGAACCCGGGATTTGCATGCGTGAAAATCCCTTTTATGCTAACACAGTCAGAAGGTTTATTTCAAAAAATTAAATTTTATTTCTAATATATTGCACGTAAATAACTATATTTTTTTTTATTGTACTTTGTATAACTTAGTTTTTTTTGTTGGGTTTTAGTTTCCGAGACAGAAGATGCGGATACAAAGAGCTTAACAAAGTCTTGAAGGGAAAATTGTCAGAATCAAAATCTAGCTGCAATTCTATCAAGATTCAAGAAACTCAAGTATGTTTATATTTAGGGTTTATGGCGTTAAGATTTTTCTTAAAATACAAAATTATGCTGAAATTTGATGGGCTTGACTTTTACTATTTTTTTAGGACATGATTGTGATTTATGATTCTTTACAATTGGCTTGCAAGTGTATACTGAACTCCTGTGGATATGTCATGCGCAAGTAAGTTTCATAATTTCATTTGAACCCAATTGACATAGCTTTATTTTGCCCTCAACTTGACAATAAATTAAAAAACAAGCAGGTCATTAAAGAAAGAAAGAAAAAAAAGTTCACTATACCTGACTATTCTGGTGATTCGCACCGCTCATCCGGCTCCAGTACCCGGTACGGTTACAGTTCTCAATATGGATCCAGTGTCAGATGCGGGTCTAGTGCAGGATATGGATACAGTACAAGTGGCAGAGGTGGGTACGGTAAGAATGCGACAGCTTCGTATGGTGCAGGCTATGGCGGCCGGCGGGCATGGATACGGCACACGATATTGGATTGTCATGAAAAACCATAAATATCTTGCCTTGTTGGTTTTCGTGCATGCTAGAAAAATATAACGGCTCTGATTGGTTTATTCATGTATTATAAGGAATATAGAGGCCTTGGTGGATGTTTGGATGGGGATGTATGGATACAAATGTATAACTTCAACAAAATTGGAAGAATAAATGTACTAGAATGATGTTTTGCCCATAATTTATTCACATATCCAATTTGTTCATTGTAATGTTGTTGGATTCAAATTTTTGTTCGATGAAATCTCGTTTGTTCTTGTATGTGGAACTGCATACTTTAATATGATCCTACGTCATCCCTAATGGGATGATCGTTAGGCTCATCATTAGGTATGTAGTGAATCATAATGAGGAATGTGAGTGACAAAGATGAAATGTGTTCCTCTCGTAAAGAGGGAGATATCTCTGGACCCCCTGATGAACTAGGACTGAAGTAAATGCATGGTCATGCTCAAAATGGATTAACATGTGTTATTAATATCATTTTGTATTTACTCAGTCTAATTCTCGATCGGGAAAAAGACTTTGATCAAACTCAAGGATGACATATTTCCATGCCTTGTGATCAAGACATATATCGTAGAAAAAAAGGAATAAGTAGATGTCAATTCAGATAGGTTTATGATTGCTGATTATTTCATTTAACATGAGTAGTCATGACATTTCTCTAGAGGTTACTCATGACTTACGATCTTTGGAAGATTGTTGCCAGCATTAAATGGAACCTATACGGTCATACATAGAACAATGTCTAATAAGGAAGGAAATGCTCTTAAATGATTATACATATGATGTATAAATAAGTGAAAGAAATAATCAATCATTCGATGATTGGGATGAATGATTGTGTAAAAATCAGCATACTTTTGTTGGCAACAGAATAGTTCCGTTGGCAACATAATTCAGCCAATTCCTTGGCAGCCAAGATTTCTGATAAGGAAATCCTATTCCATTGGGAACATAATAGGTCCGTTGGTAATATAATAAGCGCTGGAATTAGGATTTTAGTCATGGTGACTGAGCAATCCTTCACCTCCCTCTCTAGTATAAAAATAGGGGATGTCCGCCCTATTAGAAACATATTTTCAAAGCCTCTAGGCTGCCGTTATACAGATCTCGTTATACTATATTTATCTTGTTTCTGTGATGTTTATATTTATAAATCAAAAACTAAATCCTTCAGAATATTAAGTAAAGAAGTGCCTCCCATGTCAGACCCCTCGTTATTATGATAATTTTCCACATGGGTCATGCCAAAGCTGAGTGTGTGGAAAACTAGTCTTTGTAAAGGAGGGTATGCGGGAGATGTCGTCCAGCATGGGTCATGCCAAAGCTGAGTGTGTGGAAAACTAGTCTTTGTAAAGGAGGGTATGCGGGAGATGTCGTCCAGCATGGGTCATGCCAAAGCTGAGTGTGTTGGACTCTATTTCGCTGATAATCATACATGATTAAACTTAACTGAGCTAGCAAGTCGGACAAGTGCTCAGGGCACAAGATGGGATAATACACCGGGTATATGGTGCCCATTCCATAAAAGGAAAGAGTTGTATATGATACAATTGGAAGTGTTCCTACCTAAATAATTATGTATTAAGGGTTGCGCCAAAGAGGACTTAATACACGATGAAATATGGATCTTGATTTACTATGAAACCTCATTTAATTGAAGATTCCGAATCAATACTACTGAAGGTGGTTTATTTGAAAAAAAATAGTGGGAGTACAATTTAAGAAATACCAAAATAAAATAACCCAAATGAATAAATAATAATGACACTTTATATTTTAATTTGTAGAATAATGGCAAACAATAACAATTCAACTGGGTTGAATTTGCAATCTATCTTTGAGAAGGATAAGCTCAATGGGTCTAACTTCCTTAATTGGTTTAGAAACCTGAGAATTGTTCTCAAGGCTTACAATATACTATATATTATAGAAGAGGCTTATCCAGAGGAACCAAAACAGGGAGCCACAAGGGCTGTCCGGGACGCGTACGCTAAATACATCAATGATGACACAGAGGTAGCTTATCTCATGCTAGCGACCATGACCTCCGTGATTCAGAAGCAACTGGAGGACATGGGTGCTTACGATATGATCATAACTCTCAAGGAAATATCCCAAGAGCAGGCTAGAGTTGAAGGTTTATCCCCGTCTCTCTAACTGATACGAAGATGGTTGAAGGTTCATCTGTGAGTGCTTATATACTCAAGATGAAGAGCTATCTTGATCAGTTGGAGAGGCTTGATTTAGCTATGCCCAGAGAATTGACTGTTGACATAATTCCCGGGTCATTGCCTCCTAGTTTTAAGCAATTCATCATGAACTATAATATGCATCAGATGGAGAAATCCATCACTGAGTTTAATGGGATGCTTAAGAACGCACAGTAGGACATGAAGACAAATGTTGTCAATGACATCCTAATGGTTCGCAAGAAGATGGGTAAGAAGACCGGAAACAAGAGCAAGGCTAAAGGCAAGGTGTTGCCTAAATCTAAAATCAAGAAAGACAAGGATGGAGTTTGCTTCCATTGCAACAAAGTTGACCATTGGAAGAGAAACCCTAAACAAACTCTATCAGGCTGAAATAAAGAAGGGTAGTGTGATTACTGCTTCGGGTATTTTTGTTATTGAAACTAATTCACTTACTCCTAAATCTTGGGTATTGGATACCGGATATGGTACTCACATTTGTAATGATGTGCAGGGACTATAAAGGAGTAGAAGTAATCTAAGGGCAAAGTCAACCTGCGTGTGGAAAATGGAGCAAGAGTTTCTGCATTTAGCCGTAAGAACTTATTTATTGACTTTGTCTAGTGGACTTGTATTAGTATTTAATAATTATTATTTTGTACCTGCTATGAGCATAAATATTATCTCTATTTCTATTCTAGATTTGGATGGTTATAAATTTATTATTGAGAATAATAATTGCTCTATCTTAAACGATAATCTTTTCTATGGAAATGTTCTATTAGAAAAAGGTCTTTACATACTACATCTTAAGAAAAAGAATTATAAGTTCATATATAACATTAATACTAAACAATTTAAATCAAATGACTCAAATCTTACATATCTCTGGCATTATCGCTTAGGCCATATAAATGAGAAACGTATTTCTAAACTCCAGTCTCATGTACTTTTAGACTCATTTAATTTGGAATCATTTGAGATGTGCGAGTCTTTTACTTGGCAAGATGACTAAGAAATCCTTCACAAAAGTTGGTGAAAGGGTCAATGACTTATTAGGACTTATGTGGACCAATGAGTAAGCCGACTAGAGGTGGGTATCGGTACTTCATAACTTTTACAGACAACTTCAGTAGATATGATTATGTCTACTTAATGAAGCGTTTAAAGAATTTAAAAATGAAGTACAAAATCAACTTGGTAAGAAGGTTAAAGCATTTCGATCTAATCGAGGAGGCGAATATCTGAGTCAAGAATTTAAAGATCATTTCAGAAAATATGAAATAGTTTCACAACTAACTCCTCCAGGAACTCCTCAATGGAATGGAGTGTCTAAAAGGAGGAATTGAAACTTATTGGATATGGTTCGAATGATGAGTCAAACGAATATTTCAATGTCTTTCTGGGTTATGCTCTTGAGACTGCCGCATTCATACTAAACAAAATTCCATCCAAAGCGGTTCAAAAGGTGCCATATAAGATGTGGACGGGGAAAAGCCCCAAGTTGTCTTTTCTTAAAATATGGGGATGTGAGACTTATGTCAAATGTCAGTTTCCCGATAAACTCGGACCTAAATCTGATAAGTGCATGTTTGTGCGATATCCTAAGAAAACTAAAGGATATTACTTTTACCACCCATCGGAGAACAAAGTGTTTGTTGCTCGTAATGGAGCCTTCTTAGAAAGAGAGTTTGTCTCTATGAGAAGCAGTGGGAGCAAAGTACAACTCAAATAAATTCGAGACCTGCCTATGGTTGCAGAATCTATAATGGATGAACAAACAAGCTCTCAAGGAGTTGGTGAGCTTGAAACACGACAGACTCAACATAAATCTAGTAGGATTCATCATGAGCCCGAGAGATATGGATTTCTCTCGTCTAATGATGATGATGTGACATTCATAGATGATGAACCCACGTCATATCAAGAGGCTATGAAGAGTTCCGACTCTTAGAAATGGTTAGAAGCCATGAGAGCCGAGATGCAATCCATGCAAGATAATCAAGTTTGGAATTTGATTGATCCATCCGAAGGCTTGAAGACCATCGGATGTAAGTGGGACTTTAAGAAGAAGACCGACGTGGATGGAAAGGTACAAACCTACAAAGCAAGGCTTGTAACGAAAGGTTTCAAACAAGTTTATGGTATTGACTATGATGAAACCTTCTCACCGATAGCTATGCCTAAATTCATCAGAATTCTATTAGCCATAGCAGTATATTATGACTATGAAATATGGCAAATGGATGTCAAAACAACTTTTCTAAATGAAAATATGATCGAGAATGTGCATATGATGCAACCTGAGGGTTTTGTCGATCCCAAGAATTCTAGTAAAGTTTGCAAGCTTCAGAAATCCATCTATGGATTGAAGCAAGCATCTCGAAGTTAGAACCTTCATTTTGATGAAGTTATCAAAAGTTTTGGTTTTATCAAAAGTGAAGGTGAGCATTGTGCTTAAATAAAGTTCAACAGGAGCACGGTAGTATTCCTGGTGCTTTACGTAGATGACATATTACTTATGAGAAATGACATCCCGACATTATTGAATGTCAAGAAATGGTTGGGAGATAATTTCTTGATGAAAGACCTTTGAGAAGCCTCCTACGTGCTAGGAATCAGGATCTATAGAGATAGATCCAGAAGGCTTATAGGTCTGAGTCAAAGTACATATATAGACAAGGTCATGAAACGGTTCAGAATCCAAGAAAGGATTTTCGCCTTTGTCACATGGCGTTTCTCTCAGTAAGACATAGTGTCCTACAAGTGATAAAGAGCGAAAGCACATGGAAAGGATCCCGTACGCTTCGTCTATAGGATCTATCATATATACCATGATATGTACTAGACCAGATGTGTCATACTCATTGAGCGCAACAAGCAGGTTGTAGTCTAATTCAGGTGAAAGTCATTGGATAGCTATTATAAGAATCCTTAAGTACTTATGAAGAACTAAGGACTTGTTCCAAGTCTATGGAGGTCTGGAAGACGAGCTCGTTGTAAAAGGTTACACCGACGCAAGCTTCCAGACAGATTCAGACGACTTTAGATCGCAATCAGGTTATTTATTTTGCCTAAATGGAGGCGCAGTGACATGGAAGAGTGTTGGGTCTCGGACGTGCATAACGCAGCGGAAAACAAAAATTTCGTCCAAAACCAATCCGAGGATCCGTGCGTATCGGTTAAATCAAAGAAATAAATCTTAAAGATACCTTTCGGATTACGCTTAATCCATGACGTTCAAACCATGCGTGTTGTCCATGCGCCTCTAAACCGGTTACCGTCCTAACCGATTTTTCTTCCGTCTAGGCCATCTAGGTCGAATCGTGCGGAAGTCATCTACCGCACACACAATCAGTCTCCACCGAAACTCTCAACAACCCGTTCTCATCTTCTTAGGCCGAATAGATCACAAGTGCCGAAAGTACGAACGCCTCTACCGGTATCCACACGAATAAACTTCTTAAAACAGGAAGAAGAACAATATATATGCTAGTAGCTTGTTCTCCTCTTGCATAAAAAAACTTTTTTCTTCTTCTTATTTTATCTCACAAAAGATGTATATAATTCCTCTCATATAATCGCACTCCTTCATTTTTGTCATACAAAAAAAAGCACCATTTCATAATTTTGTCATACAAATTAGAAAGTACATTTTCTCTCTTTTGTCTCACAAAAGAGAATGAGATATAATGAGAGAGAGAATGATGTGTTGTGTTATGAATTTGGAGCCCTCTATGTCCTTATATAGAGGTGAAGAGTCATGTCTCTTCACACTAAAAGATGTGTATGACATCACTCATCATTATCCATATGCCATCATCTAGACTCTTCTAGATTACATGATCTTTTGTGCTCATAGTCTTTATATACATATATATCACATCTTATCATATAAGATGACAATATATTTTGTAACATTCTTATGCAACTCATCATATAAGTCGCTAGATTTTTCTGCGCCCGTTTCAGTTTGTTCTTTGTGTGTGACCCTGTAGGTTCACTTAATGTTGGCAATAGACTTGACAGTCTATAAATCATGAGCGGACTCTAGCAAGCCATCATGACTACCTAATTTAAGTGAATATCGGTGGATCCTATTTACCTAATCAACAATCACGTATTTAGTCCCTTTGTCATGCGATATCTATATCGATCATAAGGCATGTAATACGTCATCCTTATGTTAATCGAATTAATATTTCTTGATCCCGAATTAAACTGAACAAGAACAAATGACATTAATAACTCTTATTAATTCATTTGAGTATGGCCATACATTTCTTCGGTACAATTCATCAAGAGGCCTAAAGATATCTCTCTCATTTATGAGAGGAACAAATCCCGTCTTGATTGCACTCATCCCTATACATGATTCATTGTATACCTAATCATAACCGTTATGACCACCCGATTAAAGGCAGTGTTAGATTATATTAAAGTATAAAATTACTCATGTTGGGAACTGAGACAATCTCAGGTCAAAGGACTATAAATACTTTATGTTACAAGAATCGCTAATGACGTAAAACATGTAGCATTCTTATGGCTGGTCAGTCCAGTATATGGTCTCTAACATATACCTATGTTAATGACTTGATAACTATTTATCCATGATCAGTAAAACATAATCATCAGTCAACACATATACTGGTGTACATTTATAGCTTGTATATAAATATATATTTATATGTATCTGCAAGTATATTTGTCTCCACAAATATTCTATAAATGACCAGGGACGATTTAGAATAGCATTCATAACACTTTATAGTTTTACTATCAAAGTCACGCACTTTGATGAAATAAAGCTGAATTGCATATTCATGGTCTATTTTAATTATATTAAAATAACCTATACGCACATATTATATGAAATATCTTAGAATAAATATTATGTTTGTTATTACAATCCATCATCTAGGTCACAAACACTTTGGCCTAAGGCATAACACCATCAAAAAGTTCCAAGCAATATACTGTAGCAGATTCTTCAACGAAAGCAGAGTATATAGCCGCTGCTGAAGCGGCTAAAGAAGTTGTATGGATAAAGAACTTTTTGGAGGAGCTAAGAGTAGTTCCGAGCATCTCGGAACTAGTGGATCTATATTGTGACAACAATGGAGCGATCACACAAGCAAAGAAACCCAGATCTCACCAAAGGTCCAAGCACGTATTATGACGCTTCCATCTGATCAGGGACATCATACGAAGGGATGACGTTAAAATGTGTAGAGTGCCATCGAACGATAATGTCGCCAATCCATTAACTAAACCATTCTCGCAAGTGAAGCATGAGGGTCATGTTAGGTCTATGGGCATATGATGCTTAGAGTTGGCCTAGTGCAAGTGGGAGACTGTAGGATTAGTGCCATAGCTCAAATGTATTTGTGCTAGGAAATGGATTATGTATTAAGACATTATTATTTATTCAATAAAGGTTGTTTCTTATATATCTGTATGTATGGGTTGTGAATGTACATTTATATATCTTATATCAATCATGAATGACACTTCAAGTTCACGTCATTAGAATACGTGATTCTGATAGTAGAACTGTAAACCAACGAATGACATTCTAAATTATCCCTAGTGATATGTAGGATGTTGATAGAGATAAACATACTTCAGGTAAGAAGTTACATATCCACACTAGTATATTCTAAGGCTGGATGATCATGTTATGTTGATCATGTACATAGGGATGTCAAGTATGGAATATAGATATGTATTAGAGAACACGTACTGGACTGATCACACTATGAGAATATGCATGGTATATGTCATTAGTGATTCTCATATGGATAGTGTGGTTGTTACTACGACCTGAGATCACCATGGATTCTTGTATGTGGAACTGAATACTTTAATATGATCCTACGTCATCCGTAACGGGATGATCATTAGGGTCATCATCAGGTATGCACTGAATCTTGACGAGTAATGTGAGTGACCAAGATGGGATTTGTTCCTCTCGTCAAGAGGGAGATATCTCTAGGCCCCTTGATGGATTATGATTGAAGGAAATGCATGTTCATGCTCAAAATAGATTAACATGTATTGTTAATATCATTTTGTATTTACTTAGTCTCTAATTCTCGATCAGGAAAGAGATTTTGATCAAACTCGAGGATGCAATACTTCCATGCCTTGTGATTAAGACATATATAGTAAAACAAAAGTAATAAGCAAACGTCTATTCAGATAGGTTTATGATCGCTGATCGTTTCATTTAACATGGGTAGTCATGACATCTGTCTAGAGGTTACTCATGACTTACGATCTTTAGAAGAACGTTGCCAGCATTAAATAGACTCTACACGGTCACACCATGAACTCCATTCATATGAGATGAAAATGCCTCAAAATAGTTATACATGTGATGTATAAATTAGTGAACAAAATAATTAATTATTAGATAATTGATTGTTCAAAACAGTACTATTCAGTTCTGAACAAAATAGATATGGTAATTGTACTTCCTTGGCTGCCAAGGTTTTATACATGGAAATTTTTATTCCGTTCGGAACGAAATACTTCCATTCGGAACAGAATATGCATAGAATTAGGGTTCTAGTTATGGTAACTGAGCAACCATTCGTCTCTCTCTCTAGTATAAATAGAAGGACAGTCTCTCTCTATTGAATACACAATTCTCAAGCCTTAGAGGCTGTCATAATACAGAAATAGAGAGAGAGTTTGTTGAGGTTATTTTGGAAAGTATTTCTGGACTCGTCTAAGCCGAGTTCGGTTATTCCGTACGTCTGAAGTTCGCGTAGATACGAGTACAGATCTCCTACTTTAGAGAATAGTTTATACCTACATCCGTTCTTCGTCTCGCGGATCAGGAAGATCCGAGGTATAAATTTTAATAGCTAATCTTGTATTTTTATTCCCTGAACGATGATTCTAGGGCGGGTTGAATTCATAGGTTCCGATGCCCATGTAATGTATATGGCTATAGATTCTCCAACATGTGCACCCACGTATTCCATTTCGGCGGGAATCTTTTTTACGCTAATACTTTTTGCAAGAAATTCCAGCTTACTGTATCAAAGGCCGTGGAAAAGTCTACTTTGTAAAGTACATAAGAGTTTTGATTTTGTGCAGGAAATTCAGGAGTTCTCGTGCCGCAAGCACTCCAAGATTGGCATGTTCTTAATGAATGTAGTTTGCTCAATACTAATTAGTTGAGGCATTTTGGTATGTAGCCTTGATGCTAAAATTTTGGAGAAATTTTTTATCAGGCTATCTATGACTTTGATGAGTCTGTAGTCTTTGATGACATATGTGTCTTTTTTCTTTGGGATTAGAGAAATTTGGTCGTGGTTAATTCTCCATAGTTCTGGGTTATTATTTTGAAAAAAAACATTGCTGAGCCAAATGAGATGTCTCGTATTTTTTTTTTCCCAAAAAATGATGTTAGAATTCATTGGGAAATCCATCCAGACAGACCAGATGCCTTGCCTTTTGCTAGTTCAAAAACTGCTTACTTTAGTTCTTCTTCAGGAATATCATTAGCCAATTCGTGTAGGCCCTCAATTCCTTGAACCGAGTTTAAGAATTCATGGGATGCGTCATTAGTGTTAGCAGTCCTCCTCAAGGTTTCTTTGAAATGTTCCTAGAGTGCATCTGCTATGTCCTATTGGGAGTCGATGGAAGAGTCTCCAATCTGCAAGAATGTGATTTCGTTGCTCTGTATATTTGATGATGCGATGAGGTTGAAATATTTGGTATTCTCGTCTCCTTCCTTTAGCCATTTGTATCTATCTCGCTATTTCCACTTAATCTCCTCTAAAGTTGCCAAATCACAAATCTTTCCTTCGATATTATTCTGATTTTTAACTCAGAGTTTGTGAGAGGTCTAAGTTCTTCTATATTGTCCAAAGTGTCGAGTAAAACATTGCATTTTTGTGAGCTCATTTAATCGTTGAAATTTCTTGGTTGTCCAAGATTTTAGCACTAATCTTACATTTTTTGACTTTATTGCAAAGTTGTTTTTCAGAGTTTGGGGAGATGCGTGTGGTCCCCCAGCATTTTGCACTATTGCATTTATCTCTTCCAATTTCATCCAAAAAAGTTCAAATTTGAATCTTTTTTATTAGGCTTGTTTCTTTTTTGCATTGTGAGCTGCAACAGTACGTGGCCTGAGGTGGTCGCTTTTTGAGCTTGGAATTTAGTTATGTGATTGAGAGTTAACCAGTGGGATGAGGTGAAGCATCTATCTAATTTGCTAAAAGTGGATATGGATCTTTTGCTGCTATGTAAGGCATTAGTTTAGATGTACCTCTTCTTCCAAGATATATAAAACTAGACGTACGCTCATGTATTTATTCAAAGCCATTTTATTTTCACTAGGAAAATCTCATGCTATGCTGCAAGTATTTGGAATGTATAGTTAATTAGAAATAAATTCATCTATTACGTTAGTTAAGTGAAGAACATAAGAACACAAAAAATTATTGATTGAATTTTTATCAGCATCAAAACAATTATGGTAATAAAAAAGATCTTTATTCAATTTTTGTTAGCATCAGAAGAGCCTCATCATTAAATAAAAAATATGTATAGTAATCTATCATTTTTAATTGAATAAATAAATAAAAAATATATTTATTATAATATATTATTTTTTATATATGATGTCTTCCAAATCAATTATTGTTTAAAAATATATTATAAAAGTTTAAGAAAATATATAAAATCATTTATATTATAATCTCTTATTTAAATACATAGTTTACATAGTTATTTTTTTTAAATTAAATTGACATACATTTAAGTCAGAACTGTACTATAATTGAGTTCAATATGAATAGAAAATTCAATAGATTTTACATATGATGGTTTAATAATAAAAAATTTATATTCACATGATGACTATTATTATTATTATTTCTGAAAAAAAAAAGATAGAAAATAAAAAAAATATGAAGATACTCATTTTAAATAGAGTAAATATTATCCTAGGTCACTCAACTTTAAAAAATGACTAAATAAGTCACTTAACTTTCAATTATTCCATATAAGTCACTTAAATTTAAAAAATTATCAAATAGGTCACTCAACTTTTAAAAAATGACCAAATAGATTACCTGGTTAATTGAAATTTGAGTGATCTATTTGATTTTTTTTTTAAAGTTGAATAATCTATAGGGGACAATTGAAAGTTAAGTGACTTATTTGATCAATTTTGAAAGTTGAGGGACTTGTGATGAATTTTACCCTTTTAAATAATTCAAACAAGAATCTTTTGAGTCACTTATTTTTATAGATAATTGTGTGACTTCTTTAAATCTCAGCATCATTAAAAAATTAGGAATTTAGGCCGTTGGGTTTGCATCAGCTGGGGTAATAAAATTGAGAATGATGATATAGTATCTTGAGAGAGCTTCAAGAGAGTGTATAATATCTAACACATGAATAACTACAAAAATATTTGAAATGTATAAAACTTGACTTGAATACATGCTTAGGATTTAAATATTTTGTTTTATCATTCAAAGACTTTGATTATTTAGATGATATGGCATCTCGAAATACCCAACAGGTGGTGAAAATTACTAGAGGCGGGATTAACTCTTTTGACGGAGTAAACATCACTAGGACTCGCACCACACTACAAATTTAGTAAAAGAAATTTAATTGAAACCATAACAATATGAAATTAAAAATAAAGAGATAATTCTAACAAATTTATATTTGAAGATTTAACAGAAGAATAAAATAATTCTTTAAGAATTATTATTTTCAAAGAAGAAAAGAAAAACCTAAAACCATCAATCATTATTGTACATATTAGTGTGAGATATGAAGAATAGCACGATAAATACCATACTTGAAGTCAAGCTCTTTTGCATCTGAACATATATTCAAATCACAACAGAAAAGGAGTATCAGCGGATTTGGATTCCCTAACATCAGACATGGTATACTCTCAAGATCCCAAATTATGCAGCTCCAGAAAGCCTCTTCTTCATAAAATCAAGAATGCACGAGATTCGAAGATTAGAAAAGCTCTCATACTTGAAGAGAAACAAACCAACCGGCTCATTGTTTGGGATTGTCCGGTTGGTAGCAGACAATATTTCGGTAGAGTGGTTGGGCAAAATTGGCCTACTACAAACCGGCTGATTTTGCTTCAAACACAATTTTCTTTTACATCTTCTGGATAGGCTTGTTAACATGCCGGATCGGATGAGGTTTGCCCAATCCGAAACTCCAACGGAAATTTTCGGGTTCGGAAAAAGCCTGTATGTTAAACCCGAAAATTTCGGTTCGGGTTTTGGATTGGGCAAACCAGCACCCGATCAGATCCGTTGACAAGCCTATTCAGAAGATGTAAAAGAAAATTGTGTAGGAATATTGGAATGAATCAATTATCTATAATGTTGGATGAATTTGTTATAGAGAAATAAATATTGGATGGATAAAGTGAGTGTATATATTGGATGAATGAAGTATATGTAATCATTGGACAATTGTTCTATTCATGACGTAAAATATTGGCTGAATAAATTTGCCTAAATTCGTGATTGTGTGCGTAACTTCTTGAATTGTCTATGTATGTAGTTCTTGTTGGAGAAAATATATAAACTCAAAATTAAATTACAATCATAAATGTATGCCTTACTGTCAAGCTAGTATTTACCTTTGATGAGTTACCAATATGCAAAACGTGTAGGGTAATTAAAGCTTTAGATAACCGGCCAATTGATTTACAACATCAATTACTTCAAACATTAAGAGGTGATAAGTTACTTATTCACACCCCTATACAAGAACAGGATATTGACCCACATCATAGAGTAACAGAGAGTAGCAGATAGAAAAATACATATCACAATATATACTCCTAATAATCCTCCACATCTCAATATTATACTTTATATACATATTATATTTTATATATAAAAAAAAAACTATATTTTGAGTTGGGTATTAAAGAGGAATGTCGTCAATCGCTTCCATGCTCGTGCCCTAAATAGTGACGCTTTCCCAGATTATCTTGGAGCGATTCCACAAATCTTGCTCGTATATGACGGAATATGCTTTAGGACAGAGCTTGCTCGATCCAGATAAAAGAGTTTTAATAATTTATTTTATTTAACGTATAAATATTATATTTGTAAAATGTATTTAAATTTCTTTAATAAACAAAATATTTTATTCTTTGTCAAAATCCGAATATCCAAATATTTTGAACCGACAATCTAAAGCGTAATTCCGAATTCGGATATTGGTGAAGAATAGTGCTTGGAGCGATTCCACAAATCTTGCACGTATATGACGGAATATGCTTTAGGACAGAGCTTGCTCGATCCAGATAAAAGAGTTTTAATAATTTATTTTATTTAACGTATAAATATTATATTTGTAAAATGTATTTAAATTTATTTAATAAACAAAATATTTTATTCTTTGTCAAAATCCGAATATCCAAATATTTTGAACCGACAATCTAAAGCGTAATTCCGAATTCGGATATTGGTGAAGAATGAAATGAAAACAGAAGTTATTTTATTATTTGCACATAAAGAACAATGCAAATGTTTTTTTATTAGATCTTGATTTCTTATTAGTGTTTAGACCTTAATATTATTTGCAATTAAAAATAAAATTGAATTTTGATACGATAATATTTCTCTATTGGTATTATTAGTGTCGTGTCTAATTCGAGTTGTATTTGTTGCAGGAAATGTGCAATCAAAAATAAAAAAGAAGCAATCCGCAAATTGGTGCTCTCATTCTTGATCGGACAAAACCCTTAATGGATGATAAATCGGAATTTGAGCACATGGATCTCAGATAAAGTTGCGAGACATAAATTCCCAGGCTTGTTTTCAAATAAGTTTTATTATAATACATATCAAGTTATAGAATTAGTTTGGATAACTAAACTTAGATAAATTCTATTTTTTTGTATTACCAAATGTTATGCAATCTAAATAATCATGAAAAATAAACTTTGATACACGGAAAATAAACTTTGACATGCCATAGTTTAAAATGAACTTAGTAAATAAGCCAAACTTGTTATAAATTACGGTATATGAAACCAACCGGTCCAAGCTCATTTAGACTAATAATATTTGTTTGTTTGTATAGAATAAATATGAGTAAACAAAAACAAAAACAAATCATTTTTCAAGTCAAATGTTAAAAGAAATTCAATTGAGTCGTTATGATTATACAACACACCAACAGGTCATTTATTAGTATAACGTAATTTAAGCCCATAATAAATATGACCAAACGATATTAGTAAAGAACAAATATTAAATGCCAAAATTTACCCGACACTAGTGTATATTAATCATATCTATACACTTAAAATAATTATACAAATTGTGGGGGCATACTTAATAATAAATATTAAATACTGAATAAAGAGGCCAGATCATGCACCAGCAAATCGATAATTACATATAATGTATTAGCATTAATGCTTCATTTACTAAAAAATAAAGAACTTGTATTACTGGTAAAACTATATTTAAATATTGTATAAAGTTTCTATGCTATTCTGATCTTGTTTTGCCGAGGTAGAGTAATATATATTTTCAGGTTATATATATACAAAATGAAGATGCAAAATTATGATTCTCATGCCATCAAGAGATAGGAAGATGAAGGAAGTTTGATTGAAAACTATATCATTGTAACGGCCAGGCTCATTTGTTGCTTCAACATGAAAGATAAGTTTAACTTACAATCATTATTTCTTCATAGTCTATTAAAAATATATATTTTATATCTTGTAAAAGAAAAATATATGCTCAAATCAACTTTTGTGAGGTCCAGTAACTGATTAATTAACTATATAATCAGCCAGCAATTACATAGCCGAACAAATATCAATTTTTGTCAAGTCATTCTATCTTTGACAGCGATCATCAATTAATTTCAACTAAAGATGATATAGTATATAATATAGTAATTCTGGGATGTAAAATAATAATTAGGACATTGAGTTTAGGAAAATTAAATGCCTGAATCTATAACACCGTTATGTCTATCATTAACTCATTGTGTTAAGCCATGTGATTATAATTAGCCAAAATAACAAATAAAAGAATTAACCACTGAATAATACTGTTAATTATATTCAATTGAGCTTTAAGAAATTGTAAGGGTTACACATAAAAAAAAATATTTGTTAATGCCAATTTATATCTAGCTTTAACATGGAAAATTAAAATGTATCTGTTACATATTACATTTGTTCTTAAGCCCTTTATATGCTTTGTGATCTGTTGACTTAATTATGTGCATAAAACAAAATAATTATAATAATTGAAATGTGAGGGTTAAAATCAAAGTTAAGGGAAATGAGAAATGAGAAGATTCATAATAATTAAATAAAATATATTTCATTTTATAATTTTAGATTATATAATCTAGCTGTTGAAATACATTTATTATGAGAATTATAAATAAATAAATAAATAAAATACTGAGCTAATATATAAATTATTTGAAGAACTTGCTTTGCAAGTTCATTTTGCAGATAAAAGAAAATTGTGCTTGCAAGCTCAAGAGAAAGCCGGAAAAGAGATCTGCATAAAAGACGAACTAGAGATAAAGAGGATTAAAAAATGGACTAATAAAAGTCCTTATTATCATCGAAGGGGATAGGTTAACCCGTAAATAAACCAACCTGCTATGCTAACCCAACATCTGTGATAGGAGATTCCTTGAAGGATGTTTAATGGATAATAACAAGCTGATATGTTGGTTAAAGCACACAAAATCTGGAGCATCAACTCCGAACCTATCCCTATGGTGAGTGTGCTTATGTAGAGGTATAAGGATGAGCGTTTTTGCTCTCAATGAGAAACCGATGCGGTAATTTCTGCAGGATATGACTATGCACATATCCTTGGTAGGAAACTCACATATATGAGAGTAATCTTAATACGGCCGCGGTGAGGAGCATGAGTAAGTCCCAAAGACTCACATGAAAAATCCAAGATATTGTGCAAGGCCATTAACGTACAACCCGCGATGGCAGTTCTTCGTACTATATGTGCGACATCGGAGTCTGGGTCAAAGGTATGAGTTCAAAACTTCAAGTTACTCCACTTCCTCCAGACAGAAACTGTTATACAAGGTGAAGTTCAAGTTTTACAAAACACTTATACCCTATGCATAGTATAGACACCCAACAAACTTATTTTTTATATAATCAGTTTTTAAATTATTTATCGCTAAACTATTTGATTCTTTAACTATTATTTTATTACTAAACTTTTATAACTATGTAATTTTGAGTTTGTGGGGGATTGTTGGAGAAAATATATAAACTCAAAATTAAATTACAATCATAAATGTAGGCCTTACTGGTCAACTAGTATATACCTTTGATGAGTTACCAATATCCAAAACGTGTAGGGTAATTAAAGCTTTAGATAACCGGCCAATTGATTTACAACATCAATTACTTCAAACATTAAGAGGTGATAAGTTACTTATTCACACCCCTATATAAGAACAGGCTATTGACCCATATCAGCATAGAGTAACAGAGAGTAGCAGATAGAAAAATACATATCACAATATATACTCCTAATAATCCTCCACATCTCAATATTATACTTTAGGACATAGCTTGGTCGATCCGGATAAAAGAGTTTTAATAATTTATTTTATTTAACGTATAAATATTATATTTGTAAAATGTATTTAAATTTATTTAATAAATAAATTATTTTATTCTTTGTCAAAATCCGAATATCCAAATATTTTGAGCCAACAGTTCTTCATCAACATGATCTTGCTAAATGAAATAAAGCGTGAACATTAATGGAAAATGATTCTTCATGAAACAATGCTAAATAATTCTTCATGAGAATTCAAGTGAATTTATTTTCATACAAATAAAACAAATCATACCACACTTGCAAATGATGAAAATTTAAGCAATAATCTATGATAAATAAAGAATCTATATGTATTTATAAATTTACGACAAATCATGTGAAGATGCGGTAAATTATCCACTTTGATGAATAGTGTATTCAAAAGAACCTATATACGGAATTGTATACATTAGCATTGATTGATAGCTATGAGGATTTGTGGTAAATTGCATATAAGGTTGAGACGGAATTATTTTGGGGATTGTGGGACTTGGACGTGTTGAAAAAAGCAAAAGAAGATGGATGCATTGGTCGAAAATGCAACATTCTTGGAGTCTTTTAGATTGTTTCACCATATGATCAATAAGCCTTGAGAAGTTTGGCGATATATGTTTTATTATCGAAATAACTACCACCGGCTTAAATTTCTTCTTGATATTATGAGGTCTCTTATAAGGAGGCGGAGGCTGGTCATGGGACCCCAGTTGGGCCCCACCATTCCTCGACTTCTGTGGGGCACCAAGCTGGCAGAACACCCTTCTCAAGCGGGAATTTTCTTTGAGTGAGCGGTTGTAGTGCTGCATACTCGGATTATTCACAACCTCCTCAGGAGTTATTGACAACAGATTACGTAATCGATAGCATCTGTTGAAAATAAGAACTTAAATCAATAAATAAGTCATTTTATTGGACTTTATCTAATGAAAATGTATTTTATATAAGTCAGATGTATTTACAATTATGCTTCTATGTGTCCGTAGACCTCTTGTTGCCACCACTTTGGAAATGAATCAGATGTATTAGAGACCTTCGTGTTCTCCTAGAGAACGAAATTATAAGTATAACCTTGCGGTGACATTATATGATCTTGAGAACTTCTTTTTGTGCAACGCCTTCTCATCACTTTCCTTGGGTTTTATGATTTTTCTCTTTCTAAACAACCCTTCTTCGGCTTCATTTGCGTGAAATTCTTGAAAACAAGAAAATTGTCTGCTCGATCCGTTTAAATGGATGGGACATCCATTTAAACAGACCAAGTAAAAATGGAACGAAATCAATGTAAAATCCAGCTCAAACAATCAAAAAATTCTTCAATATGTTTAAACGGATCAGCATTGTCAAAAACAATGCTAAAAAACTGTCGAATCCATTTAAACGGACTAGGAGTCAGTTTAAACATGTATGCGGTAAAATTAAGTGCAAAACTCTTTCTTTGATGATTAAAGTAAGTACTCAAAGAAAAAATCAACTAAAAAGAAAACGCTCAACTAATGCTCCAACACTTGACACGCCTTGAGATCTTCTAAATAGGTCGGGGAACGTCTGTTTGATTAAGACTTCACAGGTATAGTTTTGAACTATTTTCGAAACTATATTTTATTCATAAAAACTTATAAAGTTAGTAGTTACGGAATAGTTTTAAAAATCATTAAACCGAGAACAACATAACTTTGCATGATCGAGCAAAATTCATGAGATTGATAATAAGAAGTGTGAAAAAGTATCTGTAAATTAGAATTCCATGTAAAGTATGATCTGATGAGTTCCCATGGTATTTATAATAGTATACATAAAAACTGGTCACTTTCTTTCTGGTGTTGACACCTGTCAACTCCTCTTATATAATTGTATACATAAAAACTAGTCGCTTTCTTTCTGGTGTTGACACCTGTCAACTCCTCTTATATAATTGTATACATAAAAACTGGTCGTTTTCTTTCTGGTGTTGACACCTGTCAACTCCTCTTATAATATCTTACTTATATTTTTTTGTTAATTTCGAATCATTAGAGTTAGTGCAGTTGGTATCAATGCTTCACTCTTCCCTGAGCAGACGTGTTCAACATTTTTTGGGATAAAATGCCATTTCAAATGACCAATATACAACTCATTAATCTGGCCTACTCGCCTATACTGCCTTTTAACTTAAGTATGAATCTATCATTTATCATTATATAAAGTGTTCAGAAAACGTTTCCATGCGAGACACTACTATTTAAATTATAATTGCACAATTACACTCAAAAGTTGTTGGTCCAGTCGGTTTGGAACCGCCACCCATATTCTTAGTGACTAGCTTATCTAGCTTTTTCTGATCATTTTTAATAGGCTGATACTTTTTTATTTTAAATTAAACCTGTTTCACCATACTCCATAATTATTAAAGGCACGGTTCACATGAACCCCTTCCATACATGAAGTATCTTTGTTGATACATAACCTTCTTTGGATGAAGAAAATTTGCAAACAATTGTGTAATGAACCAGTAGGTGATTGTTGCATGACCCATTTATATGATTACAACTATTGTAAGTGTAACATCAAACATCTTTCAATAGAGTTTTTCCCGGCTATTCTATTCTCTTTGAACATTTTCATATATACCCTTCAAAAAACTTGAAACACTATATTCACATTAAAAAGTGAAAATAATTTTTTTTCAAATAATAAAAATTGCACACTTAAAAATGTAAATAGTAATAATACCCTTCTATAATTAGAATTATAAGTTGGACCTTCCAATAGACAAATAAATATTAGCTAAACAATAAAAACTTTTAACCCCATATAGACTAAGATGAGTATACATGTCCAAACTAACTCATGATATATCAAAAGTATTATAAGTAAACAACTCTTTTTTTTTATATTTATAGACCATTTCCTATTGAGTTATATTAGAAGTTTTGTTACATCCCTTAACCAAATAGTGAAAAAGAGGAGCTAGTTGATTAGTCCCACTTGAGTAGTGAATGAAAATTAGAGTTACTTAAATAGACTAGTGCATTAACTACTAGTATCAACTAAGCTTAAGTCTTTTTCGGGACAATATGATGTTGGGCTGGACTAGTTAATGTACTAGACTTTAACAAATGGTATTCAGAGCGGTTCGATCCTGGGGGTACTATCGTGCGGTTGGAAACGTACCATACTGCTATCATGTCCAGAGAACCTGAGGATCTTATATGTCTCAGTGGAGATACATGTATGGGGTGAAGGCTCATACGGATGTGTACTAGGACGAGACTAGGAACCATATGTCAGTTTTGACGGGGACGTTAGAAATTTAAGTGGGGGAGTTTGTTACACCCCGGAACCAAATATTGAAAAAGAGTGGCTAGTTGATAAATTGGAGTTACTTAAATAGGCTAGTGCATTAACTACTAGCATCAACTAAATTTAAGTCTTTTTCAGGACAATATGGTGTGGGCCTGAAGGTTGGAGTGAGTCAGTTAATGTACTAGACTCTAACAAGTTTAGTACAAATTTGTGCTTATGTAATGAGTATTTATTTGGAACAACTTTCTCTAATAGGACATTTTCTACTAACAAACCAGTGATACTTCAAACATCAATTTTTATCCAAACTAAAAATATACATTTTATTATCGTAGTGTAATTTATTGAAAAAATCGATTTATCATTCCGAAGGGGAGTGAGGTAACATCTAATTTAATTATAATTTTGTTTAAACATGTATATTACATTACAAGTTGCATAATGGCTCCTCATGAGTTTAGTCATGCAGGTGTTATGTTCTCTAACTCATGCGATTACCATTTTTTGTTCATAATGCAAGTGTAAATTTATGAATTTTTTTTAAAATAGCATC
The DNA here is from genome assembly GCA_024447665.1 of Juncus inflexus. Taxonomy (NCBI): domain Eukaryota; kingdom Viridiplantae; phylum Streptophyta; class Magnoliopsida; order Poales; family Juncaceae; genus Juncus; species Juncus inflexus. The sequence goes on from JAJHPC010000004.1 coordinate 10,886,756, forward strand.
GGTTAGTCAACAAATAGCATCGTTTTAAAAATAATTAAGAAACTAATATTTCCGCCAGTTTTTTTGGCGGAATAAAAGCTATTCCGCCAAGGATTCTGACGGAACATGCCCCGGGCCATTTAGCAGTCTTAAATAATCATAATTAGGAGAAACAATATTGTTCCGCTAGGCTAATTGGCGGAACAGTTTAATTTTTAGCGTTAACTAAAATTTAGCAAGAAAATTAACCAAAAAAAAAAAAATTGTTCCGCCAAGCTTGTTGGCGGAACAATCTATTTTATATTTTTTTTCCCCATAAAAGTCTCTGAAAATTTTGCAAAAAAAAATATTCAAAAAAAAAAGAAATTGTTCTGCCACACTATTTGGAGGAATAGTTTTTTTTTTTTGGCAAAATCTCGTTACTAATTACCGGTTAAGACTAAAAATTAAAATTTTAACTTGTCGCGCTAAAGTGTTTGGTGGAACAATATTTTTTAACTTAAATGCTAGTTTTTTTAATTATTTTCAAAATGAATTTTTTGTTGAATTATTTTTCTAAGGGATGCTACTTTTAAAAAAAAAATCGAAATACATTTGGGAGAGAAATATATTTTGCTTGGACCCAATTCAAGTTTAATTAGTTACTAATTTTTGTGATTATATAATTAATCTTTGGAGGCCAGTAACACATCGGTCTCCTTTACCTACTACACAAACAATGAAATAAGTAGTAATTTAACGTGTCCCTTTAAAAGAAGACTATTCTCCAAACCCTATCTCAACTAGCTTTCATGCATGCCATACAATCCAATGCCTTGCCTCCATAACCCTCCATAAAAGAACCCTACTTCATTCACTTATGATAAATATCAAAACCCTAGCGAGCTATTAATCAAATCATATATAATATATCTTGCAACGCAAACATGAGTCTATCTGTCACCATAATGACCCAAAACCTTGTTAGGCCGAGCGAGCCCACCCCATCTGACACGTTGTACTTGTCCGTCATAGACCGCGTTGCCGGACTGAGGCACATGGTACGATCGCTCCATGTGTTTAAAGACGGTAGAGATGCTGCAAGAGTGATAAAAGAAGCCTTGTCAAAGGCCCTAGTCAAGTACTATCCTTTTGCCGGTCGGTTTGTGGACCCGGTTCACCAGACTGACGAGGTGCACATTGCATGTACTGGTGACGGGGTGTGGTTTGTAGAAGCCAAGGCTGGTTGTAGTTTGAAAGAGGTGAAATACCTAGACTACCCTCTTATGATTCCGCAAGATGAGCTTTTGCCGGAGCCTGATGCTGGTACCAATCCCCTAAAATTGCCGCTCATGATGCAGGTATGATACAATTGTGATTGTTTTGAACAGAAAATAACTAATTATGTATCAGCGATGCATGTAAACTAATAGTCATGATAGTTAAGATGATAGTGTTTCATATGCATGCATTGGAAATGTTTATGTTTAACATTGTAGCTAAATGAAATGAAAGTTAACGGTCAATTTTGTTATAGTTGAAGTTGACTAAATAACAAGTTATGTAGTATATGAGGATCACTAAATAACTTGTACAAACAAAGTTTAGATTTTGCTTGTGACCAAAATACTAAATATATCATCAAAAATTTAAATTTCAACCGTACGGATGTAATATATATGTTTCGAATATAATATATATTATATATATTTAGATGAATTTTGATGATACATGATGACAATGATATAATATTCTGATTCTTATAAAAATTAATCTACATGATATTCAAAACATATATATTCCATCCGTACAGTTGAAATTTGAATTTTTGATGAATTTTGGTTACAAGCAAAATCACAAGCAAAATTCAGACTTTGTTTGTACAAGTTGTTTAGTCATCCTATGTATATATACAATTTCTTAGAATATTTCTTTCTATTTGCTATATGCCAAAATATATCTATGTTAATTGTTTGCAGTAAGCGATATTCTATACAATATGTCCCCTTGTAATCTTGTATATATATTACTCGCTTTCCTTAAAATGAAAATGATAAGAAGCTAAAAGAGGTATTATAAATGTGGAAAGATCGGGAAAAAAAGTAATGTTTACTAAATTTGTACAAATAATATTTGAGTAAAGCTAGAGTGCTAGACAAACAAATCAATTTAACAAGAGACTTGATAAAACACGACAGTACGGTAGCACGACGGATTCAATAACGATATATAAAATTTATTTTCTAATAACGATATATACATAACAGTATATATAATTTATTTTCTAATAGCAGTATATATATAAAAATTGAAAATAATATATAAAATGGGAAACTGTATTTAACATGGGAAAAACATTATATAAAAATAAAAAAAATATACAAAGAATAAACAACAGTATAAAATAGCAAAACAGTATATAAACATGAGAAAACAATATATAAAATGAAAATAGTTCAACTATCATGCCGGACCCTTTTTTCAATTTTTATGATAAAATTAATCTTGTCCATTCAAATTAGTAGGGGTTTGATGGTAATTTATTCTCATTTATCATGCAGATTCGTTTTAATATTCTTTGTATATTTTTCACACCTTCATATTCTCTCCATTTCCCTTCCACTCAACATCTCCATTTCATTTCATTTTTTTGAAAAATCAAACGAAACATTCATGCTACTGTCACCTCGACTTGCATCGGTATCGGCTTCAGCTCTCAAATCCAAAAGATGATATAGTCTAACTGAAGAACTATAATTTCTCTTTCTTTTATACTGATTTCTTTTGAGATAGATTAGTTAATTATGTTTGGTTATGCATTAAGCTATGTAGTAACAAAAGAAACAAGTTTGTTATTCATCCAGCAAAGTTCATTGAATTTTGATTTATTTAGTTCTTGTTTTATCAAGTTAATATGGAATAAATATTCGTATCAGAATTTTATAGATTGGTACAAGATAAAAATATTAATATTGAATCTTCAACTGCTATGAAGGGAGAAAGTAATAACGAGTGAAAGAGAGAGACGGATTGGAAAGAGACAAGTCTATTAAAAAGAAAGAAATCACAATTGGAAAAATGGTAATAATTAATAGCACATAATTCTACCAATTTTATCATAACCATCGGATTAAGAAAATCACTCTTAATGTTATCCGTCTATTTTTTAGTCGGGCAACATATAAAACTTCAAATGAAAAACATTACATCTATAATGTCATCGTGTTTGCACATATCTCATTTGACAAATCATTAACAAATTGCTTATGTGGCTCTTGTCTATCCCTCCATGTCACACATTATTCAATTTCTATTCAGAAACGAAAAAGACAAAAATCATCAATTAATTTTCATATCCAACCGTTTGTTAATGATTTGACAAATTAATTTGTTTGTCTAGCCTTAGTCATAATATTTTCTATGTGCATGTTTTTTAGATATTATTTTCTAAATATATAATATTCGAGTGTCATTCGGTGTCAACTTTGGTGCAACTATCTTGTCCATTGTTCCTTTGAAGCATGTAAAGAGGTCTTATTTCTTCCCACATCCAAATTTACATATTTGGTCCCCTCTTTTTATTAGAATTTAGAAATATGCATACTTATGTAAATGGATTTTGTCACCTTCCCGATATTTAAATCGAGAAATTTAGTCGGCAACAAAAGAAAAGGTTCAGAACTATTTGTTTGCTTTGGTGGAAAAAGAACTAGAACACGGCATAACAAAAAAAATGCTTTAATACTAACCACAATTTGAGTTCTTTTGTTAATCCGTTTGTAATTAACGGATTTCAAAATATTTAGTTAACGTCTAACCATGATATGACATGGACCAAATGGATAGTGTACACCAGAATTAATAGTTTAATACTTTACTATATCTTCAAACTTTTAGGTATCATAAGTCATAACTAGAACTATGTATGACAATTTTGATTGCACTAATAACGTTGCACTTGCACTCATTTATTTGTCATGCCATATCGGGGGTGTCAAAGTATATGACAGCTGTTTATTTCTGTTACAAGAGAACTGTTTAAGAGTAATGTTACATAAATAATTATAAAATGCACATCTTTTGTGTAATAGTCTAAAATATTAACTGATTCAGTCTAATTTTTAGGTCTACATCATATTATTCTGAAAAAGATTTAAACTTGATTTGTACTAGTAATTAATGCACTGACATATTTAAATAACATAATTTAAATTAATAAGTAAAGGTGTGACTAGGCCCCCTAAGATTCCGGTCCGAGGTGTTACATTTTGGTTGGGCATCACATCGGTAATATCTCAAAAATCTGATTACAACAGATTTTTTAACTTTTAGCCTTAGCGTGCCTTAGTGGTCTGATTTATCTGTCCAAGTCATCATCATCTTCAAGTATTGTTAACTTGTTATTGGGTCCCTTGCAGTTATCTCTACAACTAACGTGAAGAAATTAAGATAAAAATGAAATTTCAGTGAGTGTATGTTATGGCTGGTTGGTTGAATGGATGGATCAAATCATGATAATGTACGATGAATATATGGAGGCGTAGTGTTTACTTTAAGATGGTGAGGTGTCTGATTTTTTTATGAAAACTATTATCAAATAATTGAACATAAAACCTGCCATTCAGGTCACGGAATTCGCAGGCGGTGGGTTCGTTGTAGGGCTCATCTCAGTTCACACGATAGCGGATGGTCTGGGAGCAGGCCAAGTCATGAATGCAATCAGTGAAATTGCACGGGGTTTGAAAGAGCCGAATGTAGAGCCAATCTGGTCCCGTGATTTGATACCAAACCCACCAAAATTGCCACCTGGTCCCCCACCGGAGTTTCCCTCATTCAGACTCCAATACCACACAACCGATTTCTCGCTAAATGACATAATGAAGATAAAGGCTCAATACTTCGATTCGACCGGTCAACGTTGCTCCACATTTGACATCTCAATCACTAAGGTCTGGCAAGCACGTGTTCGCGCCATTCAACTCGGTCCGCAAGACCTGGTTCATCTTTGTTTCTTCGCCAACACACGTCATTTGCTCCACCAAGTTTTACCAACTGAAGGTGGATTTTACGGTAACTGCTTTTACCCTGTGACGGTCACCTGCACGAGTCAAGAGGTTCAATCAGCCGAGCTGGTTGATGTGGTCAAAATAGTACGTAATGCAAAAGCGAAATTGCCTGTTCATTTTGCGAAATGGGCGGTAGGGGATTTCAAAGAGGATCCATACGAATTGACCTTCACGTATAATTCCTTATTTGTGTCTGATTGGACTCGGTTGGGTTTTTTGGAGGTTGATTATGGCTGGGGCCCACCAGTACACGTCATACCATTTGCGTACTATCAATTTATGGCGGTGGCTATCATAGGGGCCCCGCCGGCGCCGAAGAAGGGTGCGCGGATCATGACTCAATGTGTGGAGAAGGAGCATCTCATGACTTTCCAAGAAGAGATGAAAGTATTGTCGTAAGTTAAAAAGATATGTCGTGTTTGTATCATGTTTGAATGTTTGTTCAGCTTTTTTACTTGTTTTTGGGGAAGAATTTATGTGATTTATGGGGAAGAATTTGTGTGGTTTATGGATGGATGGGGAGTGAGTTACCTTGTTGTTTGCCATGAAGGGCTTGAAAGATGAAGCCTCTGTGTGTGATAGTGTTTGTGATTTAGTTAATTAAGGTTGTAACATGTAAGAAAATTCGTTTGGTAATGTGGCAATAAAACGTTGGTTATTGTTTATTTACTAGGCCTGGTTATAAATTATAGTCGGAATTTGGTCTGATACATGGATGTTAACATACGAATCCATATTGTCACTTGAAATAGGGGCTCAATGCTGTGCCTTGTTAGAAATTGAAGGGATTGGACAAAGATATAGTTCAGCATTCCAGGCCGAAAACGTATTAGCACTTATTTTTCTGTATATATGTAATGATGAGTGGACCTTCCACTTCAGAAGGAGCCATATTATGATGAAGTGGGCTCCTTATATATATGTCAAGGGGAGATGCTAAACAACATACGTATGTTCGAACATATATTTTTTTAAAATACCCGTAAAGTGGTTATAAAAAGTACAAATTTAAATTTCAATCGTATGGATGTAATATATATGTTATGAATATGTTGTGGATTAATTTTCACGGGAATCAAGAATAATATATCATTACCATCATGTATCATCAAACTATTATTCCGATATATGTTTTGAATAGTGCTGCATATTTTTGATGATATATGATGGTAATATTATAATATTCTGATTTTTGTGAAAATTAATCTCCAACATATTTATAACATATATATTACATCCGTACGGTTGAAATTTTTATTTTTATTTTTTTAATACATATTTTGGATGTGGCAAAAAAACGTATGTTGTGCATACGTATGTTGTTTAGCCACACCCTATGTCAAGACCACTACTCCATATGTAGTAGTTTAAGCTTAAAGAAATTATATGCTACCCAAAGTACTAAATGGAAGGCTGTGATTAAAGGTCATTTCTTAATCGGATGGCTGTCATTCGAGTCAATAATTACTCAGCCGGTTAAAGTACTATAGCAGCCGGTGACGTTTCTATTCTAAAATGAAAAGAAAAGGGCATATTTGTAATCCAATCATCTTACAGCTGGTCATCCATTCTGTTCTTGTTCTTACTCTCCTACCTCTCCAGTAGCATCTCTTCCCTATTTAGCTCTCATGAAACATGTAAAGTGCCAAATTTCTCTCTCGCTCTCTCAGCCCTCTCTCTCCAGATCTGGGATTCATTATCATGCAAGACGCTCCAAATCTAGGGCTCGTTTTTCATCCAAGCAACTCGCATCTGCCATAATCTCAAGTCACATCCGCCAGTTCTTCGCACCAGCCAATCCTGCAGTTAATATACTTCTTTGCAACGTCTTTCAAATTCATTATTTCCTTCTTTCTTTCACCAGCTGGTGAACATTTTTTGCTCTTCTATTTTCTTCTCCAGCCACTGATCCATTGACTCCGCATCAGTTTTCACAAAAAAAATAAATAATATAGCATATTTGTGTTATTATGGTGGGTGATGGTTTGCAAGATATAGTTTCATATGTCAATATTATTGCACATTTAGATACTAATGGACAATAAGTAAATATCAAGAAACGTTTTTGTTAAAATTCAAAGATTTGAATCCACTGTCCAATCCAATGGAAGGACAAGGCCTAATATGTACTGATCAATTGGATAGATGCAAGTCACGTTGATGTTTTAATGTTTGCAAGTTCTATGTTTAGTTATTATCTTACGTTTTGTGCTTTTACAGATTGAATCTTGCTGAAGATGCTGCTGCAACTAGTGACGTTTTAATGCCTAGTCATTAGAAGTTAACAATGAAAGCGACCTGAAGTTGATAAACAACCTTTTTCAAAGAAGACTAACAAAATGAATGGAGAAGGATTTTGTTTGTACATTGTAATATGAAATTTAATATTCTTTGTATGTTTGAAGTAAGTTGAATGATGGTTTCATTAGAATTACTTATTTTTTATGTGTTTATGCTATTATTTTTTATTTGAATAGATTTAATGAGTTAACTGTCAAAATTATAAGTATATAATTTTCAGATGTAATTTGTAAGTTTACAATCATTTTCATATAATTTGTGAATTTGAGATATGCACCACTACAACTAAAAACGCTTATACAAGCGGCTTCATATGCATGAGATGTAAACCGTGTAATCGTCGAGTTTTTTTGATGGTCATTTACACGGTTTCAGTAGCATGAATACAATATCACGGTTTAATTAAAAAAACCGGTTAAATATAATACTTTTATCATGGTTTATAAAGAACCGGTTGGACATTCTCACGGTTTATTTGAACCATGTATTGAAAAATAAGCTCAGTATATATACGCAAATCCTCTTTTCCGTCATCTCTCTCTCCTCCCATAAGCTCACTCCACTCTGTTTCTTGATTGGGGTTTTTCTCCTCTTCTTCCATCGGAGCAAGAACCCACCGGTGAAGCGGACTGGCAATGCCCTGACTGCGCCGCACCGGCGGAGGCGGCGCCGCCACTTCCGGGCCGTGGTGCGTCTGAGTTGATAGCAGCGATCAGAAAGGATGGGATCGAGGAGTGTAAATGGTGGAATAAAGAGTTACTACAGGCAGCATAAGAAGAAGTAGATCAACATTAAGGGAGGAATCGCCAAGCCTTCTCCAAAGATCCGATTTGATTTCTCCTTCTCAAGGTTCCTTTTTCGCCATCTTTAACTTTGGATTTTGATTTCTTTCGATTCGTAGATCAGGTTAGGTGTTTTATTTGAGGATTCATTACATGATGTATTTCATTTAAACTTGTTGTTGTCTCTGTTCTTCATGCGATTGATTGATTTACAGATTTGATTTGATAACATCTGAAACATCAGAGGTCCGATACTTAATACCAATGTTGCAAATTGCGTTTTGCAGTATGTTGCGTTTAGGATTTTTATGTAGCGTACAGCGTATAGCGCATGATGTTGCGGAGCTACAGCTTTGTAGCGGAGAATATACTCCTACGTAATATATGCACTACAAAATATTAAAAAATAAATATAAAATACTGAAATAGTAAAATATGATTAATATTCAAATATTAATAACCAAAGAGTGAAATATCCTTGTCAAAATTTACATATCCAAAATCAAAATATAACTAATATTAAAATATAAAGATGTAACATATCCATCATTTTCTAATAACTATTCATCATCAGAAGAACTCACACCATCCATTGTAATATCTTCATTCTCTTCCTCAGAAGAAGATGAAACAAACTCTTCCTCATCGTCTAAGTTAACAATCTTTTTATTTTTCTTTGAAGGCTTGGAGCTTGAAGATGAAGCTTCTCTTCTCCTTTTTCTTTCCTCACTACTACCTGCCAAAGCAACATCACCATAAGTTGGATGCTCATTCTCATGAATCATTTCATCGTGTCCATCACTTCCAAGAACAACATCTATATTCCTAACCCATTCATTTTTTTCATCCTCTAAAGCATCTACACCTTGGCTTTCTATCGGGTCTCCGTTTTTGTTATCTTTCTTTTCTTTGAGTTTTGAGTTGAACTTCACAAAAACAAGATCATTTAGCCTTTCATGAAGCAGCCGTGCCCTTTTCTTGGTGTGCACCTAAGTAATTTTTTAAAATGGAAGTTGATCAGAATATGAAAACAAGCATAACATAAAGTAGTCAATATTATTTACTACCCGCTCAAAAGTACTCCAATTTCTTTCACAAGCCGACGAACTACATGTCAGATTCAAAATTCTCTTTGCTAGCTCTCTCAAACTAAGTGCGCTTGCACCATGATTATCCCACCATTTAGCTATTACGTCATAAGAAATAAAATTTATAAGAAAGAAATAAAATATATACTTAATAAATCAAAAGTTTGATTAAATTGATAAAATCTTCTAAATACTACCTGGATAGAAATTTTTTTTATTTCTTTGCCGAATTGCAATATCTCGACCAAATGATCCCTTACAATCTTGATAGCTAATTAATTCTTCCGTGATCTTGTCTTGTACTTCCTCACTATACATGGAAGCCGTGCATGAGACCACGTCATCGATACATTCCTTCATTTCACTAACAGATTTATTCGCATAATAATAATATGGATTCAAATAATACCCGGCCTTGTGTAATGGAGTTTTAAGTTTATCATTCCATCTTTTATTAATTATATCAACCACAGGTTTATACTTGCTCTCATTTCCCTCAAACCGCAAAGCAATTTCTCTTTTTGCATCCAATAAATCCCCGTATAAGAAACCCATAGCGGGTATATCACCATCAACTCACCTTAACACCTCCACAAGCGGCTCAAATAAATTGATAGTATCATTTAATCCTTTCCAAAAACTTTCGGATCTAATAAATTTGGATGCCATCTTCCCTCTCGCCTTCTTCAAATAATCTCCTAATTCATGAAGTTCATCGGATCAAAACAATTTTTTCAACTCACTCATGTTATCTTGGATGCTTTTCAAGTTCAAATAAGCGGTGGCAAACCGCGTAACACCACAACGAACTAAATCCTTCTCGAGAAACCTCCGCATCAATTCCAAGACGCAAGTATGAGCATAGAGAAAAATTGTAATTTCCCTAGCTTGCAAAATTATCTTTTTAACGCTAGGTAACTCACCTACATCTTCAAGCATGAGATCTATCGTATGAGCTGCACATCCCGTCCAAAATAAATGCGGTCTCTTTGCAATCAAGAGTCTACCCGCCGTCTCGTTTGGTCTAGCATTATCGGTAACTACTTGAACCACATTAAGCTCGCCTATATCTTCAATACACTTATCAACAACTCAAAAATAAATTTACCGTCTTTCTTCCCGTCCGATACATCAACAGACCGAAGGAAGCATACACCTAAAGCACTATGCACGACAAGATTCATTATACCCCTCCCTTTTCTATCTGTCCATCTGTCGGTCATAACCGAACAACCAGTTAATTCCCATGACTCCTTATGCATTTTAAGCCCATCTACTACATTTTGCTTCCTCTTCTTTAATAAGGGCCCCCCAAGTTCATATTGCATTGGAGCCCGCAAGCCTCTGCCATAATCCCCAATAGCTTCTAACATAAGCTCAAAGCTTGGAAGTGTAATCGCATTGTGTGGAATAGAAGCTTCATAAAACCATTGAGCAATATACTCACAAGCGTGGTCCCTCTTTTCTTTCTTCAACTTCGCGGTTAATTTTGTTTGTAGTTTTACCTTTCGCTCCCTTTCTTCGAGCCTCTTCTGGAGTTGCTTTACAAAATTTCTCAATAGGCCCCACGGACCTCAAGCCAACATCAACAGTTTCATCACCTTCCTCGGACCCGGCCCCCTCCGAACGATTGAAATTGATCTCATCACATTTTTGTTTTAAAGCATTAGCTTTCTCCTCCTTTTCATTCATTTTGCCGGTTACTAAATCGTACATTTTCTTCCTCAAATCATCAGGAACTAGTGCACATGCAACAACATCCTTCTTCCTAATTCCGGCTAAATGATACTTCACCCTACTTATTCCTCCATAATACACATTCTTACAAATGGTGCAACCTACTCTCATTCTATTATTAGCATCTGGTTGAAGAGCATATTCCCAAGCTGGATCTTTTTTCGCCTTTGAAGAAACAGAGCACGTCCCTGGCATGCTACATATACATAAAATAAAAAGAAGAAGAATAAAAGATTAAAAATTGAAAATATATAAGTGAGAAGATCATATTACAAGTAATAACTAACTAATTTGTAGTAATTGTAAATAATATTCAAATTTACACTAATCGTTGTATAAAATAACTGACCCAAAATTGATCAATAGATTCAATGCAATCAAAAGAAATCAGAAATACGCCAAGTTGGTGTTAGTAGTATGCCCTAGGCCAATGTATTTGAGACCTAGATGTATGGATTGTGTTAAACAAACATTATTTTTATTTAGAGATATTTTATATAATAAATGCGTATTGGTTATTTTATTTTTATTACTAAAATGAACCTTGAATATGATATTCAGCCTTATATCATCAAAGTATGTGACTTTGATAGTAAAACTATAAAGTATTATGAATGATATTCTAAACTGTCCCTGATCATTCATAGGATGTTTGTGAGACAAGCATACTTTATGATAAGCTATAAATGTACATCAGTATGTTAGTTGACTGATGGTCACGTTTTACTGATCATGAATAAGAGTTATTAAGTCATTAACATAAGTATGTGTTAGAGACCATATACTGGATTGACCCACCGTGAGAATACTACATGGTTCGTGTCATTAGTTATTCTAAGTAAAGAATGTATCTGTAATCCTTAGACTTGAGATTATCTCAGTTTCCTACATGAGAAATTTTATACTTTAATATAATCTAACATCGTCTTTAACCGGGCGGTCATAAAGATTATAATTAGGTATATAATGAATTATGCGGAGGAAAGAGTTTAATCAAGATAGGATTTGTTCCTCTCATAAATTGAGAGAGATATCTTTAGGCCTCTTGATGATTTGATTGAAGAAATACACGGCCGTGCTCAAGTGAATTAATAAAGAGTTATTAATGTCATTTCATGTTCAATCAAATTCGGTATCAAGAAATATTTATCGACCAACATAAGGTTGACACATACCATGCCTTATGGACGATATAGATATCGTGTAACAAAGGGATACAATGCATGACATAAATTAGGTTTGATCGAATCATCTATATTTGCTTAATTTGGGTAATCATGATGTCTTGCTAGAGGCCGCTCATGATTTATAATCCGTTGTGATTGTTGCCAACATTAAGTAAACCTACAGGGTCACACACAAAGAACAACTATTGAGACGTATACAGAAAAATCATAACTTATGTGATAAGTTGTATGGATAGCTACATAGTCAAGTGACACATCCAATCCTACATCTTATATGATAAGATGTGTTGCATATATGGTTACATAGTTACCATGCACATAGGATATGAAACGAATGGACTATGTAGGCACAAGAAATACCCCAAAATCAATATAAGGGAACATAATATTTTCGAACATCTTTTGTGAGAGAAAGAAGAGAGAAAAAATCCGAAAATTATTCTCTTGTTATTTCTGTGAGAGAAATGAAGAACGGATACTAGCATATATCGTTCTTTATCCGTTCAAAGGGGTTGTTCGTGTGGATACCGGTAGAGGACGAAGCGAAGTGCGGCGTCTTTGTGATTTGGGTTGAAACCGTGATTTTGTTTGGAGAATCGGTTTGTTCGGAGATCGGTTTGTGAGACGACCGGTTAGGCGAATCATTCAAAGGATCGGTTTGGAAACCGGTTTGGAATCGGGCAAAGAGAAGCGTCAACCATATTCGCTTTTGATCATCACGGATTAAGCGTAATCGGAAGGTACAAAGTTATGAACACTTTTTCTTTGATTTAATTGTAATTCACGGATCCTTCTTTTGGGTTTCGAAATTCGATTTTGTTTCATTTTGTATTTTTCCGCTGCGTTATGAACGGTAGAAACCCAACAGTGGTATCAGAGCCAAGTGAATTCCAATTAAATTAAGACGGATAAACCATTTTCGAAATATTTCTTTTGATTTTGAGGCGTTGTTTTTCAATTTTTTGAATTTTGGTCACGAAGGTTGCAATTTCATGAAAGGGTGCGACTTCATGAAAGGGTGCATGTGATGTCTCTTGATCATGAACGGTTTCAATTTCATGAAAGGATGCGACTTCATGAAAGGGTGCATGTGATGTCTCTTGATCATGAACGGTTGCAATTTCATGAAAGGGTGCGACTTCATGAAAGGGTGCATGTGATGTATCTTGATCATGAACGGATGCGACTTCATGAAAGGGTGCATGTGATGTATCTCGATCATGAAAGGTTGCGATTTTATGAAAGGATGCGACTTCATGAAAGGGTGCATATGATGTATCTTGATTATGAAAGGTTGCGACATGATTGAAAGGTTGCTTTGGGTATGTCATGATGGGATGCATGTGATGTATCATAACCTTAGGATGGGTGTCTAAATTTTATGAAAAGGTGCGAAACTACGTATATGATACACTAAATAAATTTCGAAAGGATGTATTCAACACATCAAGTTTTTAAAGAAATTTTGAGTTTCGGCACCGTATAAAATAAAATTTGTTCAGGGGCGCTGCCCGAAACCCGCGCTCACGCATAGATTAATCGTAGACCCCAAATTTCATATTCGTAATGCCTTATACATATTTCGTAAAATGGTTTTAAAGTACAACTTAATGCATATAACATGGCCTATTAGATATGTGATGAAGGATTGTGATTTGTGTGTGATGATGTGATGTGTGTAATATATGTATGTATGTAAAAACGGGCATGGTTCCGTTCTTGGTTGATGTGATGTAATTTATTTTGATGGTTAATTATGACGGGCACGGTTCCGTTCATTTTATATATAATATAACTACCACGATCATACACATCATGGAGATGAAGGAGTTCACCATCCACCTCATACGCATCATGGAGATGAAAGAGTTCACCGTCCACCTCATACACATCATGGAGATGAAGGAGTTCATCAATGCCTTGTGGTTGAATGTATCTTAGGAAATGATCTTAATGATTGGCTCATTTAGATCATCAAGGCCATGTTATATCATATCATATCATATTTATTTTATTTGTGCATGTGATGTTCTGTGATGAAATACATGATAAAATAAAACAACAAAACAAAAGATTAAACATAACAATCCCTCATGTAATATTGAATCATAGAAATGCCTCCCATGTATTTATACTCATTATCCCTTCGATCATGCAAAATTTGGGTATGCCAAAGCATAGTGAATTAGCATAATCTTAGGGTGATAAGAAGCGAGAAATGGTGATTCTCGATATTTAGACATGGTTAGATTCAACTGAACTATCAAGTCAGACTTGGGTTCGGGGCATATGATAGGATGCATACGCCGAACATATGATGCTCATCCTATGGATTAGACGAGAGTTGTATGAGATACAATTGGAAACGTTCCTACCTAAATAATTAGGTTCTAGGCGATGAGCCAAAGCTCACTTGGAACTTGATGAAATATGGATCTTGGCCCACTATGAAATTTAAAGTTAAAATTTCCGAATCAATACATTTGAGGGTTATTGATTTGAATAAAATAGTGGGAGTTAAAATTATATTAAAATATCTCAAATTACATATTAATATAAACCTGCATTTAATTCTGTGTAGAAAATGGCAACAAACAACACATCAACTTTAACATTGCGATCCGTCCTTGAGAAGGACAAGCTCAATGGGAAAAACTTCCTTGATCGGCATCGGAATTTGAGAATTGTTCTCAAACAAGAAAGGAAGAACTATGTCCTTGAAAGGCCCATTCCTAACCAGCCCGCCTGTTGATGCCGATCAAGAAGTGATAAACACTTATGCCAAGCATACAAGCGACTCTAATGATGTGACATGTCTCATGTTGGCCACCATGGATGCCGATCTTCAAAATCGGTTTGAAAATTTAGAGGCATTTCCAATGTTGGCACAGCTCAAGGAAATGTTCCAAGAGCAAGCTAGAAATGAGAGGTATAATGCACATTGTGCATTAGCAAGTTGTAAGATGGTTCCCAACTCCTCGGTGAGTGCTCATATTCTGAAAATGAAAGGGTACCTTGATCAACTTGAGAAACTAGGGGCAAAGGTTGGCGATGAGATGGCTACCGATTTGATCCTTAGGTCTCTTCCTCCGAATTTCAAGCCATTTATAATGAACTATAATATGCATAACATGGACAAGAGTATCACGGAGTTGCACGGCATGCTGAAGAACTTGAAGGGGACTATGAAGACAAATATTGTCAACGATGTTCTCTTGGTTCAGAAAGGCAAGGGTCAAAAGAGAAAATTCAAGGGCAAAGTCAAAGGAAAAGGTAAGGGCAATGTGTTGTCCGAACCTAAGAACAAGAAACCCAAGGAGGGTGTTTGTTTCTTCTGCAACAAACCAGGCCATTGGAAAAGAAATTGCCAGGCATACTTGGAGGATCTAAAGAAGAAGAAGAGTAGTGAGACTACTACTTCAGGTAT
This sequence comes from Juncus inflexus, assembly GCA_024447665.1. NCBI lineage: Eukaryota > Viridiplantae > Streptophyta > Magnoliopsida > Poales > Juncaceae > Juncus > Juncus inflexus. The sequence continues at coordinate 10,902,302 of JAJHPC010000004.1, forward strand.
TAATGTTATTGAAATTAATTTATCTACTTCTTCATCTTGGGTATTAGATACCGGATGCGGTACTCACATTTGTAATAATGTGCAGGGGCTGCAAAGGAGTAGAAGATTAGCGAAAGGTGAAGTGGACCTGCGGGTGGGAAATGGAGCAAGAGTTGCGCATTAGCCGTGGGCGTTTATTTATTATCTTTACCTTCTGGACTTGTAATAAATTTAAATAATTGCTACTATGTACCTGCTGTGAACATGAATATTGTATCTGTGTCGAGATTGGTTTTGGATGGTTTTAAGTTTGTTATTGAGAATAATAACTTTACCATAAGTAAAGAAAATATTTTCTATGCGAATGGTCAATTAGAAAATGGTCTTTATGTTTTAAATCTTGATCATGAACATTACAAGTCTATCTATAGCATTAATACAAAGAGATTTAAATCTAATGATTTGAATCCGACATATTTCTTGGCATTGTCGTTTAGGACACATAAATGAGAAACGCATTTCTAAACTCCACCAATATGGACTTTTAGACTCATTTGATTTAGAATCGTTTGAGACGTGCGAATCTTGTTTATTAGGTAAGATGACAAATGCTCCTTTCACAAAGAGAGGTGAGAGGGCAAGTGAGTTATTGGATCTCATACATATAGATGTATGCGGACCAATGAGCACACCAGCTAGAGGTGGTTTTCGATACTTCATTACTTTTACTGATGACTTAAGTAGATATGGATATGTTTACTTAATGAAGCATAAATCCGAATCTTTTGAATTGTTCAAAATTTTCAAAAGTGAAGTATAAAACCAACTAGGTAAGAAAATAAAAGCACTTCGATCAGATCGAGGTGGCGAATATTTAAGCCTAGAGTTTGACAATCATCTTAAAGATTGTGGAATAGTTTCACAACTTACTCCTCCTGGAACACCTCAATGGAATGGTGTCTCGGAAAGAAGAAACCGAACTTTACTAGATATGGTTCGGTCTATGATGAGTCAAACAGATCTTCCGATATCCTTTTGGGGTTATGCCATTGAGACTGCCGCGTTCATACTAAACAGAATTCCATCAAAAGCTGTTCAAAAGACTCCATATGAGATATGGACTGGGAGGAGTCCCACATTGTCTTTTCTAAAGATTTGGGGTTGTGAAGCTTATGTGAAGCGTCAAATTTCTGACAAGTTAACACCGAAATCTGATAAATGCTTATTTGTGGGATATCCTAAAGAAACTAAAGGATATTACTTTTACAACCCATCTGAGAACAAAGTGTTTGTTGCTCGAAATGGTTTCTTTTTGGAAAGAGAATTTATTTCTAAAGGAACTAGTGGAAATAAAGTACACCTTGAAGAAATTCAAGATCCACTAATTAGCAATGAACAGCCATTGGAAGATCCACTAGTCTCTTCAAGAGTTGACGAGTCCGGTCTTGAAACACAAGATACTCCTCGTAGATCTGGTAGAGTTCGTCATGAGCCCGAGAGATATGGATTTCTCGTGACTGATGATAGAAATGTGGCGCTCATAGATGATGAACCCACATCTTACCAAGAAGCTATAAAGGATCCTGATTCTCATAAATGGTTAGAAGCCATGAAAACTGAGATGCAGTCCATGTACGATAATCAAGTTTGGAACCTAATTGATTTACCCGAAGGTTCTAAGACCACTTGGGTGTAAATGGGTTTTCAAAAAGAAAACCGACATGGACGGAAATGTGCATACCTATAAAGCGAGACTTGTTGCGAAAGGTTTCCGACAAACTCATGGTATAGACTATGACGAAACTTTCTCACCAGTTGTCATGCTTAAATCGATTAGAATTCTGCTTGCCATAGCTGCATATTATGACTATGAGATATGGCAAATGGATGTCAAAAAACACTTTTCTTAATGGAAATTTACTCGAGGATGTGTATATGACACAACCCGAGGGTTTTGTTGATCCTAAGAATTCTGATAAGGTCTGCAAATTGCAGCGATCCATTTACGTATTAAAGCAAGCATCTCGGAGTTGGAATCTTCGTTTTGATGAAGTAATCAAAGGTTTTGGTTTTATCAAAAATGAAGATGAACCTTGTGTTTACAAGAGGGTTAGTGGGAGCGCAATAGTTTTTCTAGTACTTTATGTAGATGATATATTACTCATTGGAAATGACATTCCGACTTTAACAAATGTTAAGACATTTTTAGGAAAGTCTTCTGCAATGAAGGACCTAGGAGATGCCGCTTATATACTCGGCATTAAGATCTATAGAGATAGATCTAAAAGACTCATAGGTCTAAGTCAAAGTACCTATATTGACAAAGTGTTGACACGATTTCGAATGGATGATTCGAAAAGAGGTTTCATACCAATGTCACATGGCATAAAATTGAGTAAGACTCAACGTCCTGCTAATCAGGAAGAACGAAATCACATGAATAAAATCCCGTATGCTTCGGCTATTGGATCTATCATGTATGCCATGCTTTGTACTAGACCAGATGTATCATATGCATTAAGTGCAACTAGCAGATATCAATCTGATCCCGGTGAAAGTCACTGGACAGCAGTCAAGAATATTCTGAAGTACTTGAGAAGAACTAAGGATTCCTTCTTGGTTTATGGAGGATTTGAAAGTGAGCTAGTTGTAACAGGTTACACGGACTCAAGCTTTCAAACCGACAATGATGATTTTAGATCGCAATCTGGTTATGTGTTTTGTTTGAATGGAGGTGCAATAAGTTGGAAAAGTTCCAAACAGGACACTGTAGAGGATTCTACGACAGAAGCGGAGTACATAGCAGCTTCAGAAGCAGCTAAGGAAGCAGTTTGGATGAAGAAGTTCATTGAAGAACTTGGTGTGGTTCCTAGTATAGCAAATCCTGTGGATCTTTATTGTGACAACAATGGGGCAATCGCGCAGGCAAAGGAACCAAGATCGCATCAGAGAACCAAACACATACTTCGACGTTTCCATTTGATCAGGGAGATCATTGCGAGAGGAGATATTAAAATATGCAGAGTTTATGGTGATGATAATGTTGCCGATCCGTTGACTAAACCACTTTCTCAAGCAAAGCATGAGGGTCATGCTAGGTCGATGGGTATTAGATACTTGTTAGATTCGGCCTAGTGCAAGTGGGAGATTGTTAGTAGTATGCCCTAGGCCAATGTATTTGAGACCTAGATGTATGGATTGTGTTAAACAAACATTGTTTTTATTTAGAGATATTTTATATAATAAATGCGTATTGGTTATTTTATTTTTATTACTAAAATGAACCTTGAATATGATATTCAGCCTTATATCATCAAAGTATGTGACTTTGATAGTAAAACTATAAAGTATTATGAATGATATTCTAAACTGTCCCTGATCATTCATAGGATGTTTGTGAGACAAGCATACTTTATGATAAGCTATAAATGTACATCAGTATGTTAGTTGACTGATGGTCACGTTTTACTGATCATGAATAAGAGTTATTAAGTATTAACATAAGTATGTGTTAGAGACCATATACTGGATTGACCCACCGTGAGAATACTACATGGTTCGTGTCATTAGTTATTCTCAGTAAAGAATGTATCTGTAATCCTTAGACTTGAGATTATCTCAGTTTCCTACATGAGAAATTTTATACTTTAATATAATCTAACATCGTCTTTAACCGGGCGGTCATAAAGATTATAATTAGGTATATAATGAATTATGCGGAGGAAAAAGTTTAATCAAGATAGGATTTGTTCCTCTCATAAATTGAGAGAAATATCTTTAGGCCTCTTGATGATTTGATTGAAGAAATGCACGGCCGTGCTCAAGTGAATTAATAAAGAGTTATTAATGTCATTTCATGTTCAATCAAATTCGGTATCAAGAAATATTTATCGACCAACATAAGGTTGACACATACCATGCCTTATGGATGATATAGATATCGTGTAACAAAGGGATACAATGCATGACATAAATTAGGTTTGATCTAATCATCTATATTTGCTTAATTTGGGTAATCATGATATCTTGCTAGAGGCCGCTCATGATTTATAATCCGTTGTGATTGTTGCCAACATTAAGTAAACCTACAGGGTCACACACAAAGAACAACTATTGAGACGTATACAGAAAAATCATAACTTATGTGATAAGTTGTATGGATAGCTACATAGTCAAGTGACACATCCAATCCTACATCTTATATGATAAGATGTGTTGCATATATGGTTACATAGTTACCATGCACATAGGATATGAAACGAATGGACTATGTAGGCACAAGAGATACCCCAAAATCAATATAAGGGAACATAATATTTTCGTCCATCTTTTGTGAGACAAAGAAGAGATAAAAAATCCGAAAATTATTCTCTTGTTATTTCTGTGAGAGAAATGAAGAACGGATACTAGCATATATCGTTCTTTATCCGTTCAAAGGGGTTGTTCGTGTGGATACCGGTAGAGGACGAAGCGAAGTGCGGCGTCTTTGTGATTTGGGTTGAAACCGTGATTTTGTTTGGAGAATCGGTTTGTTCGGAGATCGGTTTGTGAGACGACCGGTTAGGCGAATCATTCAAAGGATCGGTTTGGAAACCGGTTTGGAATCGGGCAAAGAGAAGCGTCAACCATATTCGCTTTTGATCATCACGGATTAAGCGTAATCCGAAGGTACAAAGTTATGAACATTTTTTCTTTGATTTAATTGTAATTCACGGATCCTTCTTTTGGGTTTCGAAATTCGATTTTGTTTCATTTTGTATTTTTCCGCTGCGTTATGAACGGTAGAAACCCAACAGTTGGAAGTTCAGAAACAGTCCCAAATTGATAACTCATACAAATTTATGATAAATTTTAAGTGTAGAAAAGTAGATTGCTTATAAAATATTATTCTTACATGTTGGGTTTAGAGTTTCTACTTTGGAGAAAGAGCAATTCGGGAAGAAAGGAGCAATGTGGTGATAAAGAGGGAGGAGAAAAAGAGCATGGAGAGAAAGAATGGCATGAAGAGTAAGAATGGAGAGAGAGTCGTTTGAAAAATGAAAATGAAAATCCCCTTTCGTGAGAAGTTTCTGGAGAGGAAGAGAGAAAGGATATGCAATATTTTATATTAATTTTCCAATTATATGGGTGAGCCCATACTTCTTTACAACATAGAATTCATATTTGATTTGTTTTTAATTTTTTTTATATAAAAAAGCCCAGCCCAGGAGTCTTGAAAAAAAAAGAAAAAATTGAAAAATTATGTTATTTTCAACCGCTACACGCAACATACACACGCAACACGCTATTGCGAGCCGCTTCACCGCTACATCGTCGAAAAAAGCTATACGCAACAAAACCGCTGAGCGCAGCGTTTAGCTTCTCGGAACCGCTATTGCGCCGCTACGGACCGCTATTTGCAACACTGCTTAATACAAATCGATTTGTGCATACTAGAAATTTGAATATGACGTTTATCACTTACCGAATGTACCTTTATCTGATCATTAGAAGTACTAATTTGACTAATACACATTCTGAAAGAGATAAAGATGAAGAGAAAGGAAGCAATCAGGTAACTTTTCTTTTTCAGATTAATCCGTCAAATTAATCTATTCAAAGATGAAGCCCCCGCCATAAACCAATGTGGATCCTCTCCATTTCAAAAATTCAATGGAGAGGAGAGCACCACTAATTTAATATTTACTATCATTTTTTACGAAAAATCTATCCGAGTTTTTTTTAATGAATCGATCAAATAAACGCACGAAACATGAGTTTTAGGTGCAAACAAATATTGTGGAGAAATATTTTAAATTGAATACAAATTTTGGTTTGCATTTGAATATTTTAGTATTTACTATCCTTCATTAAGAAAAACTTATCCGAGTTTTGGTTTGAATGAAACGAGCAAAGTAACGCACGAACTTGAGTTTTAGGTGCAAACAAAGATTGTGGACAAATATGTTAAAATTAATAAAAAATTTCGTTTGCATTTCAATAATTTAGTATTTACTATAATTCTTTTTGAAAAATCTATACGAGGTTTTTTCCGAAAGAAATGAGCAAACAAACGCACGAAACATGAGGTTTAGGTGCAAACAAAGATTGTGGAGGAACATTTTAAATTCAAAACAAATTTTCGTTTGCATTTGACTAATTTATTACTTACTATCCTTCTTTCCCAAAAATATATCCGAGTTTTTATTTTAATAAAACGAGCATATATACGCACGAAACATGACGTTTCGTGCGTTTATTTGATCGATTCATTCAAAAAAACTCGGATAGATTTTTCGTAAAAAATGATAGTAAATACTAAATTATTCAAAGGTAAACAAAAATTTGTATTCATTTTAAATTATTTCCCCACAATCTTTGTGTGCCACTAAAAGTCATGTTTTGTTCGTATATATGCTCGTTTCATTGAAAAAAACTCGGATAGATTTTCGGAAAGAAGGATAGTAAGCAATAAATTAGTCAAATGCAAAAAATTTGTTTTAAATTTAAAATGTTCCTCCACAATCTTTGTGTCCACCTAAACCTCATGTTTCGTGCATTTGTTTGCTCATTTCTTTCTGAAAAAATCTCGTATAGATTTTTCAAAAAGAATGATAGTAAATACTAAATTATTGAAATGGAAACGAAATTTTTTATTAATTTTAACATATTTGTCCACAATTTTTGTTTGCACCTAAAATTCAAGTTTCGTGCGTTAACTTCGCTCGTTTTATTCAAACAAAACTCGGATAGGTTTTTCGACGCCGTAATTTTGCTTCAAGTGTCTTTGTAGAATGGCTGTTTTATCAGTGACTGTATATTATATGCGTAAACAAAAGATTAAACTTTTAGTTCATGTAATTAAAATAATTTCAAACTATATACCATGTAACATCCTTAAATGATTAAGTGCCTTGCGTGAGGGAGAAGTCATGCGTGGTAGCCTTACATGGAAACAATAACAATTAGGAACGGAACGGAACGGAAAGGACAGAGATAAATCAATTGGTTATGAAAGATGACCTTTGTGTCAAAACTTTTTGAATGCAACGAATTGAAAGCCCACCTAATTAAGACCCTTTACTTACCAATCGAAAATGAAACTCTGAAAAGAATTCTCACAGTCGAAATCACTATTATAGACAAGCTAGGAAAATGAAACTCTGAAAAGAATCCTCACAATTGAAGTCATTATTATAGACAAACTAGGACGTGATTTTTTCATGTGTCGGAGCTAAATCCGAATGTAAATGTAACTCTTAATTCTAATTTGAAGAAAAATCAAACCCTCCATCAAATCACTCTTCCGCAATACCATTAAAGTACTAAATATAAATGTCTAGATTCTAATTTTACACTACTGAACCAAGATAAGATATAGATTATTAGTAAGCTAACACCACAAAATAATGTTGGTACAGTAGTTGAGTGCTATGGTTGGGAATTGAATGGCCTGGGTTCAAGTTTCCAAGGAGACAAATTTTGACAAATTAATCAGCAGGTATTTATGATATGTGCAATTACTTGATCCAATCTTCTGTGGCACCAAATTTGTACTGAAACATGTAGCGAATCATAACAAAAATATATGACAATTTAATCAGCCGGTATTTATGATATGTGCAAGTACTTGATCCGATCTTCCGTGGCACAAAATTTGTACTGAAACATGTAGCGAATCATAAAAAAATATATTACATAAACTCTCTATTCTACTCGAGAACGAATTATTTTTTCCATTGTGCAATTCGATCTTCTGTTGCACCAAATTTGTACTGAAACATGTAGCGAATCATAAAAAAAATATATTACATAAACTCTCTATTCTTCTGAAAAACGAATTTTTTTTATTGTACAAATATCATACATATCATGTAATAATGTATCTTTTGTAGTACAAAATTTATAGCGAATCATATAGAGTGAACTAAATAATTTTTCTTCCCATTATTCTCCTAAAAATCAATAAATAATTTATGTGATATTATTTATATTTACCATATATATAAGGAAATTCTATTGAATTTCGGGGCTGACACGTTTCATGTTACGGACTATATATATATATATATATATATATATATATATATATATATATATATATATATATATATATATATATATATATATATATATATATATATATTTCGATATAGTATATTACAAAAGTTACTTTGGTCTGGTGGTATCGTGCATGCCTATCAGTCAAGTAATCCCGAATTCGAATCTTTGGGGTGGCAATTTTTTCCCAATTTTTTCTTCACTTTCTAAGTGCGCAGACGACTAAAATATCTCGACCAAAACTTCGCTCTTTCGAAATTTAAAGGATAATCCCGTCATTTCACTATTTTCCTAATTTATCAAGCCATGATTCAATTTGAGCCGTCCGATTAACATCAAACGGCTCGGAGTTTTGCGTGGCTCACAGTACATGATATGGACCACTTCACTTTTGATGGTCCATGGCCGTACGAAATGGACCAATTTAAAGAAGGAGGCGAAATGGAGATCTCCAATTCCTCCAAGTTTTTATTCTCTCATATATCTTGCGCTGTCTCTCTCTTTCCCCATATTTTTCTTGGCGATTTTCACTTTGACCCGTCTAAAACATTAATATCATTGGTGCCTCATTCACTACCTAAAAGACAAAAAAAATTGCATAATAACCAAAAAAACACAAAAAATATTCTAAATCTAGGAGAGTAAAAAATAAAGAAAACTTATAAGTAAAAATAATACAAATATAGCAAAAAAAATTAGTACAAAAAATCTTATCAAGTATTCTTTAAAATTTTATGATCCAAACTAATAAATAAATGCAAAATTATTTTGTAAAAAAGCACTCTACAAATTTTATCTGATTTTGTGATATCTTTACAACATCAAATATTTTATATTCTTACAAGATCTAGAAAAACTTCACATATATCCATCATATATCCATATAATGTTTGAATAATTATAATAGTGTAAGAGAGGCCATCGATTATTCTTTTTTGGATTTACGGAATAAAAAATAATGATTACCCAACTAAGTTGGGTTCATTTTGAGAACAACGCTAGTTTATCAAATAAATATAGAATAAAAATCATAATTATCAATTCATCGTCATACTGCAGTATAAAAATTATAATGCCGAAGTGGAGCGAGGGTACCTCTAGTTTGGAGAAAAGTCAAATCCTCCATCAAATCAACTTTTTCTTTAAAATAGTATCGGTTAGAAAAATAATTCAACAAATAGCATCGTATTTCCGCCAACCTTTTTGGTGGAACAAAAGAATTTTGTCGGAACATGGTATATTTTTAAATTTTCCTTAAAAAAAATCTTAACTAAGTTAAAAACACCTTGTTCTGCCAAGCTCTTTGTCGGAACAGGTTATTAATTTTCAGTGTTAACCTACAATTAATAAAGATATTTTGTAAAAAAAAAATGTTCTGCCAAATAGTGTCACGGAACAGTTTTTTTTTTAATTCTTTTTGAATTTTTTATTTTTGCTAAATTTTAGAGGCTTTTTAGGGGCAAAAAAAAATATAAAATAGACTGTTCTACCAACAATCTTGACGGAACAAGAATATTTTTTCTTGCTAAATTTGTTGTTAACGCTAAAAATTAAAAAATTTATCCTCTCCCGCCAAATAGGCTGGTAGAACAACGATTTTTGTCCTAATTATGATTATTTAAGGTTGCTAAATAGCCCAGCGAATATTTTGCGAAAAAGACCGGCAGAAATGTCAGTTTCTTAATTATTTTCAAAATGATATTATTTGTTGAATTATTTTTCTAACTAATGCTATTTAAAAAAAAGTACTACATTTATATATACTCCACATTTTAGATAAGTAACTGAAATACTAGAACTAAAACAAAATAGAAATGTATATATAGTAAAATAAAAATTGAGAAAATAATTTGTAAATCACCTTTTCATTTTTTTTTAACTTATCTGGACCGTCTCGATTAGAATGGAGAGTTTTAATCTTAATCACATTTAAATATATGTGCCAGAAATTAAAAGAATAAGAATGTATAATATTTTCTGTCAAACCTTAGTACTAGCTGGTGCAAGAACAATGGTGGCCGGGCTTAATTTGCATTATTTTAATTGCTTCTCTAGTGGCTTTATCTTTATGGTCAGTTATTGAAAATAAGAAACTATAATATTTTATGGCTATGTTTTATACTAAAAAAATACTAAAAAACGGTGTACAAAATTTTAGGGGCTCAAGAAATAAGTATCAACATAAACAAACTGTGATCACAACAATCCAAAGGAATAACAGGGAAATAATATATATTGTGGCCCTAGCTAGTTGATTTTTTGCAATAAACTCATCAGACAAAAACTGAGATCAAAACTGAAGATAATCAACAGAAGCATGATATTCTACGGCAAAAACTTAAATGTTACTGTTCCACGAAAAAACACTTCAATATATTTTTTTATTTTCATTCTGTTTTGTGAAATATACACACAGACTTGATGTTAAAAATTATATACTAAAAGCAAGTTAAAAAAAATTCCTAAACATATTATTGTATGTAGACTAACGAGTACCTTGGCTCCGCTTAGGATAAGATACCCTCCAATTTTTTTTTGAAATTATATAATATTTAATTGTTATTAAAGAAAGAAGGAAAAAAAAATAAAGGAAAACAGTTAAGAACTTAATATTATATATTTTTTTTCTTAGCCAGAGCTCGAGGTAGAACTTAATATGATGTATTACTTCTCAATTATACAAAATTTAAAGCCACTGGATATTTGAGTCATTGACAATAAAAAATTATAATTATCATTAACACATAAAATTGACCTAAATTATCTTTTTTGGTAGTAGAATCTACCTTTGTTTAAAGCATCAGAAAGTACTATCAATATTTTTATTACCGAATATACAAATTCAAATATCAAAATTTACTCTTTTTAAGCAGCACAATCTAATATTTGTGTACATGCACATAATTTTAGAGTAAAATATGTCAAAATTAAAATGCTTGGAAGAACAGATCCAAAATAAGTCCCCAAAACTGTAGAGAAGAAAAACTGTCTCCGTACCAGTCCCGTACCGACTTCAAGCAGCACCTGAATCCAGCCCATGTACTGGCTTCAAACCGGTACCAAGAACACCTAAAAAGCTGTCTAAAAATAAACAAAATCAATACCGAAACCCTTTTTTCTTGCTACTCAAAATTCCAGCCAAATATGCCCATCATTTAAACCTGTTACATCTTACATTCAACTTCCATGTCTGTAAGTGTACGCTCTTTATCTCGCAGAAAGAATATTATACAATATTAAAGGGAAATGACAAATGATTGGAAAAAGAGAGTTGTAAATTTAATACAACTGTGAATTTAGTTATTTAACTGCTTCAATTGCACAGTTAAGAACCAAATATATTCAATAGTAAATTTAAAACATACAAACTATACTTCAGTTGATTTAGCTATACAATTAAATCTTTTTTGGTAAATATATACGTACCTCTTTTGAATCTTTCGAATTCAGACCTTGACCAAAAAAGAGTGATTTGCGAGTGGAATTTCGAATTCTAAACCATTGTTTGCAAGTCAATCCAAATGAATTTTGGTCTTCTCTGTTTTGAAGCATTTTAAATATTATTCTGAGACAATCATCCACAAGATTATCATCCTTATCCATTTCACTCGGCCTAAATTGATAATTAGAATCTTGAATCTGTGAAGAAGAGAATAATATAAATTACTTCTCATTCTAAATAAAATTACAAGTGAAATGACAATCTATGTTTTCGTTTAAAAGAAAACAGAAAGGGAAAAGCATCTAAACCAGTATTAAATGGAATGAAATGGTGGATTTTTACTTAAAGTGCTTAAAATTCTAACTGCCACCAAGCAATTCTGGAAAAACCAATTAGGCCATCCACTAGTTAAAAACCAACATCAATTGTTCTTTCATCTCAAAGAAACAATCAGAACCGATTCACATCAAATTCAATGAAAAAAAAATCATCTCCAGGCCACTAGTACTTAGCGACTGCTGATCTTTCTGAACTACTTCTTACAAAAAATAAATTAAAGCTTAGTAAAAAACTCACAAAGACGGTGATAGATAAATCAATCGGTCAAGGCAGAGCGAAGAGAGGAGATTTCAACCCGATCGCCTTGCTGGAGCTCATGGTTTAAGGGCGTTGTTACTCTCGCTTCTCAAAGATGTGGGAAAACTTGATCGATGAGGCAGATCTGACGAGGAAGAGCCACTTGAAGGTCTATCGAGTTAAGGTCGACAGTCTGTAATTAGAGAGAGAGAGAGAGAGAGAGAGAGAGAGTAATCTTCTCTGTCTCTGAGCAAAACGAAAGTGGAGAGGAGAGGCAGGGAGAGTGAGAGACGAAACGGTAATGGAGAGGAGAGGGTGAAGAAGGAAGGGTCGGGAAAGAGGAATAGGTAAGCACTGGAGATATCCAGTCATTATATTTTGACACACCCGTTTTAAGTCACGTGACATCAGTAGCCCGCTTCTTTTTGATTCTCACAACTTATTCTACTTAGAATTTCTCTTTTACGGTTGATACTTTGGGTATCTATGTAATATTGGAATGGCCAATTTTATCATTTTGAATAAATAAACAAGGGAATGTCATATAAAGTTTATAAAGTTTGATATAATTATCTCTTAATTGAATTTATAGGTTAATTAATTTTTGACATTTACATATATATAAAGAATTTCAGTAATGACTTGGTACAAGGGAATTTCATATATAGATGATTTTCTAATTTTGAAACATCTTTCGTGCCTACAAATAATATTGACGGGGAATTTCTGATATATCCCTGCTAAAATTCAAAATATCAAATATATTTCTTTTAAATACTAAATATCAAATTTGTCGGTCGTAAACTCAATTACTATTAAATTTATCCGAAACTAACCTATCTGTTATATCTATCTAACGGAACTTCATCTTTGTCCCGTCCCAACTCCCTCAGCGAGAACCCCTTGCTCGACAACCTCTCCAACGACTCAGCAACTCTAGTCAGCGAGTCCGCCTCACCTTTCTTGCTGCTTCCACTTGCAAATTCTCTCTGTTCGACTCTGCCCTTCTCTCTCCTCTGCCGAAAACCTAGATCTTCTATGTCTGCAATTTCTCTCGAGTCAGAAACAATGAACTCCACGATTTTTGTCGCCTCAACGAGATCCTGTCGATAGAGACGAGAGCTTGTCGCCTTTTAAGTTATAACAGTATCACCTCATCAATCCTTTCGATCAGAACATGACTTTCCATGATCCAGATGCAAATGCGACACCAACAATTTCGACTGGACAGATGAGATGATCTCCTTCTTCGCCACCAATTTATTCGACAAAAGTATTTGACACTAATTCGTACTGGTAAATTATTCGACACTATCTTCTTTTCTCAGACAGGTTTTATGGTTACTTGAGGATTAGTTGATGCTAATTCTGGATACAAACTGGTTTTTCTGGTACTTATTTATGTGTATATTTGGGGCTGTAAATAGAGTGAATTCGATGAATAATTGCACAATTCGAAATAAAATGAGGGATAATTTCACTGATTTGGGCGGCACAGTATAATTATTCCAAAATAGTACAATGCACAAAGAGATAATGAAATTGGCTGTGAATATAAAAGATATAACTCCAGTAATCCAATACATACTTTGTCAATACATTCTTTAGGAGAGATTGTTTATTCTTGCAGATGTTGCACAAGTTATTTGCCATAGCTGTTGACAGCGGGTTCAGATTATTATTGGACCTATAAATTATACAAAATACAAGTAATTAAATTTATTTATTTATTTAATTTTTTAATTTTGGTTTATTATACAGGCTGTTACTTGGTAAATAAAGACTTCTATTATTTTTTGCAGGTTCTAGGAGATTTATCAGTCGACTGTCACAAGGTCCTCTTCCTAGATGAGCCGGGAATTATCTCTTCTACTCTTCTTTTCTGTGCTGCGTTATTTAATATGTATATTATTAAGAAAAGCTTATACGAATTTTGTTTACCAGTGGATTATTCAATCAAATTACAGTCCGTGTGTGTAACTCAATTGAATCCAAAATCTAAAGTGACTTCAAATTAAATCCATTCATTTTATGTTGGATTCTACAGTATCACTTGCAAAACTTGTTCCATTTGAGCTGCATATCCGACACCCAAATAATATTTGTAGATTTGTATTTAGTTTAATAAAGAAACAAACAATAAAGTTTAACACAAGTAAAAACTCCGTTGTTATAGATTTTCACAACAAAAATATATGATCATGTAATAAGCAAGTAACATTCAACAATAAAACAACATTACTAAATTCAAGTAACATAGACATTCACTAAGACATTCTATATGAATATTGGCATAAACTAAATTTTCAAACAAATTATTTTTAAGAATTCACAAAACAATTCATTCATACAAGGTTTATTCAACAAATTTTGTACAACTAAAAAACACACAGTACCGAGTTACTTCATACAAATTCGGCTTCATCTCAAAATTTGATTGAACACCTTGCAAGCAATCTCAACCCATCTATATTTTCCATACATATCCACAAGAGCTTATCAAATTAATCTCAGAATTCCTCAGAAAAAAAAACCATGGATTTCTTTTCCTGGTCTAAGTCTACCGAGTCTAGCACACGCAGTTATTGTACTCACCATTGTTGCATCAGTTCCTTTCAAACTTCTGATTCTTTTCATCTTTCCAAGACCTTCAAAGCTTTTTCCGGTTTTGTGTGATTTAACATATGCAATGCAAAACATAAGATTCAGTAATGGTGTAATATGTGACTTTGTTGGCATTTTATCAGAAACAGTTAATAAAGTGTTCATAACTTGAGTAGAAATGTATTAGAGCGTCGTCCAAGCCATCACGCTTGCTTGGGCGACGGGAGAGGTTGAGGGACGCGATGGCTTGGGCGGATGCGGTGGCTTGTGCGAGGCTGAGGGACGCGATGGCGTGGGTGTGGCTTTGGGCAACGTTTTATGGCGTAAAAGGCAGCCTAAGAGAGGGAGGTCTCATGACTGGAGAGGAAGAGGTAGTGGGACTGATGATTTTAGAATGTAAAGGGCATTCTATTCATATAAATTTATATTAAATAATTTAATACAAATTAATAATTTTAAATTATGGTTAATTGGATGGTAAGTTAACGGTTTGGGTATATTTATTATTATATTACTTCAAAAAGGATATATCTGATAGGTATCTAATTTAGAAAGGATAAATTTGATATTAATTGAGTTTAGGAGAGATAAATTTGATATTTAAGAGGGGAAAACTTTATCTTTTGATTTTAAGAGATAAAGCCATGTTACATGAGAATAATCATCAATAAATGTAACAAAATATAAGAATTAATTGGTGCTGGACCCTACACATCAGAATGAATTAGAGAGAAAGATTCAGTAGATTTGTTAATGGATGATGAATATGGTAATTTTTTCTCCTTTGCGAAACAACAAATATCACAATAACTTGAGTTTAAATTCGTTAATGGAATAAGTTTACTCAAAACGGGTGGCCGACTCTCCAATACCATGTTTTGTTCATCTCATTTGACACAACGTTAGCAGTAGATGTGTGTTTTGCTAGATCAAGTACGTATAATCCTTGTTGTAGTTTGCCTTCAGCAAGTTTCTTACGTGTCAATCGATCTTATATAACATTGCAATTTAATTCTTCTGTTACTTTGCTTACCGATAATAAATTTGAAGGAAACATTGGATATAGACTTAGAAAAAAAAATTGTTTGACCAATTCCTTGTATAAGGGACTAAGGAACCATCGACAATAGATACTTTCACATTTGTTGGCCGTAGTTGGGGATGCAAATGTCAACAATGATTTTTGACATGACCTAAATGTTGACAATGATTACTCTTTAAAAATTGACAGGGTTTTTGGTCTCTCCCCCTGTCACTAAATCGACTTAATTTAATCATTTCGCAAATAGACATGTAAACAAAAAATTAGAAAGGATCTGACCTCTATAATGATAAACTACTTGAAGAAGAAGAAGAAAAAACAAATTCCAAAAAACCTCAATTTGTCGTTTCCACGGTTTGCAATATTTTTTTTTTCGTGGATCAAACCCGCTCTGATGCCATGTAGAAATTAACAATGGAGAAAAATGAGGGACAAGTGAGTGGAGAGAAAATATTGTTTCTTTGTTATGTCATACAATACACATTTGAGTACAATTTTTAGAGAAAAATATGACCGTTAGTCCTACCTATCAGAATCAATATAATCATTACTTGCCTAACTAAGACAATATAGGAAAAGAGGGAAAGCTCTAGAGAATCTAGAGGAAATCTATAGGAAATCAACCAAATCATACATATAATATCTCCTAGATATACTTGGATATTTATTGATTCTCATAATATCTAACAGGCTCTCCCAAGTCTGTCTCTATTGCGGTATAATTAGTCACTCGATAAACCACTACCCTAAACGAAACTTCTTCATAGATACCCTAAAAAATTATCCCAAAAATGTTCAACTGAAATTTACCTCTCAATTATCTGAACGAATTGGCAAATGGATTAATAATGTGTCTTCACATGTTATCACTCCACCAACTCAACCTTGACCAACCAAACCAATGAAAATAATACCAAAAAGATCAGAAATATGGATGATTTACTTCTCTCATCATATATCACGAGTCTGATCTGTCGAAGGAAGCCCTTATAGGGTTTCTACACTCACACCCTCACCACGAACAATCCGTATCTAGTGGGCAGGATTTCATGGTTTAGGGTTTAGTCTTTAAGAATCTAACTAATGTGCTAGATATATGGTTTCGGGCTTAAGGACGTAACTAATGTGAGGCACGGACCTAACTAATATTCAGGATTTAGGGTTTAAAAACTTGCCTGCAAATCCATCATGCTGCAAATCCATCTTGCCGGCATGACGCTGACTCATCGAAATCCGTGTCCCGCCAGCTGGCGCCTCGCTCATCTCGAGGTATGTGATGGAGCTGGCCAACTTCCATCCCGTCAACTTGGGTGGACTTTACGAGAGGAGAGGATTGACTCTCCTGGACAACTAAGAGCTGGCTGAATAACCTACAATAAAATAAACAATAATTAACAAAACATCTTCCCCACAGGCACCTATTTTAAAACTATATTCAAACTTATCATAATTTAAATAACATAATTCAGTAAATAACATCAAATTTAGCTTATGAAAAAAATCATTCAAATTTACAGAAGTTGATTGAAGTGTAATTGCAAACTTGTGGAATTGAGGTCAGAAATTAGAATACTCACTTGATATATAATTGCAATCTCTTGAATATATAGAAATAAATATAGCACCTTAAAACCAGGTCAGCAGCTACAGCCTGGCAAGCTTCACGGAAGAGCTTCTCTACAAGTGCAGTAGAAAGCTCTCTGATTATGAACGGATTCAGTACTACCACATTTAATGCTCTTGCGGTCGGAAAATATATCACATAAACCGCCCTTCCTGCTGATAAACAGCAATAGGGAAAAAAGTCAGTAAAACTATTTTTTGGGGAAGTTTGAATTTGGCCCTTCAATTACTGAGATAGTTCAATTATGACCTCTCAACTTTTTTTGGTAATAGTTTTAAACTACTCCATAATAGAGTCAATGGTATTTTTGCCAAAATTGAGGGACCAAAACTGAACTATCTCAGTACTTTAGGGACCAAAAGGAGACTTTCGCTTTCTGTAGAGCGAGAGTTTAGATATAAAAAAAGCAGTAAACAAATATCACGGATATATATAGAGGTATATTATTTATATATATGTACACACACAATTAGAGATTAAACTATAAAAAAGAAAGAAGCTGTGATAAAGAAAGAAAAAGGAGATGGACTGTTCAAGTTAAGAGCACTCAGTTGTGATCTTCATTGTCGGTTCAGTGAGATTCCATCCTTTTTGTAGGTTCGTATTGGTTGCACTGTCTTTGTTTACTTTACACACACATCCTAGTAGTAGGATCGTATTGTATTATAGTGGTATTTTTGTCTCATATATTCCCTAAAGTAAGTAAACAATGAAATTATTAGATGCATGCTAGGAAAAGGTTACAAAATAGAAATGCTCTCTTTCTCCTCCAGTTTTTGTTTTTTTTGTGACTTGTTTTGGTGTTGATTTGCAGAATTGATGCTTAATTGAGTGGCAAGATTTGAGTGTCACTTTGGGTTTAGCTTGAGTCGTAGTAGTAAAGTTGAGGTTTAAATTCAAATTGAGCAAGGTTTAATCAGAGTCTTATTGCAAACCTAGAATTGATACTTCAAGTTCCGTACGAGTAAAAACCTGGAAATGAAATTCAGGTTGAGACAATCGTTACCTCGACTACCGGTTCTGCTAGACAGGTGGCGAGCTTCTTACTCTCAGACTTTAACTTTTCATCGCTTGCTAGTTAGCAAATAAATGTCTTCCTTGAAATCCAGGTTCAGAAAAAGGTTACCTGCTTGAAATTCTGATTACATAGGTTCAGAAAAAGATTACCTGCTTGAAATTCTGATTACATAAATGTTTTGCTTAGTTAGCAAATAAAAAGAAGAAATAGGGTAGGGAAATTCTCAAACACCTCATAACTTTTTGAATATCTAGAATAAACAAACCCCAAGTTTTTGTATTCTCTTTTTAGTCCCTATATATCGAGTTTTTACTTATTCCCCAATGGGGGTTAAAGTTCACTATTCGATCTAATAAACTGAACCAAAATACTTCTCATGAAATTTTCTTTCATATTTTGTTTTATTCAACAACAAGAATAAAAAAAGGAAAAGAAAAAAAATTATTCGACATGATAATTCACGATATTCTCTTGTCGATATTTGTATGATATTATTTTCCAGTACATTATTTTATTTTACGATATTATATTTACGTAAAAAATATTATTTCTCTTACTTTATATAAAATATAATTCATATTACGCAAAATATCATTTTATTCTTCATTTATAAAATCAAATTTACCTCAACGAGATTATAATTCGGTTGGCTATGAGGAAGAATCTTTTTTCACATGATGGCCCGGCGGCGGCTATGAGCTGTAGCTGAATCGACCGCCGTTATATTGTGGGTCTTATCATTTCGGCTCGACTTTCTTAATTTCGACCAAAAAAACTACAAATAAGGAATTAAGAAAGGGTTGTGGCGACCCATATGACAATTTAGGACTATTTGTTGGGATTGATGGATTTAAAATACTAGGCCTTGACACTGCCATATAAAACTCTCAAAGGCTGATTGTAAGGTCGGATACTATGTCTGTAGCATTAATGTTAAAATAAAAAAGGCTTCTTAGTAGCTTAAAATGCAAAATTTGGAAAACCGAAGAGGTGTTTAGGTTTTATTATTACAACGAGGTGCAAATGCGTGTGTGTGTGTGTGAGAGAGAGAGAGAGAGACCTTCTCAACGGCCATTATCACGTGCTCCGTTATCGTTCCATGCATCGAAAAATGCTCCTTCAACTAATCTGCATTTAGACAAAAATGTCGAAAACTGCTCCTTCAGGCTTCAACTCATCTGCATTTAAACAAAAATGTCCAAAAAAAATCAACTGAGTGAATTATTAAACAAAGCACTCAATATTGCAATAAGAAACTAAATTCATCAAGAGGTTCAAAAGGCCGGGCCCTTACCGTTAACTGCATTCAATTAACATGTTTCAAGTTTCAACCCATATATTAATTACATTATTTTTCAACTCAACTAAGGGCCTTTTTCAACTCACCTACGATGATAGATCCCTCTTTTAGATAAGATATTTATTCAAGAAGGCCCCTACAATACTGAAAAAATACAATGCCCCTACTGTTAAGTTATGTCAGACGGCGTCATATTAACATTTGAACCCATATAGTAAACCAATTATATTATTATTTCCAACTCAATCTCTGATAATTTAGGGACTTCCTTCCAATTCAGGCGTAACAATAACATGACGTCAATAAGAAAATATTATCTCCAACAATGATCTTTCTCGTTTTGGGGCCAACGATTTGTTGTGCTGACGGATCTTTTCTTCGTGCCTTCCTTTTAGCCTCCACCTAAAAAGAAGAAAACGTAAAAAAAATTATTTACGAATTTAATCCCACGCAGAAACTACATTTCATATTACAACACTATTTTACTGAGAACGTATGTCACGACCCAAAATCATCATGCACACCACATATAGATATACATATAGAGCAATAGCAGAGTCAAAACAATAGAAACCACATCTCACCACGTAAAAGTAAAAACAATATCTACAAACTAAAAATACAACTAAAAACTACTAGATAAAAATATACACTATTGCTGGCGCTCTCTGCTACGCTCTCAAAAGAATCTACGTATGCCACCACCTCCTGCCTCAAGCGCTACCTGGGAATATTGGCTGAGCGTCAGAAAAGTCAGATAATGAAATACTATCTGCTACTACTATAGCTACTAACCTACTGGAATGATAAATACTACACTTCTACAAAATACTTCCACCACTTATAAGAACTACCACTTGCTACAAAAATTACTAGTTTTAATATTATAAGTGGTACTGCTGAAAATATACATATATGTATATTTAAAAACTACGATAAGGTTGGCAACCACACGGGACCCACTCATTGACTGCAATCTCGGATCTACTTGAGATAAGTCAGTCTGCTGCACTCTCAACCACACGAGAGTGGTGTCTCCAACTTTGCCACAGTGGAAACACGCCCCCTCTAACCACCCGAGGAGACCGTACTGTCACGTCTAACAGTTTGTAAGTTTCGGTAGCTAGCCGAAAATCACTCTCTGGTACCAGGTCCACTAAAAATGTCCGTACATGTGTCTTCCTCATCCACTTGTATAAAAATAATATTTTTCTACCACTACCAGTTATACCACAAGATTTACCACTAACTACATATTCTACTGAAATAACTACATTTATATAATATTGAAAAATAATTAAATAAATAAATAAATAATAATAATATCTTTTAATTACTACCATTAAAACCGCCTCGGAATAAATATTCCAACGACTACAAGAACACTGAAAACGGATACTGAATGGAGAAGTTATGAATATTTTACTGATCTAATTCTACTGATCAGACATGTCAGTCTAAAACTGACCTAATTCTATTGATAGCAACTACAACTACCTACTGAATAAAATAAAATGATTAAATACTCAAATACTCAAATACTCAGCCATGTATTTTATCTTGGCCAAAAAGCTTATTAACCCAACTATTAATTAATTGGATCATTATAAGTAAAAGGCCTAATCCATTTAAATTTAATTAATTACTACATGGCCCAACTCCAAATAAATACCCAATTCAAATTTAGTTATTATTTTCGGGCCAAATTCGAAATATAATTCAGCCCACCAACTATTAAAATCCACTTAAATTATTTTAGCCCATTATCTTTCCATTTAAATATTTAAAAATCCAGCCCAATAACTTTCGGCCCAAACAGATTTTAATTAAAGCTTATTGGATATTTATTTAATGGATGTTAAACCCGACCCGTATCCGACCTGCTAAGAACTGAATCCGACCCAATAACTTAAGCAGCTTAATTATCTCTCCTCCTTTCTTCCTCTTCCGCCTCTGCCCTTTCTCTCTCGTTTCTTCATCCCCCAAAACCGAACCCTATTCAAGCTTCCCTCTCTTCTAATGGCAAGGCCAATAGATGGCCGGAACGCCAATATTCAGACACCCGTACCATCCCCAACCTCAGCACACTTACAAAAATCGATTTCACAATCTCTCTACTCAATTTTAATTCCTCCCCAAAACTACGTTTTCCATTATTCCGAGCTTTTGATCCGATTTTAATGGTAGTAATAGACATAGCATCAAGATTAAAGGCTCAATTCAGCTAATTACCTCAAAAAGCTCAAGCTTTATGATTTTAGAGACTCGTCTTTCTTCGGTACGTGAATTCCGGTGATGCCGCTCTCTTGGCCCGAACTTCTCACTTGGCGCGCTTCTAATTGCGCTCTCTCTTCAGCCACTGCTCTCCTCTCTCTCTGCCTTACTCTCTCTCTCTCTCTCTATTGAGAAAATGGTTTTATTTTTGTGTTTAGAGAGAGAAGGAATAGTATCAAAATATTGTAAGAAAAATAATAGGCACCGTTTAATTTATCCAAGCTCAAAACGAAATGAAAATTTCAGCTTCGTGAAGGTATGAATGGGTCTTCAAGGTAAGCAGCTTATTGACTTTTCAACATTTTCATATTATTTCATTCATTCATTTTTTTTATTTTATTATGTTGTATTATAACATTCTTCCCTCTTTAAAGAAATTTCGTCCTCGAAATTTTACGTACCTGTGATACAAAGTGTTCCGGATATTTCTCCTTCACTTCCTCTTCACGTTCCCATGTCGCCTCTCGAGAAGAATGGTGCTGCCAACGCACTTTAACAAGCGCTATAACCTTATCTCTTAACATATGTTCCTTTCGATCTAAAATCTCTACTGGCTTCTCAACATATGTCGCATCCTCTCTCAACTCAAAAACTGGTGGCGCAAGTACATGCGACGCATCCGGTACATATTTCCTTAACATTGAAATATGAAAAATATTATGCACACCCGCCAAACCTGGAGGTAAAGCAAGCCTAAACGCTACCGGTCCAATCTTCTCCAGTATCTCGAATGGACCTATATATCTAGGCGATAACTTGCCTTTCTTTCCAAAACGCATAACACCTTTTGTAGGTGCTACTGGCAAAAACACATGTTCTCCTTCCTCAAATTTAATACGCTTCTTATCTGCATAACTTTTCTGCCTACTTTGTGCGGTTAATAATCTCTGACGAATTAACTGCACCCTCTTCTCCTGTTCTTGTACCATATCCGGTCCAAGAAATTTCTTTTCGCCCACCGCATACCAATTTACTGGCGATTTACACTTCCTCCCATAAAGCGCCTCATAAGGAGTCATTCCTATACTCGAGTGATAGCTATTATTATAAACAAATTCCGCTAAGTGTAGATGTGAATCCCAACTACCCCCAAAATCTAACACGCAAGCTCGCAATAAATCTTCTAACGTCTGAATTGTTCTCTCGGACTGACCATCTGTCTGAGGATGATACGCTGAACTAAAATGCAAACTTGTACCAAGTACCTTGTGCAAACTTTTCCAAAATGTGGAAGTAAATCGAGGATCCCGATCAGAAATGATCGAAACAGGTACTCCATGTAATCTCATGATCTCTTTCTCATACAACTCCGCCAATTTATCGAGCTTGTCGGTTTGCTTGATTGCGATAAAATGAGCCAACTTTGTCAAACGATCGACTATCACCCAAATTGCATCATGGCCATTTCTCGCTCTTGGCAACCCCGTCACAAAATCCATGGTGATATGATCCCATTTCCATTCTGGTATCTCCAAATTCTGTAATAATCCCGCAGGTCGTTTATGTTCTGCCTTTATTTGCTGACATTCTAAACACTTAGAAACAAATTCAGCTATATCTCTTTTCATTCCTTTCCACCAGTAATGCTGACGCAAATCCCGATACATTTTATTGCTTCCGGGATGAATCGCAAACTTTGATCTATGAGCTTCATTGAGTAATTCTCGTCTCAGATCATGATTATCAGCTACACACAATCGCCCGCGAAGCCTAACCGTATCGTCATTTGCGATCTGAAATTTTGACTTCTCGTTATGAGCCAAGTCATCACGCACTGATTGCACATAAGGATCATTCAGCTGCGCATCTTTGATTCTTGTTACCAATTCGGATTGCGCCCATATAACGGATAAAAATCCATGCGATTGCCCGGGTAAAATTTTCAATCCTAAATCACCAAGAGCTGAAATCAAATTCCATCTACGTACTGAAATATGCGCGCTATAACTTACTACATTTCTACTTAACGCGTTTGCTACTACATTCGCCTTTCCAGGATGATAATTAATACTGCAATCATAATCCTTCAAGAAATCCATCCAACGCCTTTGCCGCATATTCAATTCTTTTTGCGTAAATAAGTATTTCAAACTCTTATGATCAGTAAAAATCTCAAATTTCTGACCATACAGATAATGCCTCCAAATTTTGTAACGCAAAAATAACAGCAGCTAATTCTAAATCGTGCGTCGGATAATTCTTTTCATGCTCCTTTAATTGTCGCGATACATACGCTACTACTTTGCCATTTTGCATGAGTACGCATCCTAAACCGCAATACGAAGCATCAATATAAACTACGAAACCATCTCCACCAGAAGGAATAACTAACACTGGTGCGCTAGTTAATCTCGCCTTTAATTCTGCAAAACTCCTTTCACAATTTTCATCCCAAATAAATTTCACCTTCTTTTGAGTCAAGCGTGTCAGTGGTAACGCAATCTTCGAAAAACCTTCTACAAATCTTCTGTAATAACCCACGAGACCAAGAAAACTACGTATTTCTGTCATACTACTAGGCCGCTTCCAGTTGAGAACCGCTTCTATTTTCGTTGGATCTACAGAGATACCTTCACCCGATATTACATGTCCAAGAAAAGATACCTCATTAATCCAAAATTTACATTTACTTAATTTCGCATACAACTTCTCCTTTCTCAAAACCTCCAACACAAGTCTCAAATGTACAGTGTGCTCTTCTTGACTCTTCGAGTAAATCAAAATATCGTCAATAAAGACAATAACAAACCGATCTAAATACTCGTGAAAAACACGATTCATTAAATCCATAAAAGCTGCGGGTGCATTCGTTAAACCAAATGACATCACCAAATATTCGTAATGACCGTATCTCGTACGAAAAGCTGTCTTAGGAATATCCTCCTTCCTAATTTTTAATTGGTGATAACCTGACCGAAGATCAATCTTCGAGTAAATCGTCGAGCCTTGAAGTTGATCAAACAAATCGTCAATTCGCGGAAGTGGGTATTTATTCTTTACCGTAACTTGGTTAAGTTGTCGGTAATCAACACAGAGTCGTAACGAACCATCCTTCTTTTTCACGAATAGTACGGGTGCTCCCCAAGGTGACACACTCGGGCGAATAAAACCTTTATCGAGCAAATCTTGCAATTGCTTCTTTAATTCTTCTAACTCCTTTGGCGCCATGTGATATGGTTGTTTCGAAATAGGTGTCGTGCCAGGCATTAACTCGATTGTAAACTCGATTTCACTATCCGGTGGTAACCCGACTAAATCATCCGGAAATACATCAGGAAAATCATGAACAACTAGTATCTCTTCAATTACCGGTTCTTTAGATTTATCCGACTCTACTACCAATTGGTGTTGAGTACTTTTGTCGGATATGTGCATATCGTGAATTGCTGATAAAACTACGTATTCAGTTTCTCCTGCCGCTGCAAGCTGAAATGGTGGCTGCCCTACTGGATTGAACGTAACGATCTTTCGAAAGCAATCTACTGTGGCTTGATAAGAGGATAGCCAATCCATACCGAGTATGGCATCGAAATCCTGAAAATCTAGGATAACTAAATCGACTAGCAATTCTTGCTCCCTAATTTTCACCACACAACCTCTAAATACTAACTCCGCTAACAAAGAATCTCCCATTGGAGTGCCAACTAAAAGACTGCTATCTAGAGGTTCTGGACTCCTACCCAACTTCGCCACAAACAAAATAGACACAAAAGAATGCGTCGAACCAGGGTCTATCAACACACTAGCAGGAATATCGCAAATATTAACTACAGTATGGATAATCGAACCTGAAGCCTGAGCATCCTGATTGTTGAGGGCAAAGGTGCGTGTGGGAACAGGTTTCTGCTGTTGCTTCTTCTTCTGACAATTAACTGCAAGGTGTCCTGGACGATAACAATAATAACACACCGGTTGCCCAAAAGGACACGTCTTGGACCAATGGCCGGTCCTACCACAGAAATGACAAGTAGACTGATCAAGTCGTCGTTTGACCACATCGTCCCTCTTTGCTGGAAGAGTCTTCTGCTTCTTGAAACTCCTACCAGGTGACTTGAACTGTACACGTGGCGCTCTCATCTCATATTTTCCCCTCTCCAACCTCCCCTCATACTGCCTAATCTCCTCAACATCACATTCGGCCAAAACCGACTTGTCCACTGCACTCACATAACTACTACACTGAAAAGCGCGCACTCTCCCTTTTATGTCAGGACGTAACCCGCGAACAAATTTCGACACCTTTTGTGCTTCATTGCGACATCATGCGGTGCAAACCGGGACAACTCAGTAAACTTCCTCTCATACTCCAACACCAGACATATCATCCTGTGCCAAATTAGCAAACTCCTGTGCCGTTTTCTCCTGAAGTGAATATGGATAATACTGCTCGAAAAATGCACCTTTAAAACCCTTCCAATCAACAATATTACCCAATGATTGTTGCTTCATAGACCACCAATGATCCCCATTCCCTTCTAACATAAAGGTAACAAACTTCACCTTTTCCGCATCAGTCGCCTCGATCACCTCAAGCGTCTTTTCGGAATGACGAATCCACTCATACGCCTTAGTTGGATCAGTCGTACCAAAGAACGGCTTCGGACCCAACTTCTTAAACTGACTCAACCTCTCATTCATTCCACTGCTAGATCCCCCACCACCACTACTACTACGACGAGCCTGAGGATGGGCTTGCTGTTGCGGTGGCTGAGAGCCTTCTTTGCCTCATCGCCCGAACTAATGTCTCATTAGTTTTTCTCGCTCTTTGCTCTAGTATCTCCCGAAATAAATCCGACTCAAAACGGGACCCACGTACTTCATCTCCACCACCTACAGCTGTCTCATTCCCAGGATTTCCCGAACTTCCTGCGCCAACTGAGGCAACCTTCTTCAATTTTTGCTTCGGTGGCATTTTCACTACCTAAGGTCAATTAAAACTTAATTAGAAAAATTTCTACGGTTGAATGTTAAGACATCCGCAGGTCCAATAGAACCATTGCTCTGATACCAAAAGAGTTGTCACGACCCAAAATCATCATGCACAACACATATAGATATACATATAGAGCAATAGCAGAGTCAAAACAATAGAAGCCACATCTCACCACGTAAAAGTAAAAACAATATCTACAAACTAAAAATACAACTAAAAACTACTAGATAAAAATATACACTAGTGCTGGCGCTCTCTGCTACGCTCTCAAAAGAATCTACGTATGCCACCACCTCCTGCCTCAAGCGCTACCTGGGAATATTGGCTGAGCGTCAGAAAAGTCAGATAATAAAATACTATCTGCTACTACTATAGCTACTACCCTATTGGAATGATAAATACTACACTTCTACAAAACACTTCCACCACTTATAAGAACTACCACTTGCTACAAAAATTACTACTTTTAATATTATAAGTGGTACTGCTGAAAATATACATATAAGTATATTTAAAAACTACGATAAGGTTGGCAACCACACGGGACCCACTCATAGACTGCAATCTCGGATCTACTTGAGATAAGTCAGTCTGCTGCACTCTCAACCACACGAGAGTGGTGTCTCCAACTTTGCCACAGTGGAAACACACCCCTCTAACCACCCGAGGAGACCGTACTGTCACGTCTAACAGTTTGTAAGTTTCGGTAGCTAGCCGAAAATCACTCTCTGGTACCAAGCCCACTAAAAATGTCCGTACATGTGTCTTCCTCATCCACTTGTATAAAAATAATATTTTTCTACCACTACCAGTTATACCACAAGATTTACCACTAACTACATATTCTACTGAAATAACTACATTTATATAATATTGAAAAATAATTAAATAAATAAATAAATAATAATAATATCTTTTAATTACTACCATTAAAACCGCCTCGGAATAAATATTCCAACGACTACAAGAACACTGAAAACGGATACTGAATGGAGAAGTTATGAATATTTTACTGATCTAATTCTACTGATCAGACATGTCAGTCTAAAACTGACCTAATTCTACTGATAGCAACTACAACTACCTACTGAATAAAATAAAATGATTAAATACTCAAATACTCAAATATTCAGCCATGTATTTTATCTTGGCCAAAAAGCTTATTAACCCAACTATTAATTAATTGGATCATTATAAGTAAAATGCCTAATCCATTTAAATTTAATTAATTACTACATGGCCCAACTCCAAATAAATACCCAATTCAAATTTAGTTATTATTTTCGGCCCAAATTCGAAATATTATCTCCAACAATGATCTTTCTCGTTTTGGGGCCAACGGTTTGTTGTGCTGACGGATCTTTTCTTCGTGCCTTCCTTTTAGCCTCCACCTAAAAAGAAGAAAACATAAAAAAAAAATTATTTACGAATTTAATCCCACGCAGAAACTACATTTCATATTACAACACTATTTTACTGAGAACGTAATTCTTTCTAAAACCTTTAGTTTGAAGGACTATTCTGGTGATTCACACCGCTCATCCGGCTCCAGTACCCGGTACGGTCACAGTTCTCAATATGGATCCAGTGTCGGATGCGGGTCTAGTGCAGGATATGGATACAGTACAAGTGGCAGAGGTGGGTACGGTAAGAATGCGACAGCTTCGTATGGTGCAGGCTATGGCGGCCGACGGGCATGGATACGGCACACGATATTGGATTGTCATGAAAAATCATAAATGTCTTGCCTTGTTGGTTTTCGTGTATGCCAGAAAAATATAACGGCTCTGATTGTTTATTCATGTATTAGAAGGAATATAGAGGCCTTGGTGGATGTTTGGATGGGGCTGTATGGATATAAATGTATAACTTCAACATAATTGGAAGAATAAATGTACTAGAATGATGTTTTGCCCTAAATTTATTCACATATCCAATTTGTTCATTGTAATGTTGTTGGATTCAAATTTTTGTTCGATGAAATCTCGTTTGATCTTATTTGCAATCTCCACCTTTTTATTGGAATGTAATCTCAATTGGAAGGAACTAGTACACTAAAGTGGTTGGTGCGAAACGTAGTTTGATATGTGAACAAGAAAGCACAATTTGTTTTTTTCCTGAAACAAGCCCGTAAGCAAATTAATAACACAAAATTGTATTAGGAAAATAAGCCAATCTTCTTTTTTTCTAATTGAATAGATTGTGTAAACCAATCTTTCAGATCGGACTTCTGAAATAACAATCACCAATTCCTACATCCACAATACAATCTAACATCTCAAATTTTACATAAAGACTACCCAATTCATACATCCGTTTTAAGAGAACAAGCGACCAACCCTCACCCCGCTTCGGAATTACCAAGTAAAGAGCAATAATTTAATTTAAATTCTTTCATAGATGTTGTCATGGTGATAACAATGTATTGGGAGATCATATTTTTCATAGATGAGGTACGTAAGAAATACCATCTTTGAGGTTTTGAAAACATACTCAAAGGAACTTCTATTTTTGTTTAATGAGGTAATGAAGTAAAGCCAACTTAAAAAGTGAGTTAGATTTGGCCCAGTAGGTTCAACCTTAGTATGATTGGTCTATGGCCTGTGAGAATAGGAACTTTATTGAAAAAATATCTACAAATGTCGGGCAGTAAAATAAATCAAAACCCCAAATAAAATAGATGAATGGTTGAAATTTGGACTGAGAATACGTTCTCAACATGTTTGGACTGAAAACATTCACATTTCAGCTTTTCGGCCACCTTTTGTATATAACTTTTCTTTGTTCATTTTCTTTTACTCATGAAATATTGCTGGCCCAACTAAAAATGTCAGATACAAAATTCTGAAATGTAAAAACACATTAACGAAAATGAATTCATATATAACTGTTTGAGTAGCGATAATAGTCGCATTCTTATTACACGTGCAAAGAGAATTGTAATGGTAATTTCCAACTGCATTGCTAAAAATATACATCTACGTTCCATCCATTTCTTATCTGTCTTCCATCCATTTCAACTCCTATTAAAAGACAAAATATATATTATAAGATTTTCTTTCCAACTCTTACAAAGAGAGAAATAATAATTTAACTGGAATTTCTGGAAGAACGGGTTGCATCTTCAAACCCTAAATCTTCCAATGGAGCCGATTAGCATTGGACTCACAGTATCGGGGTGGCTTATCAGTTCAATCGTTGGCCGATTGATCAGTGAAGGGATTGAGAAATGGGCCAAGCTGAAGCAGTTAGGGGATGAGGTTTCCTCTTTGAAGAACAAACTTCACGACATAGAGATCCTATTGGACAATTCAAAAAGATTTCAGGTTAATACTCAATTAGAAATAAGATTATAACTTGAGGAATATGTAGAGTTAAATTCAAATTGATTACAAATAATATAGGATTATCCAAAATTCAAACTAATTTATAAATTAGGTCATTAATCTCTCAATCTCCATAGTAGCAGCCCAAAATCAGGGATTACCAAAACAGAGGCCATTTTGCAATCAGGCCCTAGTCTATAATAACAAATATCGAAATACTTTAGATCATTTGCAACCAAACCCCTAGTTATAAAAACACCCTTAATCTTCTTAATTAGGTCATCAGAAACAGTAAGCTCCACAGTAGCTGCCCAAAATCAGGCCCTGGTCTATAATATGCATAGAAAAGCAAATATCGAAATACTTCAAATAATCAAATACCTCAGATCTTTTGGAACCATGCCCCTGTAAAAGGCTATAATTTGAACAGAGAAACAACTATTCGAGTACTTCACATCTTTCTCTATTTATTTTTCTAATATCGCACAGGTTGAAAACGTGCCACTGTTGGAATCTCTGAGTGATCTTCAGGAAGCCTCATATGATGCAGAAGACATTATGGCAATCCTGGATTACCATCGCCTTCAAGATGGAGTTGAGAAAAGGCGAGAATATGAGCAAAATATCACAGATACTAGATCTAAAGTGGATATTATTGGCCAAAGGTTTTTAGATGCGACTAAAAAATTACGGCAATCATGTCGCACAAAACTAATCCAGAATGATAAGAGTGATGCTGATAAGGGGTGCAGCCAGGAATTCTCACGACGCAAACTCTCGAAAAGGATCAAGGAAGTGGTCCGCATTTTAAAGCGTACAGAAAACTGCATTAGGACAGCTCTACGACTTGAAAAACCAGATCAAGTCGTCAAAGCCATCGATAGTAGTATGACCACTGAACGACCAGGAAGTACAAGCCTTGTTGATGAACGGGGAATATTTGGGAGGGAACAAGAGAAGAGAAAAATCGTTCAACTTTTAACCAAAGAAAACTCTGACGGACTGTCAATTATTCCGATTGTTGGATATGGGGGTACCGGCAAAACAAGTCTCGCGCAGTTAATTTACAACAATGACGAAATCAAACAGTATTTCGACACTAGAATATGGTTATGGGCCTCGCCAGAACTTAATGTTGTTAAACTCACAAAAGAGATGGTGGGTTGTGCCTCTAGTGAAAAGCAAGTGGACAAAAATTTGAGCAAACTACAGGAGATGCTGGAAGAGGCATTACAGTTTCAAAAAGTACTAATAGTGATAGACGATTTGTGGCAGGCTGAGGACGATTTCCACCTACTATTGGCTCCATTTAGGGGAAAAGCTTCGAATGGAAAGAAAATTCTTCTCACGACACGATTCCCGTCGACTGGTGAAAGTAACGGTACAACTAATCCTATCTATGTACACGCTTTAAAAGGCCAACCTCTTCGAGACTTGTTCATATCAAGCGCCTTTGGCGACAAAAACCCCAATGATTATCCAATTTTGCGACATATAGGCCTGCAGATTATGAGGAATCTAACCGGTTTACCGCTCGAGGTCATAGCAGTGGGTAGAGAACTGAGTTCCAATATGACGGTTAAGTATTGGAGATCAGTTTCTGAACGCGAAGGATGGCAAGAACCCAATGACTTGAATAAGTCTCAACACTTGGTGTCATCACTCATGCTGAGTTATGCGAATTTAACATGCGAAGCGCAGAGATGCTTCTCGTATTGCGCACTATTTCCTAGTGCGTATATTTTCCAACAAAACGAGCTGATCTCCCTCTGGACAGCACAGGGATTCGTTTCGGCTACAAACAGCGACACGTGCCAAGAACTGGGAAAAAGATACTTAACCAACTTAGTGGGCAGAGGTTTTCTTCAAGAAATAAAAAAGGAAAACGAGAGTAGCAGCTATTTTATGCCTCGCCTCATGCATGACCTGGCTCGATGGGTTTCTCGCAAGGACTCTATCTGTATTGACGGATCAAGTATTGGGAGGATTGATGGTTCTGCAAGTACAATTCGGCATTTGTCAATAATAATGTCTGATGCTTACGAGTGGGATAACGCAGAGAAACACTTTTTACTACAAGAGGAATATGTAATAAAACTAGAGGACATAATTCACAGACTGAATGTCAGAAAACTTAGGACCCTACTTTTACTTGGAAAATGTGATTCTAGCCTAACAAGAAGACTGCAAGACCTTTTGAAAAATAACGAATGCCTTCGCGTACTAAGGCTGTCAGTTGAACCCAGCCATATCGATTTCTTGTTCCGCACTTTTCTGAGATCCCCACTTATAAGATACATCAAAATCGAATGTGGGAGATTCAATCCTCCTCCAGACGAAATGGAGAACCGTAGAAACAGCGGAAAAATGCCGCTGCAGTCGGTCTTCCGTCCGTACCAACTTGAGACCTTCGATCTGAGCGATTGGGAACATGATTTTGATATACCAGAATTAACAGACAGCCTTGTTAGCTTGAGGTGCCCGCACGCGAAAGGAACGCAACTAGCGATGATTGGAGATGTCGGCAAGTTGGAATTGGTGGAGGAGCTTGAGGAGTTCACCATAGGGGAAGACGGTAAATGTGATGTCGGTCAACTGGCGAAGTTAAATGGGCTACGAGGTCACATAAATATAAATAACGTACAAAACGCAGAATCAAGATGTTTGGCAGAAAGTGCAAATATGGTGGGAAAGAATCATCTTGAGGGATTGTCCTTGCACTGGAGTACAAGATCTGTGGTGGAGCTTATTAATGCAGAACAAGACCAAGAGATACTTGAGGGCCTTGAGCCGCCTCCAAACATTCAAACGCTGAAAATTTGCGAATACGGTGGCCGTACTTTCCCTTCATGGCTAGTTACTGACAGCCCGCTTCTCTGCCTGCAAGCGCTTAAGTTAATTAACTGTATAAATTCTGAGGTTCTTCCGCCTCTCGGACGACTACCGTTTCTAGAGACATTGCATCTAATTGGATTCCCAAAGATAAAGAAAATCACTGACGAATTCTATGGGAATAGCACGCAAGTGGCGTTTAAATCACTGAAAGAGATCCTTGTTGACAATATGGAGATTTGTACGACCTGGGCCAGAGCCGACAAATATCACGTATTTCCGTGCTTGAAAAGGGTTGAAGTGTCCAACTGCGCCATTCTGTCGGAAATACCGGACCACAGTTGTTTCCCCTCCCTAACGGAACTCCTCGCTTCAAATTGTCCCAAACTGGTTCTTCCAGCTCTGCCCTGCACAAGCAATCTAGATTTTATCTCCATCAACATGTGTGATCCTTTAGTGAGCTTATCATTTATATCACAGTCTTCTAACATGTGCTTATCGCTCGCTCTGAACAGACAACAGACTCTAAACCACAATGTGTTGGCATTCGCAAATCTCAGGACTCTGACCGAGCTTACAATAGAAGAATGCAAAATGGTTGGTTTACCTTGGGACGGATTTAACGAACTTCGGTCGCTAAAAACCCTAACACTGAAGGATTCCCCAGAATGTTCTTCAGTTGTAGCGCCAAATAAAGGAAGTTGTGCGACTGGAGTTCTACCACAGAGCCTTGAGGTACTGAAAATTTCTTCCAATTACGTCAAAGGGAAGGATTTATCGAAGTGGCTCTTGCATTTGCCAGCTCTTGTGGTTTTGGATATCGAGCTCTTAGGAATAACGCGCCTGACAGTAGATAATAAAGTAGATGCGAGCAAAGAAAGTGATCAGCGCTGGATGACGATAAGCATGATATTCTCAGGATGAATACTAGTAAAATGAACTCAATCAGAGACGTATCCATTAACAAATGCGTGAAGTTGGAGTCTCTAAATCTTACCAGTGGAGGCTTTAGAGGATTCACCTCCCTGGAGAAATTGACCCTAAAAGGATGCTTTTCCCGCCTCTTCTCCCAGGTGACAAATGAGGAAAGTAATGATATGGCCACCCTTCTTCCACCCTCACTGTTGACCCTAGAGCTTGATTCGATGCCAGACAATCTGCAACATCAGTTGCTTTCAAACCTCTCAAGCCTACAAAGTCTTAAACTGAAATCCAGCCCCAGTGTGGTGTCCCTTTTACTCCAACAGTGTAATGATTTGAAAGAGTTGGCTGTCGAGCAGTGTAGCGCTGTGTCATCTTTTGAGGGCAAAAGTGCAGTCACCACGCTTAAGAGGTTGGAAGTATCTGGAAGCCCCGGTCTGCCTACAGCTTTAGAGGCTGCATTACTCGAGCAAGAGAAAACAAACACTAAGTTCACCTCGCCGCTAGAAGTTCTCATTATCGATGATCCCTCGTTCTACACCAGGAAAACATGCAAACACTTGTCTTCCGTTACAAATCTTGTACTTGACAATCTTCAGATTGTCGACTGGACTGAGGAAAACAAGAAGGCCTTCGCAATGCTCACCTCATTGCGAAAAGTACACTTGAACAGATGTTCAAATCTCACTACTCTTCCCTATGAGCTATGCAGCCTTCCGTTTCTGAGCGCATTAACGATTACACTATGCCCTGGAATCAAGTCCCTATCTGAAAATGCACTCGCATTCCTGGAAGAACTACACATTGACAGCTGCAGTCCAGAGCTCCAAGATTTCTGCAAATTCTCAATCAAAGTCAACAATTTACGTATTTCTTGAGGAATCGACTGCGCCTTCGAGAAGCAGGTATGCCTAATCTCATCACTGCCAATAATTTATTCCTCAAAAGTAATTTTCCTTTCTGATTTCTAAACAAATACTCCTGTTTGCAGGCATTCTGATGTGTATAAATTAACAGCAGGGAACTGTATATTTGTATTGGACTTTACGTCAACGCATCTGATGCAATATTCCTTGAAGTTTCTTTTAAGCTCTGATGCTGGATATTCTTTTCGAAGTTTACATTTTCCTTTTTTTCTTTCTTTTTTTCCTTTATAATATACTAAGCGCTAAACTTCAGTTTTGGAAGGGAAACATTGATAATTCCGCTATTTGATAGATAATGAGTTTCGCAAGGGTTAAATTAATGTTGGCAGTTGATGTTTTGAGTTTTCGAAGGTCATGTGTTAAGTTAAATAAATGTTGGCATTTGATGTTTGAGTCTTGGAATGGTTATATGTTAAGAAATATTAATATTTGCGGTTGATATTTTAGTTTTGGAAGGGCACATATATGAAACAGCCCAGTCCAGATATACAACATAGTTTTTGGGGAAGCAAATATTTGATGCTATATGATCCAGAAAATATATTCAATACATAACTAATTTTAATAATATATCACGAGTCTGATCTGTCGAAGGAAGCCCTTATAGGGTTTCTACACTCACACCCTCACCACGAACAATCCGTATCTAGTGGGCAGGATTTCATGGTTTAGGGTTTAGTCTTTAAGAATCTAACTAATGTGCTAGATATATGGTTTCGGGCTTAAGGACGTAACTAATGTGAGGCACGGACCTAACTAATATTCAGGATTTAGGGTTTAAAAACTTGCCTGCAAATCCATCTTGCCGGCATGACGCTGACTCATCGAAATCCGTGTCCCGCCAGCTGGCGCCTCGCTCATCTCGAGGTATGTGATGGAGCTGGCCAACTTCCATCCCGTCAACTTGGGTGGACTTTACGAGAGGAGAGGATTGACTCTCCTGGACAACTAAGAGCTGGCTGAATAACCTACAATAAAATAAACAATAATTAACAAAACATCTTCCCCACAGGCACCTATTTTAAAACTATATTCAAACTTATCATAATTTAAATAACATAATTCAGTAATTAATATCAAATTTAGCTTATGAAAAAAATCATTCAAATTCACAGAAGTTGATTGAAGTGTAATTGCAAACTTGTGGAATTGAGTTTAGAAATTAGAATACTCACCTGATATATAATTGCAATCTCTTGAATATATAGAAATAAATATAGTACCTTAAAACCAGGTCAGCAGGTACAGCCTGGCAAGCTTCACGGAAGAGCTTCTCTACAAGTGCAGTAGAAAGCTTTCTGATTATGAACGGATTTAATACTACCACATTTAATGCTCTTGCGGTAGGAAAATATATCACATAAACCGCCCTTCCTGCTGATAAACAGCAGTAGGAAAAAAAGTCAGTAAAACTATTTTTTGAGGAAGTTTGAATTTGGCTCTTCAATTACTGAGATCCGAGATTGCAGTCTATGAGTGGGTCCCGTGTGGTTGCCAACCTTATCGTAGTTTTTAAATATACTTATATGTATATTTTCAGTAGTACCACTTATATTATAAAAGTAGTAATTTTTGTAGCAAGTGGTTGTTCTTATAAGTGGTTGCAGTGTTTCGTAGAAGTGTAGTATTTATCATTCCAGTAGGGTAGTAGCTGTAGTAGTGGATAATATTTTATTATCTGACTTTTCTGACGCTCAGCCAATATTCCCAGGTAGTGCTTGAGGCAGGAGGTGGTGGCATACGTAGATTCTTTTGAGAGCGTAGCAGAGAGCGCTAGCACTAGTGCATATTTTTATCTAGTAGTTTTTAGTTGTATTTTTAGTTTGTAGATATTATTTTTACTTTTACGTGGTGAGATGTGACTTATATTGTTTTGACTCTGCTATTGTTCTATATGTATATTTATATGTGTTGTGCATGATGATTTTGGGCCGTGACAACTCTTTTGGTATCAGAGCAATGGTTCTATTGGACCTGCGGATGTCTTAACATTCAACCGTAGAAATTTTTCTAATTAAGTTTTAATTGACCTTAGGTAGTGAAAATGCCACCGAAACAGAAATTGAAGAAGGTTGCCTCAGTTGGCGCAGGAAGCTCAGCAAATCCTGGGAATGAGACGGCTGTAGGTGGTGGAGATGAAGTACGTGGGTCCCGTTTTGAGTCGGATTTATTTTGGGAGATACTAGAGCAGCAGCAGAGAACTAATAAGACATTAGTTCAGCTGATGAGGCAGCAAGGCTCTCAGCCACCGCAACAGCAAGCGCATCCTCAGGCTCGTCGTAGTAGTAGTGGTGGTGGGGGATCTAGCAGTGGAATAAATGAGAGGTTGAGTCAGTTTAAGAAGTTGGGTCCGAAGCCATTCTTTGGTACGACTGATCCAACTAAGGCGTGTGAGTGGATTCGTCATTCTGAAAAGACACTTGAGGTGATTGAGGCGACTGATGCGGAAAAGGTGAGGTTTGTTACCTTTATGCTAGAAGGGAATGCGGATCATTGGTGGTCTATGAAGCAACAATCATTGGGTAATACTGTTGATTGGAAGGGTTTTAAAGGTGCATTTTTCGAGCAGTATTATCCATATTCACTTCAGGAGAAAAAGGGACAGGAGTTTGCTAATTTGGCACAGGATGATATGTCTGTGTTGGAGTATGAGAGGAAGTTTACTGAGTTGTCCCAGTTTGCACCACATGATGTCAGTAATGAAGCACAAAAGGTGTCGAAATTTGTTCGCGGGTTACGTCCTGACATAAAAGGGAGAGTGCGCGCTTTTCAGTGTAGTAGTTATGTGAGTGCAGTGGACAAGTCGGTTTTGGCCGAATGTGATGTTGATGAGATTAGGCAGTATGAGGGGAGGTTGGAGAAGGGGAAGTATGAGATGAGAGCACCACGTGTACAATTCAAGTCACCTTAGATAAGTTTTAAGAAGCAGAAGCCTCTTCCACCAAAGAGGGATGACGTGGTCAAGCCACGACCTGATCAGTCTAGTTGTCATTTCTGTGGTAGGACCGGCCATTGGTCCAAGACGTGTCCTTTTGGGCAACCGGTGTGTTATTATTGTTATCGTCCAGGACACCTTGCAGTTAATTGTCAGAAGAGGAAGCAGCAGCAGAAACTTGTTCCCGCACGCACCTTTGCCCTCAATAATCAGGATGCTCAGGCTTCAGGTTCGATTATCCATACTGTAGTTAATATTTGCGATATTCCTGCTAGTGTGTTGATAGACCCTGGTTCGACGCATTCTTTTGTGTCTATTTTGTTTGTGGCGAAGTTGGGTAGGAGTCCAGAACCTCTAGATAGTAGTCTTTTAGTAGGCACTCCTATGGGAGATTCTTTGTTGGTGGAGTTAGTATTTAGAGGTTGTGTGGTGAAAATTAGGGAGCAAGAATTGCTAGTCGATTTAGTTATCCTAGATTTTCAGGATTTCGATGCCATACTTGGTATGGATTGCTTATCCTCTTATCATGCTGCAGTAGATTGCTTTCGAAAGGTCGTTACGTTCAATCCAGTAGGGCAGCCACCATTTCAGCTTGCAGCGGCAGGAGAAACTGAATACGTAGTTTTATCGGCAATTCACGATACGCACATATCCGACAAAAGTACTCAACATGAATTGGTAGTAGAGTCGGATAAATCTAAAGGACCAACAATTGATGAGATACTAGTTGTTCGTGATTTTCCTGATGTATTTCCGGATGATTTAATCGGTTTACCACCGGATAGGGAAATCGAGTTTACAATCGAGATAATGCCTGGCACGACACCTATTTCGAAGAATTAAAGAGTTAGAAGAATTAAAGAAGCAATTGCAAGATTTGCTCGATAAAGATTTTATTCGCCCGAGTGTGTCACCTTGGGGAGCACCCATATTATTTGTGAAAAAGAAGGATGGTTCATTGTGACTCTGTGTTGATTACCGACAACTTAACCAAGTTACGGTAAAGAATAAATACCCACTTCCGCGAATTGACGATTTGTTTGATCAACTTCAAGGCTCGACGATTTACTCGAAGATTAATCTTAGGTCAGGTTATCACCAGTTATAAATTAGGAAGGAGGATATTCCTAAGACAGCTTTTCGGACGAGATATGGTCATTACGAATATTTGGTGATGTCGTTTGGTTTAACGAATGCACCCGCAGCTTTTATGGATTTAATGAATCGTGTTTTTCACGAGTATTTAGATCGGTTTGTTATTGTCTTTATTGACGATATTTTGATTTACTCGAAGAGTCGAGAGGAGCACGCGATGCATTTGAGGCTTGTGTTGGAGGTTTTGAGAAATGAGAAGTTGTATGCGAAATTAAGTAAATGTGAATTTTGGATTAATGAGGTATCTTTTCTTGGACATGTAATATCAGGTGAAGGTATCTCTGTGGATCCAAAGAAAGTAGAAGCGGTTCTCAACTGGAAACGACCTAGTAGTGTGACAGAAATACGTAGTTTTCTTGGTCTCGCGGGATATTACAGAAGATTTGTGGAGGGTTTTTCGAAGATCGCGTTTCCGCTGACACGCTTGACTCAAAAGAAGGTAAAATTTATTTGGGATGAAAATTGTGAAAAGAGTTTTGCGGAATTAAAGACTAGATTAACTAGCGCACCAGTGTTAGTTATTCCTTCTGGTGGAAACGGTTTCGTAGTTTACAGTGATGCTTCGTATTGCGGTTTAGGATGCGTACTCATGCAAAATGGCAAAGTAGTAGCGTATGCGTCGCGGCAATTAAAGGAGCATGAAAAGAATTATCCGACGCACAATTTAGAATTAGCTGCTGTTATTTTTGTGTTAAAAATTTGGAGGCATTATCTGTATGGTCAGAAGTTTGAAATCTTTACTGATCATAAGAGTTTGAAATATTTATTTACGTAGAAAGATCTAAATATGCGACAAAGGCGTTGGATGGATTTCTTGAAGGATTATGATTGTAGTATTAATTATCATCCCGGAAAGGCGAATGTGGTGGCAGACGCGTTAAGTAGGAATGCAGTAAGTTATAGTGCGCATATTTCAGTACGTAGATGGAATTTGATTTCAGCTCTTGGTGATTTAGGACTGAAAATTTTACCCGGGCAATCGCATGGATTTTTATCAGTTATGTGGGCGTAATCCGAGTTGGTAACAAGGATCAAAGAAGCGCAACCGAATGATCCTTATTTGCAGTCAGTGCGCGCTGACTTGGCTCATAATGAGAAATCAAAATTTCAAATCGCGAATGACGATACGGTTAGGCTTCGTGGACGATTGTGTGTAGCTAATAATCATGAGTTGAGACAAGAATTACTTAAGGAAGCTCATAGATCAAAGTTTGCAATTCATCCCGGAAGTAATAAAATGTATCGGGATTTGCATCAGCACTACTGGTGGAAAGGAATGAAAAGAGATATAGCTGAATTTGTTTCTAAATGTTTAGAATGTCAACAAATAAAGGCAGAACATAAACGACCTGCGGGATTATTACAGAATCTGGAGATACCAGAGTGGAAATGGGATCATATCACCATGGATTTTGTAACGGGGTTGCCAAGAGCGAGAAATGGCCACGTTACAATTTGGGTGATAGTCGCTCGTTTGACAAAGTCGGCTCATTTTATCGCAACCAAGCAAACCGACAAGCTCGATAAATTGGCAGAATTGTATGAGAAGGAGATTGTAAGATTGCATGGAGTACCTGTTTCGATCATTTCTGATCGGGATCCCCGATTTACTTTCACATTTTGGAAGAGTTTGCACAAGGTACTCGGTACGTGTTTGCATTTTAGTTCAGCGTATCATCCTCAAACAGATGGTCAATCTGAGAGAACAATTCAGACGCTAGAAGATTTATTGTGAGCTTGCGTGTTAGATTTTGGGGGTAGTTGGGATTCACATCTACACTTGACAGAATTTGTTTATAACACTAGCTATCATTCGAGTGTTGGAATGGCTCCTTACGAGGCACTTTATGGGAGGAAGTGTAGATCACCAGTAAATTGGTATGTGGTGGGCGAGAAGAAATTTCTTGGACCGGATATGATACAAGAAGAGGAGAAGAGAGTGCAGTTAATTCGTCAAAGATTATTAACCGCACAAAGTACGCAGAAAAGTTATGCAGATAAGAAGCGTCGACAAATTAAATTTGAGGAAGGAGAACATGTGTTTTTGCGAGTATCACCTACAAAAGGTGTTATGCGTTTTGGAAAGAAAGGCAAGTTATCGCCTAGATATATAGGTCCATTCGAGATACTGGAGAAGATTGGACCGGTAGCATTCAGGCTTGCCTTACCTCCAGGTTTGGTGAGTGTGCATAATGTTTTTCATATTTCAATGTTAAGGAAATATGTACCAGATGCGTCGCATGTACTTGCGCCACCAGTTTTTGAGTTGAGAGAGGATGCAACGTATGCTGAGAAGCCAGTAGAGATTTTAGATCGGAAGGAACATGTGTTAAGAGATAAGGTTATAGTGCTTGTTAAAGTGCGTTGGCAGCACCATTCTCCTCGAGAGGCGACATGGGAACGTGAGGAAGAAGTGAAGGAGAAATATCCAGAAATTTTCATATCGCAGGTACGTAGAATTTCGAGGACAAAATTTCTATAAGGAGGGAAGAATGTTATAACTGTTTAAAAAAAAAAAAAAAAAAATAGAGAGAAATAGAGGAAATGAAGGTCAAAGACCTGCTTGTTGAATGGCCCTTTTCACACGATAAAAATTATATCAAGATCAATTAAACGGTGGATTTTATAAAAGAAATAATACCATTGAACTTAACCCTCTCTCTTGTTAACTCAACACTATTATCTTTCTTATCAAAATAGCAAGAAGGAAAGGCAGAGAGTGAGAGGAGAGCCGTAGATAGAGAGAAAGGGCGAGTAGGGACGCGCCAAGTGGGGAGAAGGTCGGGTCGGAGGCCGGCATCACCGGAATTCACGTACAGAAGAAAGACGAGTCTCTAAAATCATAAAGCTTGAGATTTTTGAGGTAATTAGTTGAATTGAGCCTTTAATCTTGATGCTATGTCTATTACTACCATTAAAATTGGATCAAAAGCTCGGGATAATGGAACCCTAGATTTTGGGGCTAAGTCGAAATTGAGTAGAGAGATGGGGAATGAAGTTTATGAGTTGAGATATGAACCGAGAGTGGTCCGGGCGTCTGATTGGTGGCGTTCCGGCCATCTATTGGTCATACTATTAGGGAAAGAGAGAAGCTCCATTAGAGCTTGGTTTTGGGAAGGAAGAAACGAAAGAGAAGAAGGAGAGGCGAAAGAGGAAGAAAGGAAGAAAGAGAATTAAGGTGCTTGTCTTATCGGGTCGGGTTTAGTTCTTAACGGGTCGGATACGGGTCGGGTTTAATATCCATTAAATAAATATCCAATAAGCTTTAATTAAAATCTGGATTGGGCCGAGTTTAATAGGCTGAATTTTAAGTAATGGTGGGCTGAATTATATTTCGAATTTGGGTTGAGAATAATAACTAAATTTGAATTGGGTATTTATTTGGAGTTGGGCCATGTAGTAATTAATTAAAATGGATTAGGCCTTTTACTTATAATAATCCAATTAATTAATAGTTGAATTAATAAGCTTTTAGGCCAAGATAAAATACATGGCTGAGTATTTGAGTATTTGAGTATTTAGTTATTTTATTTTATTCAGTAGGTAGTTGTAGTAGCTATCAGTAGAATTAGGTCAGTTTAGACTGACGTGTCCGATCAGTAGAATTGAATTCAGTAAAATATTCATAACTTCTCCATTCAGTATCCGTTTTCAGTGTTCTTGTAGTCGTTGGAATATTTATTCTGAGACGGTTTTAACGGTAGTAATTAAAATATATTATTATTATATATTTATTTATTTATTTACTTATTTATTTATTTATTTATTTTTCAATATTATATAAATGTAGTTATTTCAGTAGAATATGTATCAGTGGTAAATCTTGTGGTATAATTGGTAGTGGTAGAAAAATATTATTTTTATACAAGTGGATGAGGAAGACACATGTATGGACATTTTTAGTGGGCCTGGTACCAGAGAGTGATTTTCGGCTAGCTACCGAAACTTACAAACTGTTAGACGTGACAGTACGGTCTCCTCGGGTGGTTAGAGGGGGCGTGTTTCCACTATGGCAAAGTTGGAGACACCACTCTCATGTGGTTGAGAGTGCAGCAGACTGACTTATCTCAAGTAGATCCGAGATTGCAGTCTATGAGTGGGTCCCGTGTGGTTGCCAACCTTATCGTAGTTTTTAAATATACAAATATGTATATTTTCAGCAGTACCACTTATAATATTAAAAGTAGTAATTTTTGTAGCAAGTGGTAGTTCTTATAAGTGGTGGCAGTGTTTTATAGAAGTGTAGTATTTATCATTCCAGTAGGTTAGTAGCTATAGTAGTAGCAGATAGTATTTTATTATCTGACTTTTCTGACGCTCAGCCAATATTCCCAGGTAGCGCTTGAGGCAGGAGGTGGTGGCATACGTAGATTCTTTTGAGAGCGTAGCAGAGAGCGCCAGCACTAGTGTATATTTTTATCTAGTAGTATTTAGTTGTATTTTTAGTTTGTAGATATTATTTTTACTTTTACGTGGTGAGATGTGGCTTATATTGTTTTGACTCTGCTATTGCTCTATATGTATATTTATATGTGTTGTGCATGATGATTTTGGATCGTGACAGTATAGGGATTTTTTTCCAAAAACCCTTATATCTTCTGATATTTATAAAAAATACCCTACCCTGGAATACTCAAGCCCTTGTACTTTACACTTTCCATTCTATTAGTGACCCCCTTGATTTTTAAAATACTCAACATTTTCTCTTTTGCGGTGAAGGGGAGCGAGGTATTATTCAATGGGAAAATAATACGAATCGTGAGATTATTAGTGGAAAAATCGATGGCAGTGTGGATTGATAATCATGAGGCATTATGTTCGTCACTTTTGCAAATCTGTCCGTTATTGACGATCATTCAGGATTAACATTAGTTTGTTTTTTAGTATGTTAAAAAGTCAGATTTTTGGAAAATATAATGTATATATTTCTAAAGATAGAAGATTTCTCATTAATACCAGAATAGGTTTTTTTTTTTTCAAACCACCACATTAAAATCTATCAACTTACACAAAAAAAACTTACATTATTTTCGTAGTTTCATTTCACCATCTCGCAGTCCTTCACACTGAAGGTTTTAGAAAGAATTACGTTCTCAGTAAAATAGCATTGTAATATGAAATGTAGATGCTGAGTGGGGTCAAATTCGTAAATAATTTTTTTTTTATGTTTTCTTCTTTTTAGGTGGAGGTTAAAAGGAACGCATGAAGAAAAGATCCGCAGCACAACAAACCGTGGGCCCCAAAACAAGAAAGATTTTTATTGGCGGTAATATTTTCTTATTGACGTCATGTTATTGTTATGCCTGAATTCCAAAGAAGTCCCTAGCTAAATTATCAGAGATTGAGTTGGAAATAATAATATAATTAGTTACTATATGGGTTCAAATGTAAATATGACGCCGTCTGGCATAACTTAACAGTAAAGGCATTGCATTTTTTTCAGTATTGTAGGGGCCTTCTTCAATGTTATTAAACCCGGACCGGACACCGACCCGGTCGAGTCTCGAGTCCCTGGTTCACCGGTCGGACCAACGGATCACCCGGTTAAACCGTTGATGATAAACCAGTCATTGATTTTAAATACTAATATATATAATTTGCATCTCACTTGAAAATTTAATTTATTAACATATAAAAAATATCAAACAAAAAATCTCTTAACTTATAAATGCCAACGTCAAGTTCTTAAGTCACAAATGCAAAACACAAAATCTTTAAATAATTTAAAATCATACGAACATCACATAAACATAAATTTCAATATTTGACTAACTAATAATAAGCGATTAACATCAAAATAAAGCTAACATTATTCTATCTTGGAACAAACAAGATTTAGAGAGAAAGCGAATAAAAAACTTGAGTTAAGAGAGTTGAACTGAAGGCTAAAGCTTAAAAAAATGAATTCATTCAAAATATAAGGAAATAGATCAAATTTTCTACTTG
Source organism: Juncus inflexus (assembly GCA_024447665.1). Taxonomy (NCBI): domain Eukaryota; kingdom Viridiplantae; phylum Streptophyta; class Magnoliopsida; order Poales; family Juncaceae; genus Juncus; species Juncus inflexus. The sequence goes on from JAJHPC010000004.1 coordinate 10,947,175, forward strand.
TTTCCATTTGATGAAGATAAAAAAGGAGGAAAAGTTGGAAAGAGCAAGTTTGGAAGGGAAAGAAATAACTAAAATATAAATTAGATTGGAAAAAAAATCGGCCGGTTTATTTAGGTTCTCGATTCACGGTTTTTTAAACAAAACCAGCCGGTTCACACTGGTTTAGCCGGTTCACATCCAATTCCGGTCTTTATATCGGATCGAACCGGCTTTTAGTCCGGGTCCGGTTTTTTCCGGTTGGACCGGCCGGTCCGGTCCGGTTTTTATAACACTGGCCTTCTTGAATAAATATCTTAACTAAAAGAGCGATCTATCATCTTAGCTGAGTTGAAAAAGGGCCTTAGTTGAGTTGAAAAATAATGCAATTAATATATGGGTTGAAACTTGAAATTAATGCAGCTAACGGTAAGGGCCCGGCCTTTTGAACCTCTTGATGAATCTAGTTTCTGATTGCAATATTCAGTAGTTGAAGGGCTTTGTTTAATAATTCACTCATCTGATTTTCTTTTGAATATTTTTGTTTAAATGCAGATGAGTTGAAGCCTGAAGGAGCAGTTTTCGACATTTTTGTCTAAATGCAGATGAGTTGAAGGAGCATTTTTCGATGCACGGAACGATAACGGAGCACGTGATAATGGCCGTTGAGAAGGTCTCTCTCTCTCTCTCTCACACACACACACACTCATTTGCACCTCGTTGTAAAAATAAAACCTAAACACCTCCTGATTATCCAATTTTTGCATTTTAAGCTACTAAGAAGCCTTTTTTGTTTTAACATTAATGCTACAGACATAGTATCTGACCTTACAATCAGCATTTGAGAGTTTTATATGGCAGTGTCAAGGCCTAGTGTTTTAAATCCATCAATCCCAACAAATAGTCCTAAATTGTCATATGGGTCGCCACAACCCTTTTTTAATTCCTTATTTGTACTTTTTAGGTTGAAATTAAGAAAGTCGGGCCGAAAAGATAAGACCCACAATGTAACGGCAGTCGATTCAGCTACAGCTCAAGAAACTCTCGCCGGTCGAATACAGGACTATTCTGGTGATTCGCACCACTCATCCAGCTCCAGTACCCGGTACGGTTACAGTTCTCAATATGGATTGAGTGTCGGATGCGGGTCTAGTGCAGGCAGGGCCGGCGCTCGTTAGCCCATTGATCCCGCGGGCTTAGGCAACACTTGGGTTAAGGGCAACAAATTCTTAGATAATTCCTATATATATTATTTATCTATCAAATTAAAAGGCTAGAACAAAAAATAAAAAGTCTGGCCCAATAGATGAGAGTATATCATGCCTATTTTTTTTTATTTTCTTTCCATTTTTTCCTTCTCCTTCCGCTGACTTTCTGGCTCCTCCTTTTTAATTTCAACACCCCCCCCCTTCCTTCCATTCCTTCATTCTTGTCTTTCTTGCTCCAATTTTTCTTGTCTTCTCTCACCTCTGTTCTTCCTTTCTTTCCGTTTCTCTTTGCAAATTTTATCTCACCTTTGACAACAATAGCTCTGCAAGAAAGAAAAAGAGAAAAAGAAGTAGAGGAGATGAGCTATTACATCTTCTAAGTTCTAATAATTAGGTAATTGTAAGAGAGCAAATTATTGTTTCTAAAATTTTATTTTATTTATACATAGTTACTTATGCATTTATTATTTTTCGTGAATGGAAAATATAACATTCGTTTATCTAAATTAATTTGCTTTTTTTTTGTTGCATACAAGGTATTCGACAAACTCAAATAAAGAAAACGCTACAATGACAATTGAAAAGAGGAAACAGGAGCCTGGAGGCTAGAATCGTATTTTCAATAGAGAGGGACTACCCTTCTATTTATACTAGAAAGAGAGGTGAACAATTTCTCAGTTACCATAACTAAAAGCCCTAATCTGTGCCTATTCCGTTGCCAACGGAATAAGTATTCCATAACTGAATGCTTGGTAGCCAAGGTTATTGCAGTTACCATATCTATTCCGTTGGGAACGGAACTATTCTGTTGCCAACGAAATGGTACTGTTTTGTTCAATCAATTATCCAATAATTGATTATTTCGTTCACCTATTTATACATCATATGTATAACTATTTTGAGACATATTCATCCCGTACGAATGGAGTTCATTGTGTTGTTCTATTTAATGCTGGTAACGATCTTCTAAAGATCGTAAGTCATGACCTCTAGACTGAGGTCATGACTACCCATATTAAATAAAATGATCAGCGATCATAAACCTATCTGAATAGACATTTGCTTCTTCCTTTTGTTCTACGATATATGTCTTGATCACAAGGAATGGAAGTATGTCATCCTTGAGTTTGATCAAAGTCTCTTTACTGATCGAGAATTAGACTGAGTAAATACAAAATGATATTAACAACACATGTTAATCCATTTTGAGCATGACCATGCATTTTCCTCAGTCCTAGTTCATCAGGGGGCCCAGAGATATCTCCCTCTTAACGAGAGGAATAAATCCCCTCTTGGTCACTCACATTCCTCGTCATGATTCAGTGCATACCTAATGATGACCCTAATGATCATCCCGTTACGGATGATGTAAGATCATATTAAAGTATGCAGTTCCTCATACAGGAATCCATGGTGACCTCAGGTCATAGGAACAAGCACACTTTTCATATGAGAATCACTAATGACATATACCATGCATATTCTCACAGTGTGGCCAGTCCAGTACATGTTCTCTAACACGTACCTATATTCCAGACTTGACTTCTCTATGTCCATGATCAGCAGAACATGATCATCCAGTCTGCGAATATACTAGTGTGGATATGTAGCTTCTTACCTGAAGTATGTTTATCTCTATAAACATCCTACATATCACTAGGGACAGTTTAGAATGTTATTCGTTAGTTCACAGTTCTACTATCAGAATCACGCATTCTGATGACGTGAACCCGAAGTGTCATTCTTGGTTGGTATAAGAAAATTACATTCACAATCCATACACACAGAAATATAAGAAATAACCTTTATTAAATAAATAATAATATCTTAATACATAATCCATTTCTTGGCACAAACACATTTGGCCTAGGGCATTAATCCTACATTTTACCCTTTTAAATAATTCAAACAAGAATCTTTGAAGTCACACTTTTTTATAGATAATTGTGTGACTTCTTTAAATCTCAGCATCATTAAAAAATTAAGAATTTACACCGTTGGGTTTGCATCAGTTGGGGTAATAAAATTGAGAATGATGATATGTATCTTGAGAGAGCTTCAAGAGAGTGTATAATATCTAACACATGAATAACTACAAAAATATTTGAACGTATAAAACCTGACTTGAATACATGATTAGGATTTAAATATTTTGTTTTATCATTCAACGACTTCGATAAATAAGATGATATGGCATCTTGAAATACCCAACAGGTGGTGAAAATTACTAGGGGTGGGATTAACTCTTTTGACAGAGTAAACATTACTAGGACTCACGCCACGCTACAAATATTTTAATTGTATTGTCCATTTTTATATAAAATATATTATACTAGAATAATATTCACACTGTGCTAAGAATATTTAAATTTTATTGTTTATTTCGATATAAATTTATGAAATAACAATATAATAATTATAAATAAAATTTATAATTAATTCATAGTATATAAATAAGATATAATAATTATGTGGAGTAAATTGGCCATCTTTAAAAATTATTTTGAATTACATCATAATATATTTTTATCTGTTTATCATTCATTCAAAAATATTTTATGTATCACATTAACTTTCATAAGCACAGATAACTATGTGCAAATAAATTTACATGTGAAAAAAATAATAAATTATAAATTCATAGGAAAACAAAAAAGTAATATCCCAGTAGATAATTTTGATAATTAATTTATGATTTTAATTTAAGTTTGCATTAAGATTTCTAAGATTAAAAAGCCGTCACTTTTCTTATTCTCTTTGCTTTGCTTATGTTGTTATCTCCTACTATATTATACTACGGAAAAAAATTTCAAGTCTTAGTCATGTTTAGATGGAGGAAATTAGAAAAAAAATGAAAATGCAAGACATTTATTTTAAGTGATTTCATATAAAATACATAAGATTTAATTATAGTCTACAGATGACTAATCTAAAAAGGGAAAAGAAAATAACAATTATATTTAATAATTATATTTAACATGGTATTTAAAAAAGAAGTATGCTATTATATACATAGGTGAAAAATAATTTATACATACATAAGAAAATACAACATGACTCATTTTTCGAAAAATGTTGTCGCCACTAATTTTCTTGATTTTTTTACTAGCTGTTAAAATGATGTAGATTATAGATACGGTATGAATAAATTGATCACATAGATTATTTGGAAGCTCATAATACATTAAGTAATATAATAAAGTTCTCAATATTCTTATAAAATATTTTGACGCGAAGATTTTTATATAGTTAGAGATATAACACAAATTATTAATCCATGAGATAATGTGATGTTGTGCTAATAACTTAAATTAAAGGTTAAGATTTGTAAAAAAATTTGATCGGACGGACGAAAGAAAATTGAAGATTGGCCTCTTGCATTTATTTCTTGAATAGACAAATAGAATGAATGCTCACAAAGCAGTGAAAAACATAGTAAGGTTATGAGCATATCATGTTTTCACATATTTTCTTATGTGGTATAACTTCTCATAATTTAGTAAAAGAAATTTAATTGGAACCATAACAATATAAAATTAAAAATAAAGAGATAATTCTAACAAATTTATATTTGAAGATTTAACAGAAGAATAAAATATTTCTTTAAGAAATATTATTTTCAATGAAGAAAAGAAAAAAATTATGTTTCAATTATTTGTATTAATAATTGAACATAATAATAGACTACTATTCATTAGAAACATCCGATTAAAATCTACTGACCAGGAAATAATTTCAAGGGTTCTCAGACAATCAAACATAGAATAACAAAACCTAAAACCATCAATCATTATTATACATGGTAGTGTGAGATATGAACAATAGCACGATAAATCAGACTAAGTAAAAAACTGTTGTAATTGTAAGATCAGGAATTCAGGCGAGCAAAGCCAACTGGAATAGACAATGAATGGCTCTATGGGCCGACATATCAGCTTGTTAATTTGTGACTGAACTCATCATTACCAACGGCAAAATGCCGGCTTTTTTAGCATATTACGATTAAGAGATTTTTGGGGAATCTCCAGGAAGGTTTCGCTCGCTCTCACGCTCGTTGACGAGGGGAGAGTCAAAGCGTGTGTTCTCTCGAGCAGTTAAGAAAAAGATCATACTTGAAGTCAAGTTCGTTTGCATCTGAACATGTATTCAAATCACAACAAAAAAGAAGTATCAGAGGATTTCGATTCCCTAACATCAGACATGGTATACTCTCAAGATCCCAAACTCTGCAGCTCCAGAAAGCCTCTTCTTCATAAGATCAAGAATGCACGAGATTCGAAGATTAGAAAAGCTCTCATACTTGAAGAGAAACAAACCAACCGGCTCATTGTTTGGGATTGTCCAGTTGGTAGCAGACAATATTTTGGTAGAGTGGTTGGGCGAAATTGGCCTACTACAAACCGGCTGATTTTGCTTCATACACAATTTTCTTTTACATCTTCTGGATAGGCTTCTTAACATGTCGGATCGGATGAGGTTTGCCCAATCCGAAACTCCAACAGAAATTTTCGGGTTCGGAAAAAACCTGTATGTTAAACCCGAAAATTTCGGTTCGGGTTTTGGATTGGGCAAACCAGCACCCGATCAGATCCGTTGACAAGCCTATTGAGAAGATGTAAAAGAAAATTGTGTATGAATATTGGAATGAATCAATTATCTATAATGTTGGATGAATTTGTTATAGAGAAATAAATATTGGATGGATAAAGTGCGTGTATATATTGGATGAATGAAGCATATGTAATCATTGGACAATTGTTCTTTTCATGACGTAAAATATTGGCTGAATAAATTTGCCTAAATTTGCGATTGTGTGCGTAACTTCTTCAATTGTCTATGTATGTAGTTCTTGTTGGAGAAAATATATAAACTCAAAATTAAATTACAATCATAAATGTATGCCTTACTGTCAAGCTAGTATTTACCTTTGATGAGTTACCAATATGCAAAACGTGTAGGGTAATTAAAGCTTTAGATAGCCGGCCAATTGATTTACAACATCAGTTACTTCAAACATTAAGAGATGATAAGTTACTTATTCACACCCCTATACAAGAACAGGATATTGACCCACATCAGCATAGAGTAACAGAGAGTAGCAGATAGAAAAATACATATCACAATATATACTCCTAATAATCCTCCCCATCTCAATATTATAATTTATATACATATTATATTTTATATATAAAAAAAACTATATTTTGAGTTGGGTGTTAAAGAGGAATGTCGTCAATCGTTTTCATGCTCGTGCCCTAAATAGTGACGCTTTCCCAGATTATCTCGGAGCGATTCCACAAATCTTTCACGTATAAGACGGAATATGCTTTAGGACAGAGCTTGCTCGATCCGGATTAAAGAGTTTTAATAATTTATTTTATTTAACGTATAAATATTATATTTGTAAAATGTATTTAAATTTATTTAATAAACAAAATATTTTATTCTTTGTCAAAATCCGAATATCCAAATATTTTGAACCGACAATCTAAAGCGTAATTCCGAATTCAGATATTGGTGAAGAATGTAATGAAAACAGAAGTTATTTTATTATTTGCACATAAAGAACAATGCAAATATTTTTTTATTAGATCTTGATTTCTTATTAGTGTTTAGACCTTAATATTATTTGCTATTAAAAACAAAATTGAATTTTGATATGATAATATTTCTCAATTGGTATTATTAGTGTCGTGTCTACTTTGAGTTGTATTTGTTGCACGAAATGTGCAATCAAAAGTAAAAAAGAAGCAATCCGCAAATCGGTGCTCTCATTCTTGATCGGACAAAATCCTTAATGGATGATAAATCGGAATTTGAGCACATGGATCTCAGAAAAAGTTGAGAGACATAAATTTCCAGGCTTGTTTTCAAATAAGTTTTATTATAATACATATCAAGTTATAGAATTAGTTTGGATAACTAAACTTAGATAAATTATATTTGTTTCTATTACCAAATGTTATGCTAATCTAAATAATCATGAAAAATAAACTTTAATACACGGAAAATAAACTTTGACCTGCCATATTTTAAAATGAACTTAGTAAATAAACCAAACTTGTTATAAATTACGGTATATGAAACCAACCGGTCCAAGCTCATTTAGACTAATAATATTTGTTTGTTTGTATAGAATAAATATGAGTAAACAAAAAAAAAAATCGTTTTTCAAGTCAAATGTTAAAAGAAATTCAATTGAGTCGTTATGATTATACAACACACCAACAGGTCATTTATTCGTATAACGTAATTTAAACCCATAATAAATATGACCAAACGATATTAGTAAAGAACAAATATTAAATGCCAAAATTTACCCGACACTAGTGTATATTAACCATATCTATACACTTAAAATAATTATACAAATTGTGGGGGCATACTTAATAATAAATATTAAATACTGAATAAAGAGGCCAGATCATGCACCAGCAAATCGATAATTACATATAATGTATTAGCATTAATGCTTCATTTACTAAAAAAAAAAGAACTTGTATTACTGGTAAAACTATATTTAAATATTGTATAAAGTTTCTATGCTATTCTGATCTTGTTTTGCCGAGGTAGAGTAATGTATATTTTCAGGTTATATATATAATACAAAATGAAGATGCAAAATTATGATTCTCATGCCATCAAGAGATAGGAGGATGAAGGAAGTTTGATTGAAAACTATATCATTGTGACGGCCAGGCTCATTTGTTGCTTCAACATGAAAGATAAGTTTAACTTACAATCATTATTTCTTCATAGTCTATTAAAAATATATATTTTATATCTTGTAAAAGAAAAATATATGCTCAAATCAACTTTTGTGAGGTCAAGTAACTGATTAATTAACTATATAATCAGCCAGCAATTACATAGTCGAACAAATATCAATTTTTGTCAAGTCATTCTATCTTTGACAGCGATCATCAATTAATTTCAACTAAAGGTGATATAGTATATAATATAGTAATTCTGGGATGTAAAATAATAATTAGGACATTGAGTTTAGGAAAATTAAATGTCTGAATCTATAACACCGTTATGTCTATCATTAACTCATTGTGTTAAGCCATGTGATTATAATAAGCCAAAATAACAAATAAAAGAATTAACCACTGAATAATACTGTTAATTATAGTCTATTGAGCTTTAAGAAATTGTAAGGGTTACACATAAAAAAAAAATTTGTTAATGCCAATTTATATCTAGCTTTAACATGGAAAATTAAAATGTATCTGTTACATATTACCTTTGTTGTTAAGCCCTTTATATGCTTTGTGATCTGCTGACTTAATTATATGCATAAAACAAAATAATTATAATAATTGAAATGTGAGGGTTAAAATCAAAGTTAAGGGAAATGAGAAATGAGAAGATTCATAATAATTAAAAAAAATATATTTCATTTTATAATTTTAGATTATTTAATCTAGCTGTTGAAATACTTTTATTATGAGAATTATAAATAAATAAATAAATAAAATACTGAGCTAATATATAAATTATTTGAAGAACTTGCTTTGCAAATTCATTTTGCAGATAAAAGAAAATTGTGCTTGCAAGCTCAAGAGAAAGCCGGAAAAGAGATCTGCATAAAAGACGAACTAGAGATAAAGAGGATTAAAAAATGGACTAATAAAAGTCCTTATTATCATTGAAGGGGATAGGTTAACCCGTAAATAAACCAACCTGCTATGCTAACCCAACATCTGTGATAGGAGATTCCTTGAAGGATGTTTAATGGATAATAACAAACTGATATGTTGGTTAAAGCACACAAAATCTGGAGCATCAACTCCGGACCTATCCCTATGGTGAGTGTGCTTATGTAGAGGTATAAGGATGAGCGTTTTTGCTCTCAATGAGAAACCGAGGCGGTAATTTCTGCAGGATATGACTATGCACATATCCTTGATAGGAAACTCACATATATGAGAGTAATCTTAATACGGCCACGGTGCGGGGCATGAGTAAGTCCCAAAGACTCACATGAAAAATCAAAGATATTGTGCAAGGCCATTAACGTACAACCCATGATGGCAGTTCTTCGTACAAGGTGTGTGCGACATCGGAGTCTGGGTCAATGGTATGAGTTCAAAACTTCAAGTTACTCCGCTTCCTCCAGACAGAAACTGTTATACAAGGTGAAGTTCAAGTTTTACAAAACACTTATACCCTATGCATAGTATAGACACCCAACAAACTTATTTTTTTATATAATCAGTTTTTAAATTATTTATCGCTAAACTATTTGAAACTTTAACTATTATTTTATTACTATTCTTTTATAACTATGTAATTTTGAGTTTGTGGGGGATTGTTGGAGAAAATATATAAACTCAAAATTAAATTACAATCATAAATGTAGGCCTTACTGGTCAAGCTAGTATATACCTTTGATGAGTTACCAATATCCAAAACGTGTAGGGTAATTAAAGCTTTAGATAACCGGCCAATTGATTTACAACATCAATTACTTCAAACATTAAGAGGTGATAAGTTACTTATTCACACCCCTATATAAGAACAGGCTATTGACCCATATCAGCATAGAGTAACAGAGAGTAGCAGATAGAAAAATACATATCACAATATATACTCCTAATAATCCTCCGCATCTCAATATTATACTTTATATACATATTATATTTTATATATAAAAAAACTATATTTTGAGTTGGGTGTTAAAGAGGAATGTCGTCAGTCGGTCAATCGCTTCCATGCTCGTGCCCTAAATAGAGACACTTACTCATATTATCTTGAAACGATTCCACAAGTCTTGCACGTATAAGACGAAATACGATCTAGGACAGAGCTTGCTCGATCCGGGTAAAAGAGTTTTAATTATTTATTTTATTTAACGTATAAATATTATATTTGTAAAATGTATTTAAATTTATTTAATAAATAAATTATTTTATTCGTTGTCAAAATCCGAATATCCAAATATTTTGAGCCAACAGTTCTTCATCAACATGATCTTGCTAAATGAAATAAAGCGTGAACATTAATGGAAAATGATTCTTCATGAAACAATGCTAAATAATTCTTCATGAGAATTCAAGTGAATTTATTTTCATACAAATAAAACAAATCATACCACACTTGCAAATGATGAAAATTTAAGCAATAATCTATGATAAATAAAGAATCTATATGTATTTATAAATTTACGACAAATCATGTGAAGATGCGGTAAATTATCCACTTTGATGAATAGTGTATTCAAAAGAACCTATATACGGAATTGTATACATTAGCATTGATTGATAGCTATGAGGATTTGTGGTAAATTGCATATAAGGTTGAGACGGAACTATTTTGGGGATTGTGGGACTTGGACGTGTTGAAAAAAGCAAAAAAAGATGGATGCATTGGTCGAAAATGCAACATTCTTGGAGTCTTTTAGATTGTTTCACCACATGATCAATAAGCCTTGAGAAGTTTGGCGATATATGTTTTATTATCGAAATAACTACCACCGGCTTAAATTTCTTCTTGATATTATGAGGTCTCTTATAAGGAGGCGGAGGCTGGTCATGGGACCCCAGTTGGGCCCCACCATTCCTCGACTTCTGTGGGGCACCAAGCTGGCAGAACACCTTTCTCAAGTGGGAATTTTTTTTGAGTGAGCGGTTGTAGTGCTGCATACTCGGATTATTCACAACCTCCTCAGGAGTTATTGACAACAGATTACGTAATCGATAGCATCTGTTGAAAATAAGAACTTAAATCAATAAATAAATAAGTCATTTTATTGGACTTTATCTATTATTAAAATTAGTTATGTATTGAATATATTTTCTGGATCATATAGCATCAAATATTTGCTTCCCCAAAAACTATGTTGTATATCTGGACTGGGCTGTTTCATATATGTGCCCTTCCAAAACTAAAATATCAACCGCAAATATTAATATTTCTTAACATATAACCATTCCAAGACTCAAACATCAAATGCCAACATTTATTTAACTTAACACATGACCTTCGAAAACTCAAAACATCAACTGCCAACATTAATTTAACCCTTGCGAAACTCATTATCTATCAAATAGCGGAATTATCAATGTTTCCCTTCCAAAACTGAAGTTTAGCGCTTAGTATATTATAAAGGAAAAAAAGAAAGAAAAAAAGGAAAATGTAAACTTCGAAAAGAATATCCAGCATCAGAGCTTAAAAGAAACTTCAAGGAATATTGCATCAGATGCGTTGACGTAAAGTCCAATACAAATATACAGTTCCCTGCTGTTAATTTATACACATCAGAATGCCTGCAAACAGGAGTATTTGTTTAGAAATCAGAAAGGAAAATTACTTTTGAGGAATAAATTATTGGCAGTGATGAGATTAGGCATACCTGCTTCTCGAAGGCGCAGTCGATTCCTCAAGAAATACGTAAATTGTTGACTTTGATTGAGAATTTGCAGAAATCTTGGAGCTCTGGACTGCAGCTGTCAATGTGTAGTTCTTCCAGGAATGCGAGTGCATTTTCAGATAGGGACTTGATTCCAGGGCATAGTGTAATCGTTAATGCGCTCAGAAACGGAAGGCTGCATAGCTCATAGAGAAGAGTAGTGAGATTTGAACATCTGTTCAAGTGTACTTTTCGCAATGAGGTGAGCATTGCGAAGGCCTTCTTGTTTTCCTCAGTCCAGTCGACAATCTGAAGATTGTCAAGTACAAGATTTGTAACGGAAGACAAGTGTTTGCATGTTTTCCTGGTGAGGAACGAGGGATCATCGATAATGAGAACTTCAAGCGGCGAGGTGAACTTAGTGTTTGTTTTCTCTTGCTCGAGTAATGCAGCCTCTAAAGCTGTAGGCAGACCGGGGCTTCCAGATACTTCCAACCTCTTAAGCGCGGTGACTGCACTTTTGCCCTCAAAAGATGACACAGCGCTACACTGCTCGACAGCCAACTCTTTCAAATCATTACACTGTTGGAGTAAAAGGGACACCACACTGGGGCTGGATTTCAGTTTAAGACTTTGTAGGCTTGAGAGGTTTGAAAGCAACTGATGTTGCAGATTGTCTGGCATCGAATCAAGCTCTAGGGTCAACAGTGAGGGTGGAAGAAGGGTGGCCATATCATTACTTTCCTCATTTGTCACCTGGGAGAAGAGGCGGGAAGAGCATCCTTTTAGGGTCAATTTCTCCAGGGAGGTGAATCCTCTAAAGCCTCCACTGGTAAGATTTAGAGACTCCAACTTCACGCATTTGTTAATGGATACGTCTCTGATTGAGTTCATTTTACTAGTATTCATCCTGAGAATATCATGCTTATCGTCATCCAGCTGATCACTTTCTTTGCTCGCATCTACTTTATTATCTACTGTCAGGCACGTTATTCCTAAGAGCTCGATATCCAAAACCACAAGAGCTGGCAAATGCAAGAGCCACTTCGATAAATCCTTCCCTTTGACGTAATTGGAAGAAATTTTCAGTACCTCAAGGCTCTGTGGTAGAACTCCAGTCGCACAACTTCCTTTATTTGGCGCTACAACTGAAGAACATTATGGGGAATCCTTCAGTGTTAGGGTTTTTAGCGACCGAAGTTCGTTAAATCCATCCCAAGGTAAACCGACCATTTTGCATTCTTCTATTGTAAGCTCGGTCAGAGTCCTGAGATTTGCGAATGCCAACACATTGTGGTTTAGAGTCTGTTGTCTGTTCAGAGCGAGCGATAAGCACATGTTAGAAGACTGTGATATAAATGATAAGCTCACTAAAGGATCACACGTGTTGATGGAGATAAAATCTAGATTGCTTGTGCAGGGAAGAGCTGGACGAACCAGTTTGGGACAATTTGAAGCGAGGAGTTCCGTTAGGGAGGGGAAACAACTGTGGTCCGGTATTTCCGACAGAATGGCGCAGTTGGACACTTCAACCCTTTTCAAGCACGGAAATACGTGATATTCATCGGCTCTGGCCCTGGTCGTACAAATCTCCATATTGTCAACAAGAATCTCTTTCAGTGATTTAAATGCCACTTGCGTGCTATTCCGATGGAATTCGTCATTGATTTTCTTTATCTTTGGGAATCCAATTTGAGGCAATGTCTCTAGAAATGGTAGTCGTCCGTCAGGCGGAAGAACCTCAGAATTTATGCAGTTAATTAACTTAAGCGCTTGCAGGCAGAGAAGCGGGCTGTCAGTAACTAGCCATGAAGGGAAAGTACGGCCACCGTATTCGCAAATTTTCAGCGTTTGAATGTTTGGAGGCGGCTCAAGGTCCTCAAGTATCTCTTGGTCTTGTTCTGCATTAATAAGCTCTACCTCAGATCTTGTACTCCAGTGCAAGGACAATCCCTCAAGATGATTCTTTCCCACCATATTTGCACTTTCTGCCAAACATCTTGATTCTGCGTTTTGTACGTTATTTATATTTATGTGACCTCGTAGCTCTTTTAACTTCGCCAGTTGACCGACATCACATTTACCGTCTTCCCCTATGGTGAACTCCTCAAGCTCCTCCACCAATTCCAACTTGCCGACATCTCCAATCATCGCTAGTTGCGTTCCTTTCGCGTGCAGGCACCTCAAGCTAACAAGGCTGTCTGTTAATTCTGGTATATCAAAATCATGTTCCCAATCGCTCAGATCGAAGGTCTCAAGTTGGTACGGACGGAAGACCGACTGCAGCGGCATTTTTCCGCTGTTTCTACGGTTCTCCATTTCGTCTGGAGGAGGATTGAATCTCGCACATTCGATTTTGAAGTATCTTATAAGTGGGGATCTCAGAAAAGTGCGGAACAAGAAATCGATATGGCTGGGTTCAACTGACAGCCTTAGTACGCGAAGGCATTCGTTATTTTTCAAAAGGTCTTGCAGTCTTCTTGTTAGGCTAGAATCACATTTTCCAAGTAAAAGTAGGGTCTTAAGTTTTCGGACATTCAGTCTGTGAATTATGTCCTCTAGTTTTATTACATATTCCTCTTGTCGTAAAAAGTGTTTCTCTGCGTTATCCCACTCGTAAGCATCAGACATTATTATCGACAAATGCCGAATTGTACTTGCAGAACCATCAATCCTCCCAATACTTGATCCGTCAATACAGATAGAGTCCTTGCGAGAAACCCATCGAGCCAGGTCATGCATGAGGCGAGGCATAAAATAGCTGCTACTCTCGTTTTCCTTTTTTATTTCTTGAAGAAAACCTCTGCCCACTAAGTTGGTTAAGTACCTTTTTCCCAGTTCTTGGTACGTGTCGCTGTTTGTAGCCGAAACGAATCCCTGTGCTATCCAGAGGGAGATCAGCTCGTTTTGTTGGAAAATATACGCACTAGGAAATAGTGCGCAATACGAGAAGCATCTCTGCGCTTCGCATGTTAAATTCGCATAACTCAGCATGAGCGATGACACCAAGTGTTGAGACTTATTCAAGTCATTGGGTTCTTGCCATCCTTCGCGTTCAGAAACTGATCTCCAATACTTAACCGTCATATTGGAACTCAGTTCTCTACCCACTGTTATGACCTCGAGCGGTAAACCGGTTAGATTCCTCATAATCTGCAGGCCTATATGTCGCAAAATTGGATAATCATTGGGGTTTTTGTCGCCAAAGGCGCTTGATATGAACAAGTCTCGAAGAGGTTGGCCTTTTAAAGCGTGTACATAGATAGGATTAGTTGTACCGTTACTTTCACCAGTCGACGGGAATTGTGTCGTGAGAAGAATTTTCTTTCCATTAGAAGCTTTTCCCCTAAATGGAGCCAATAGTAGGTGGAAATCGTCCTCAGCCTGCCACAAATCGTCTATCACTATTAGTACTTTTTGAAACTGTAATGCCTCTTCCAGCATCTCCTGTAGTTTGCTCAAATTTTTGTCCACTTGCTTTTCACTAGAGGCACAACCCACCATCTCTTTTGTGAGTTTAACAACATTAAGTTCTGGCGAGGCCCATAACCATATTCTAGTGTCGAAATACTGTTTGATTTCGTCATTGTTGTAAATTAACTGCGCGAGACTTGTTTTGCCGGTACCCCCATATCCAACAATCGGAATAATTGACAGTCCGTCAGAGTTTTCTTTGGTTAAAAGTTGAACGATTTTTCTCTTCTCTTGTTCCCTCCCAAATATTCCCCGTTCATCAACAAGGCTTGTACTTCCTGGTCGTTCAGTGGTCATACTACTATCGATGGCTTTGACGACTTGATCTGGTTTTTCAAGTCGTAGAGCTGTCCTATTGCAGTTTTCTGTACGCTTTAAAATGCGGACCACTTCCTTGATCCTTTTCGAGAGTTTGCGTCTCGAGAATTCCTGGCTGCACCCCTTATCAGCATCACTCTTATCATTCTGGATTAGTTTTGTGCGACATGATTGCCGTAATTTTTTAGTCGCATCTAAAAACCTTCAGCCAATAATATCCACTTTAGATCTAGTATCTGTGATATTTTGCTCATATTCTCGCCTTTTCTCAACTCCATCTTGAAGGCGATGGTAATCCAGGATTGCCATAATGTCTTCTGCATCATATGAGGCTTCCTGAAGATCACTCAGAGATTCCAACAGTGGCACGTTTTCAACCTGTGCGATATTAGAAAAATAAATAGAGAAAGATGTGAAGTACTCGAATAGTTGTTTCTCTGTTCAAATTATAGCCTTTTACAGGGGCATGGTTCCAAAAGATCTGAGGTATTTGATTATTTGAAGTATTTCGATATTTGCTTTTCTATGCATATTATAGACCAGGGCCTGATTTTGGGCAGCTACTGTGGAGCTTACTGTTTCTGATGACCTAATTAAGAAGATTATGGGTGTTTTTATAACTAGGGGTCTGGTTGCAAATGATCTAAAGTATTTCGATATTTGTTATTATAGACTAGGGCCTGATTGCAAAATGGCCTCTGTTTTGGTAATCCCTGATTTTGGGCTGCTACTATGGAGATTGAGAGATTAATGACCTAATTTATAAATTAGTTTGAATTTTGGATAATCCTATATTATTTGTAATCAATTTGAATTTAACTCTACATATTCCTCAAGTTATAATCTTATTTCTAATTGAGTATTAACCTGAAATCTTTTTGAATTGTCCAATAGGATCTCTATGTCGTGAAGTTTGTTCTTCAAAGAGGAAACCTCATCCCCTAACTGCTTCAGCTTGGCCCATTTCTCAATCCCTTCACTGATCAATCGGCCAACGATTGAACTGATAAGCTACCCCGATACTGTGAGTCCAATGCTAATCGGCTCCATTGGAAGATTTAGGGTTTGAAGATGCAACCCGTTCTTCCAGAAATTCCAGTTAAATTATTATTTCTCTCTTTGTAAGAGTTGGAAAGAAAATCTTATAATATATATTTTGTCTTTTAATAGGAGTTGAAATGGATGGAAGACAGATAAGAAATGGATGGAACGTAGATGTATATTTTTAGCAATGCAGTTGGAAATTACCATTACAATTCTCTTTGCACGTGTAATAAGAATGCGACTATTATCGCTACTCAAACAGTTATTTATGAATTCATTTTCGTTAATGTGTTTTTACATTTCAGAATTTTGTATCTGACATTTTTAGTTGGGCCAGCAATATTTCATGAGTAAAAGAAAATGAACAAAGAAAAGTTATATACAAAAGGTGGCCGAAAAGCTGAAATGTGAATGTTTTCAGTCCAAACATGTTGAGAACGTATTCTCAGTCCAAATTTCAACCATTCATCTATTTTATTTGGGGTTTTGATTTATTTTACTCCCCGACATTTGTAGATATTTTTTCAATAAAGTTCCTATTCTCACAGGCCATAGACCAATCATACTAAGGTTGAACCTACTGGGCCAAATCTAACTCACTTTTTAAGTTGGCTTTACTTCATTACCTCATTAAACAAAAATAGAAGTTCCTTTGAGTATGTTTCTCAAAGATGGTATTTCTTACGTACCTCATCTATGAAAAATATGATCTCCCAATACATTGTTATCACCATGACACCATCTATGAAAGAATTTAAATTAAATTATTGCTCTTTACTTGGTTGTATAATTCCGAAGCGAGGTGAGGGTTGGTCGCTTGTTCTCTTAAAACGGATGTATGAATTGGGTAGTCTTTATGTAAAATTTGAGATGTTAGATTGTATTGTGGATGTAGGAATTGGTGATTGTTATTTCAGAAGTTCGATCTGAACGATTGGTTTACACAATCTATTCAATTAGAAAAAAAGAAGATTGGCTTATTTTCCTAATACAATTTTGTGTTATTAATTTGCTTACGGGCTTGTTTCAGGAAAAAAACAAATTGTGCTTTCTTGTTCACATATCAAACTACGTTTCGCACCAACCACTTTAGTGTACTAGTTCCTTCCAATTGAGATTACATTCCAATAAAAAGGTGGAGATTGCAAATAAGAACAAACGAGAATTCATCGAACAAAAATTTGAATCCAACAACATTACAATGAACAAATTGGATATGTGAATAAATTTAGGGCAAAACATCATTCTAGTACATTTATTCTTCCAATTTTGTTGAAGTTATACATTTATATCCATACAGCCCCATCCAAACATCCACCAAGGCCTCTATATTCCTTCTAATACATGAATAAACAATCAGAGCCGTTATATTTTTCTGGCATACACGAAAACCAACAAGGCAAGACATTTATGATTTTTCATGACAATCCAATATCGTGTGCCGTATCCATGCCCGCCGGCCGCCATAGCGTGCACCATACGAAGCTGTCGCATTCTTACCGTACCCACCTCTGCCACTTGTACTATATCCATATCCTGCACTAGACCCGCATCCGACACTGGATCCATATTGAGAACTGTAACTGTACCGGGTACTGGAGCCGGATGAGCGGTGTGAATCACCAGAATAGTCCTTCAAACTAAAGGTTTTAGAAAGAATTACGTTCTCAGTAAAATAGTGTTGTAATATGAAATGTAGTTTCTGCGTGGGATTAAATTCGTAAATAATTTTGTTTTTATGTTTTCTTCTTTTTAGGTGGAGGCTAAAAGGAAGGCACGAAGAAAAGATCCGTCAGCACAACAAACCGTTGGCCCCAAAACGAGAAAGATCATTGTTGGAGATAATATTTTCTTATTGACGTCATGATATTGTTACGCCTGAATTGGAAGGAAGTCCCAAAATTATCAGAGATTGAGTTGGAAATAATAATATAATTAGTTACTATATGGGTTCAAATGTTAATATGACGCCGTCTGACATAACTTAACAGTAAGGGCATTGTATTTTTTCAGTATTGTAGGGGCCTTCTTGAATAAATATCTTATCTAAAAGAGGGATCTATCATCGTAGGTGTGTTGAAAAAGGCCCTTAGTTGAGTTGAAAAATAATGTAATTAATATATGGGTTGAAACTTGAAACATGTTAATTGAATGCAGTTAACGGTAAGGGCCCGGCCTTTTGAACCTCTTGATGAATTTAGTTTCTTATTGCAATATTGAGTGCTTTGTTTAATAATTCACTCAGTTGATTTTTTTTTGGACATTTTTGTTTAAATGCAGATGAGTTGAAGCCTGAAGGAGCAGTTTCCGACATTTTTGTCTAAATGCAGATTAGTTGAAGGAGCATTTTTTGATGCATGGAACGATAACGGAGCACGTGATAATGGCCGTTGAGAAGGTCTCTCTCTCTCTCTCTCTCTCTCTCAGACACACACGCATTTGCACCTCGTTGTAATAATAAAACCTAAACACCTCTTCGGTTTTCCAATTTTTGCATTTTAAGCTACTAAGAAGCCTTTTTTGTTTTAACATTAATGCTACAGACATACTATCCGACCTTGCAATCAGCCTTTGAGAGTTTTATATGGCAGTGCCAAGGCCTAGTATTTTAAATCCATCAACCCCAACAAATAGTCCTAAATTGTCATATCTAAATTCTCATATGGGTCGCCAGAACCCTTTCTTAATTCCTTATTTGTACTTTTTTTGGTCGAAATTAAGAAAGTCGAGCCGAAATGATAAGACCCACAATATAACGGCGGTCGATTCAGCTACAGCTCATAGCCGCCGCCAGGCCATCATGTGAAAAAAGATTCTTCCTCATAGCCAACCGAATTATAATCTCGTTGAGGTAAATTTGATTTTATAAATGAAGAATAAAATGATATTTTGCGTAATATGAATTATATTTTATATAAAGTAAGAGAAATAATGTTTTTTTTATGTAAATATAACATCGTAAAATAAAATAATGTACTGGAAAATAATATCATACAAATATCGACAAGAGAATATCGTGAATTATCATGTTGAATAATTTTTTTCTTTTCCTTTTTTTTATTCTTTTTTGTTGAATAAAACAAAATATGAAAGAAAATTTCATGAGAAGTATTTTGGTTCAGTTTATTAGATCGAATGGTGAACTTTAACCCCCATTGGGGAATAAGTAAAAACTCTATATACTTTATAGGGACTAAAAAGAGAATATAAAAACTTGGGGTTTTTTGATTCTAGATATTCAAAAAGTTATGTGGTGTTTGAAAATTTCCCTACTCTATTTCTTCTTTTTATTTGCTAAGCAAGATATTTATGTAATCAGAATTTCAAGCAGGTAATCTTTTTCTGTACCTGGATTTCAAGGAAGACATTTATTTGCTAACTAGCAAGCGAAGAAAAGTTAAAGTCTGAGAGTAAGAAGCTCGCCACCTGTCTAGCAGAACCGGTAGTCGAGGTAACGGTTGTCTCAACCTGAATTTCATTTCCAGGTTTTTACTCGTACGGAACTTGAAGTATCAATTCTAGGTTTGCAATAAGACTCTGATTAAACCTTGCTCAATTTGAATTTAAACCTCAACTTTACTACTAAGACTCAAGCTAAACCCAAAGTGACACTCAATTTTTGCCCCTCAATTAAGCATCAATTCTGCAAATCAACACCAAAACAAGTCACAAAACAAACAAAAGCTGGAGGAGAAAGAGAGCATTTCTATTTTGTAACCTTTTCCTAGCATGCATCTAATAATTTCATTGTTTACTTACTTTAGGGAATATATGAGTCAAAAATACCACTATATAATACAATACGATCCTACTACTAGGATGTGTGTGTAAAGTAAACAAAGGCAATGCAACCAATAGGAACCTACAAGAAGGATGGAATCTCACTGAACCGACAATGAAGATCACAACTGAGTGCCCTTACCTTGAACAGTCCATCTCCTTTTTCTTTCTTTATCACAGGTTCTTTCTTTTTTATAGTTTAATCTCTAATTGTGTGTATATATATAAATAATATACCTCAATATATATGCATGATATTTGTTTACTGCTTTTTTTATACCTAACTCTCGCTCTACACAAAGCGAAAGTCTCCTTTTGGTCTCTTAGGTACTGAGATAGTTTAGCTTTGGTCCCTCAATTTTGGCAAAAATACCATTGACTCTATTATCGAGTAGTCTAATACTATTACCAAAAAAAGTTGAGAGGTCATAATTGAACTATCTCAGTAATTGAAGGGCCAAATTCAAACTTCCCCAAAAAATAGTTTTACTGACTTTTTTTCCTACTGCTTATCAGCAGGAAGGGCGGTTTATGTGATATATATTCCTACCGCAAGAGCATTAAATGTGGTAGTACTAAATCCGTTCATAATCAGAGAGCTTTCTACTGCACTTGTAGAGAAGCTCTTCCGTGAAGCTTGCCGGGCTGTACCTGCTGACCTGGCGATACCTAAACCTAGTTTTAAGGTACTATATTTATTTCTATATATTCAAGAGATTGCAATTATCAGGTGAGTATTCTAATTTCTAACGTCAATTCCACAAGTTTGCAATTACACTTCAATCAACTTCTGTAAATTTGAATGATTTTTTTCATAATCTGAATTTGATATTAATTACTGAATTATGTAATTTAAACTATGATAAGTTTGAACATAGTTTTAAAATAGGTGTCTGGGGGGAAGATGTTTTGTTAATTATTGTTTATTTTATTGTAGGTTATTCAGCCAGCTCTTACTTGTCCAGGAGAGTCAATCCTCTCCTCTCCTAAAGTCCATCCAAGTAGACGGAATGGAAGTTCGCCAGCTCCATCACATACCTCGAGATGAGTGAGGCGCCAGCTGGTGGCGACACGGATTTCGATGAGTCAGAGTCATGCCGGCAAGTTGGACTTGCAGCATGATGGAATTGCTGGCAAGTTTTTAAACCGTAAATCCTGAATATTAGTTAGGTCCGTGCCTCACATTAGTTACGTCCTTAAGCCCGAAACCAAATATCTTGCACATTAGTTAGTTTCTTAAAGACTAAACCCTAAACCATGAAATCCTGCTCACTAGATACGGATTATTCCTGGTGAGGGTGTGAGTGTAGAAATCCTATAAGGGCTTCCTTCGACAGGTCAGACTCGTGATATATTATTAAAATTAGTTATGTATTGAATATATTTTCTGGATCATATAGCATCAAATATTTGCTTCCCCAAAAACTATGTTGTATATCTGGACTGTGCTGTTTCATATATGTGCCCTTCCAAAACTAAAATATCAACCGCAAATATTAATATTTCTTAACATATAACCATTCCAAGACTCAAACATCAAATGCCAACATTTATTTAACTTGACACATGACCTTCCAAAACTCAAAACATCAACTGCCAATATTAATTTAACCCTTGCGAAACTCATTATCTATCAAATAGCGGAATTATCAATGTTTCCCTTCCAAAACTGAAGTTTAGCGCTTAGTATATTATAAAGGAAAAAAAGAAAGAAAAAAGGAAAATGTAAACTTTGAAAAGAATATCCAGCATCAGAGCTTAAAAGAAATTTCAAGGAATATTGCATCTGATGCATTGAAGTAAAGTCCAATATGAATATACAGCTGCCTGCTTTTAATTTATACACATCAGAATGGCTGCAAATTGGAGTATTTGTTTAGCAATCAGAAAGGAAAATTGCTTTTGACGAATAAATTATTGGCAGTGATGAGATTATGCATACCTGCTTCTGGAAGGTGCAGTCGATTCCTCAAGAAATATGTAAATTGTTTACTTTGATTGAGAATTTGCAGAAATCTTGGAGTTCTGGACTGCATCTGTCATTGTGTAGTTCTTACAGGACTGCGAGTGCATTTTCAGATAGTGACTTGATTCCAGGGCATAGTGTAATCGTTAATGCGCTCAGAAACGGAAGGCTGAATAGCTCATAGGGAAGAGTAGTTAGATCTGAATATCTGTTCAAGTGTACTTTTCGCAATGAGGTGAGCATTGGAAAGGCCTTCTTGTTTTCTTCAGTCCAGTCGACAATCTGAAGATTGTGAAGCACAAGATGTGTAACGGAAGACAATTGTTTGAAAGTTTTCCTGGTGAGGAACGAGGGGTCATCGATAATGAGAACTTCTAGCGGCGAGGTGAACTTAGTGTTTGTTTTCTCTTGCTCGAGTAATGCAGCCTATAAATGTCACCAGGGAGAATTTCTCCAGGGAGGTGAATCCTCTAAAGCCTCCACTGGTAAGATTTAGCGACTCCAACTTCATGCATTTGTTAATGGATATCTCTCTGATTGAGTTCAGTTTACTAGTATTCATCCTGAGAATATCATGCTTATCGTCATCCAGCTGAGCACTTTCTTTGCTCGCTACTTTATTATCTACTGCCAAGCACGTTATTCCTAAGAGCTCGATATCCAAAACCACAAGAGCTGGCAAATGCAAGAGCCACTTCAATAAATCCTTCCCTTTGACGTTATTGGAAGAAATTTTCAGTACCTCAAGGCTCTGTGGTAGAACTCCAGTCGCACAACTTCCTTTATTTGGAGCTACAACTGAAGAACATTCTGGGGAATCCTTTAGTGTTAGGGTTTTTAGTGACCAAAGTCGTTAAATCTGTCCCAAGGTAAACTGACTATTTTGCATTCTTCTATTGTAAGCTCGGTCAGAGTCCTGAGATTTGCGAATGCCGACACATTGTTGTTTAGAGTCTGTTGTCTGTTCAGAGCGAGCGATAAGCACATGTTAGAAGATTGTGATATAAATGATAAGCTCACTAAAGGATCACACGTGTTGATGGAGATAAGATCTAGATTCTTGTGCAGGGCAGAGCTGGAAGAACCAGTTTGGGAAAATTTGAAGCGAGGAGTTCCATTAGGGAGGGGAAACAACTGTGGACACTTCAACCCTTTTCAAGCACGGAAATACGTGATATTCATCGGCTCTGGCCCAGGTCGTACAAATCTCCATATTGTCAACAAGAATCTCTTTCAGTGATTTAAATGCCACTTGCGTGCTATTCCGATGGAATTCGTCATTGATTTTCTTTATCTTTGGGAATCCAATTTGAGGCAATGTCTCTAGAAACGGTAGTCGTCCGTCAGGCGGAAGAACCTCAGAATTTATGCAGTTAATTAACTTAAGCGCTTGCAGGCAGAGAAGCGGGCTGTCAGTAACTAGCCATGAAGGGAAAGTACGGCCACGTTATTCGCAAATTTTCAGCGTTTGAATGTTTGGAGGCGGCTCAAGGCCCTCAAGTATCTCTTGTTCTTGTTCTACATTAATAAGCTCTACCTGAGATCTTGTACTCCAGTGCAAGGACAATCCCTCAAGATATTCTTTCCCACCATATTTGCACTTTCTGCCAAACATCTTGATTCTGTGTTTTGTACGTTATTTGAATTTAACTCTACATATTCCTCAAGTTAATCTTGTTTCTAATTGATTATTAACCTGAAATCTTTTTGAATTATCCAGTAGGATCTCTATGTCGTGAAGTTTGTTCTTCAAAGAGGAAACCTCGTCCCCTAACTGCTTCAGGTTGGCCCATTTCTCAATCCCTTCACTGATCAATCGGCCAATGGTTGAACTGGTAAGCCACCCCGATACTGTGAGTCCAATGCTAATCGGCTCGATTGGAAGATTTAGGGTTTGAAGATGCAACCCGCATTCTTCCAGAAATTCCAGTTAAATTATTATTACTCTCTTTGTAAGAGTTGGAAAGAAAATCTTATAATATATATTTTGTCTTTTAATAGGAGTTGAAATGGATGGAAGACAGATAAGAAATGGATGGAACGTAGATGTATATTTTTAGCAATGCAGTTGGAAATTACCATTACAATTCTCTTTGCACGTGTAATAAGAATGCGACTATTATCGCTACTCAAACAGTTATTTATGAATTCATTTTCGTTAATGTGTATTTATATTTCAGAATTTTGTATCTGACATTATATATATATATATATACATGTAAAAGTTATATACAAAAGGTGGCCGAAAAGCTGAAATGTGAATGTTTTCAGTCCAAACATGTTGAGAACGTATTCTCAGTCCAAATTTCAACCATTCATCTATTTTTATTTGGGGTTTTGATTTATTTTACTCCCCGACATTTGTAGATATTTTTTCAATAAAGTTCCTATTCTCACAGGCCATAGACCAATCATACTAAGGTCGAACCTACTGGGCCAAATCTAACTCACTTTTTAAGTAGGCTTTATTTCATTATCTCATTAAACAAAAATAGAAGTTCCTTTGAGTATATTTTCAAAACCTCAAAGATGGTATTTCTTACATACCTCATCTATGAACAATATGATCTCCCAATACATTGTTATCACCATGACACCATCTATGAAAGAATTTAAATTAAATTATTGCTCTTTACATGGTTGTCTAATTCCGAAGCGGGGCGAGGGTTAGTCGCTAGTTCTCTTAAAACGGATGTATGAATTGGGTAGTCTTTATGTAAAATTTGAGATGTTAGATTGTATTGTGGATGTAGGAATTGGTGATTGTTATTTCAGAAGTCCGATCTGTAAGATTGGTTTACACAATCTATTCAATCAGAAAAAAAGAAGATTGGCTTATTTTCCTAATACAATTTTGTGTTATTAATTTGCTTACGGGCTTGTTTCAGGAAAAAAACAAATTATGCGTTCTTGTTCACTTATCAAACAACGTTTTGCACCATCCAATTTAGTGTACTAGTTCCTTCCAATTGAGATTACATTCCAATAAAAAGGTGGAGATTGCAAATGAGAACAAACGAAGATTTCATCGAACAAAAATTTGAATCCAACATTACAATGAACAAATTGGATATGTGAATAAATTTAGGGCAAAACATCATTCTAGTACATTTATTCTTCCAATTTTGTTGAGGTTATACATTTATATACATACATCCCCATCCAAACATCCACCAAGGCCTCTATATTCCTTCTAATACATGAATAAATCAATCAGAGCCGTTATATTTTTCTGGCATGCACGAAAACCAATAAGGCAAGATATTTATGGTTTTTCATGACAATCCAATATCGTGTGCCGTATCCATGCCCGCCGGCCGCCATAGCCTGCACCATACGAAACTGTCGCGTTCTTACCGTACCCACCTCTGCCACTTGTACTGTATCCATATCCTGCACTAGACCCGCATCCGACACTGGATCCATATTGAGAACTGTAACCGTACCGGGTACTGGAGCCGGATGAGCGGTGCGAATCACCAGAATAGTCCTTCAAACTAATTGGTCAAAAGATATTCAGTACATCAGGATATGCGGTTTAACTATATGACAATAATATATAAGAATTTGAAGACAGATTCTCTGTAGGTAATAAAGTAACAACTTACTCTGCTAAACCCTTAAAAAATAATAATAAGAATTAAATTTGGACAAAATTTAGCTTTCATTTCTTTTGCATGTGGCATTATAAATTTGGGTAAAAATAATAATAAGAAGTTCAGGTGCACAAGTTTCTATTACCAATTATTTCATATATAGTCAGGTATTTTCTAGGGGTACTAATGAAATTATGCCTTTTTTTGCCTTATCACCAAAAAAGTGTATCAAACCTCGATTGGCAAAGCTGTCGACGAAAGAAAGCACTTAACTTGCATTCTAACTTCACTACCACCGGAATCTAACCAATATTGTAGTACCAAAACCTGCCAAAGAGGCAATCAGGAGCTTTGATTAAAAAATTCATCTAGAATGGGAGAGCTGCGTAAAAGGGCTAAATTTCACTGAGGGACTATAGTTGAAACTTTGATTAAGGCTCACAAATGTCAACAACTGAGAAGACCTGAATTATGTCAATTGCAGATCTGCTTGCTTTCGTTTCATGTTTTATATACAACGATTTCGAAATAGTAATTCAGAGGAAATTGAGTGAATGGTTCTAATTCATCTAGAAAAATGGGATACAGAGAAAGAAAGAATCCGAAGAGGTTTTTTGAACGGGAAAAAAAACTCTTCGGATTATCATTCATTACCTGTGAGCAAAAGGGAAGGAGGGCGGGCATTTGCGAAATTGAGGCTATATTGTATTTGTATTGGAAGAGTGGCTGGAGCGGAGCTGACCTGAAAGCGTTGCCGATCGACACCATTTTGGTGTTGGAAGAAGAAGAAGAAGCTGTGTAGTCGTCACTGGTCACTCTAGTAGGCTTGTCAATGGATCGGGTTCAACCCGAATCCAGTAGATATCCGACCCGAACGGATCGGGTCAAACCCGAAAAAAAAACCCACGGATCGGGTTCGGGTTCAAACCCGAAAACAAAAACGGGTTCGGATCGGGTTCGGGTTTGATACTATCCGATCCGTGAAAAACCCGAACCCGAATCCGAAACTTAAATTATAATTAATTTTAATCTATACGATTCATATTTCTCCAAATTAATCCTACCCATCTATTTTAACCCTAATCCTAACACATCCAACACTCTTACCCGATCCACTTTGCCCCTTTTTTTTCTCTCTGGACGCCAGAGGCAGAGAAGAAGCGAAAGAAGATAAAAAAAAAACCCTTTCGCCCAATCTCTGCCTTCGCTCCGCCGTCTCCCTGATCGGTGCCGGTCGCCGGTCGTCCCCCTCTGCCCCGCCACCCTTCTGCCTCTCTTCTACTCTCCTTTCTTCTCCTTCTTCTTCTTTTGGAGAACCGTTACAGATGTTTATGAAGCGTTACAGAATCCTTACTTTAGTATCGGTTAATAACGAATAACCGATATAAAATCCGCAACGGTTATTTATAAAAAACGGTTACAAAATCATTAGTATCGGTTAGTTCTAAAGAACCGTTACAGAATACTTTAGTATCGGTTATTTATAAAGAACCGTTACAGAAACTTTAGTATCGGTTAGTTATAAAGAACCGTTACAGAAGAGTTTAGTATTGGTTATTTATAAAGAACCGTTACAGAAACCTTTAGTATCGGTTAGTTATAAAGAACATTTACAGAAGAGTTTAG
The DNA here is from genome assembly GCA_024447665.1 of Juncus inflexus. Lineage (NCBI taxonomy): Eukaryota > Viridiplantae > Streptophyta > Magnoliopsida > Poales > Juncaceae > Juncus > Juncus inflexus. Next base: position 10,974,517 of record JAJHPC010000004.1, read on the forward strand.
TATCGGTTATTTATAAATAACCGTTACAGAAACATTTAAGAAGACTTTAGTATCGGTTATTTATAAAGAACCGTTACAGAAACTTTTAGTATCGGTTAGTAAGAACCGTTACAGAAGACTTTTGTATCGGTTATTTATAAATAACCGTTACAGAAGCCATTTTTTTTTTCATTTATTTTTGTAAACGGGTTGCAAACGGGGGGAGAAAAAAGAAAAAACAAAACACACTACCGTAAGTATGCTTCTGTAACGGTTCTTTATAAATAACCGCTTCTAAATTTTTCTCAAAATATTTTGTGCCAAAAAATGATGGGCTGCCGTATCCTTAACGGATTTCGGGTTATCCGCGGATTCGGGTTCGGGTTTGAAATAAAACCCGTAAAGTTTTCGGGTTTGGATTCGGGTCAAACCCGAAATTTTCGGATCGGGTTTTGGTATGGCCAAACCCGAACCCGACCCGGCCCGTTGACAAGCCTACACTCTAGACTGAGTGAACAAAGAACACTTGGACTGGATTGGAATTATGTTTGGGCTCGAAACACATGACGGGCTTCCCCTAGTATAAAATATTGCATTTATTTTTTTAACTTAGCCCGTTAATTATTAAGGGCAAATTTGCAGAAACACTCCTAACTTTTGTGACATTATAAAGTACCCCCTAAGCTTTCATATTTAAAAAGAAAAATTATTCGGAGTGCCCAGCTTATGGAGTGCCTAAACAGTACCATTATATAATTTTAGCTGTACATGTATATATTTGTGTATAACTAATTGAAAATATACCTTTATATTTATTCACTATACCTTTATATCAATATACATTTATATTTTGTTCACTATAGCTTTAGATTTTGTTCACTATATCTTTTGTGTTTATCAATATATACTTTTGAAATCGGACGGTGCTGGACACTCCAAAGTACTGACACTATATATCTGGACCCTTTCAAAAAATCTCTTATGATAAATGTCTCAAGAAATATAATGATGCAAATTAAATTCAATTAAATTTGAATAGTTATTCATAATATAAAAATAATATAATATAATCATATAAAGTTAGTTTACAAGATATTTTTACTTACGCATTTACCTACTTATGTATTATCATGTACAATTTGATTACGAAAAGTAAAGGAATATAAGTAATACTTTGTTAGAAATTAAAGAGATCACAAAATAGATGATATAACGTGAAATATTAATCTAACAAATGATGTGGTAGTCATGTCTAAATTATCAAAGAATATTAGAACTTAAGAAATGAAACGATATTGTGATTCTAAAAAAATGATGATAAAATATAAAACATGAAACATTACTATAAGAAATCATAAATGAACTTATTTTAATAATATTGTCTAGATTGCCACATAATAACAATGAGTTTGAGAAATCAAAGATTTTAAAGTTCCTCATTAAATCAAAGATGAAAGATGAAATAATGTGTCAATAACCATTCATAAATGGCTATAGAATATCAATGATTTTGAGAAAGTAAACACTAATATTTAAGAAAAATTACGGCAGAGAGAAAAATAAGTGATTTGGCTTAAGAAGAATTCAAAAATGAGGTTGAACAATAATTTAGGGGATTAATCAATGCACTATAATATAATTTGATATGTCTAATTATGCAATATAATTATCTAAATATATACATTATTTTACATAGGCTTCTTTTATGTATTATTATTATTATTATTATTATTATTATTATTATTATTATTATTATTATTATTATTATTATTATTATTATTATTATTATTATTATTATTATATATAATTCATCTTATATTTTAAAAATCTAATGATGTAATTTTAATTATCTAAAAATACATTTATTTTATATAAGTGTGTCTATAATATAATTATATTTCTCACATGATATCGTATATAATTCATTTTCACATACTTAAGTAAAATAAAAAATTAACTCGGAATCATACCAATATGGAGTTCAAAATTGAGAGAAAAATCATAGGAAATTATATGTGATGATGTTAGTTGAAGAAATACAATATGTGATTAAGAATCACCATTTTTCTAAATAAAACAAAAAAATATATGTTTTGGTGGTTGAGCTTTTCATCTTCTATTTGAATAAAAACACATAATTAGCTCAACCTTGATTTTCACTACTCTTGTCAAGAAAAAAATTAGGAATTTGTGTGCAGGGTGACACAACAAAATCTTAAAAATAATCTGTTTCGTTGAATTCACGTCCAACTTTAGTAATAAAAATGAGGGTGCTGAGTATAAAATAACTATCATATGAATATCTATAAAATTATATGAAACTCGTGGAATCAAGACTTTGAATCAACGATTAAGATGTAAAAATTTCATATCATTCAACAGTTTAGATTATTTGAATAATGTGGCTTTTGAGAATGTTCAAAAAGAGATGAAAAATTAGGTTGGGCTAAATAGTAAATATTATGATATAGTATCAATTGCCTATTTTATTTTGCTTTATTTCTTATACTTTGGTTTATAATTATATCGTATTATGTCGTAATGTAAATTTTAAAATTAAAGAAATTTATATCTTATATAATTAAAAAATTATAGATTCATAAAACATAGTTATGTTATATTGTAATTATATTATAAGCTAATTTTACATCCTTCCTTTTATGTAATTATAATTTGGCATCTTCTAAGAAAAAGAAAATATTAAAATATTCATAACTTAGTGCAAATAATGTACTAGTTTCTTATAATAGAACAGTTATAAAGTTTAGGAAAAATTTTATGAGCAAAAAGAAAAGTAGAGGGACTGATTGCCAGCGAATAGGAAACAAAGCCAGCAACTAACAAGACGAAATTACCTAAAAAACAAAACAAGACGAAATTAAGTTAACAGACTGCCGCGTCTAACACCCGTCTAAATAATTCCTCCCTTTGTCATTCATCCTTCAATTATATTCATCTCCTTTGTCTAATTCGAATTCTATCTCCTCTTCCAATTACGAATAATCAATAGACCCACCATTTTCTTCCAGTTCATCTCCTCTTTTGCAATTTTGATTAATTGCATTCCCTCTTTCATTTGCTTCTATTTCATATTGGTTCCTTTGATAGATAGATCTCTTCTGCTTTCCTAAACTTGGCATGGAAGCTCCATTTGCTCTCTTGGCTGCAGTGGATTGGATGATCATCTCGGTACTCAGGAAATGCTCGGCGCTAGAGGCATGGACCAAGCAGGTCGGACTCCTGAAACAACTTGCCAGTTTGAACAAGGAGCTGAATAAGATCCATATAGTCATCATCAACATCAAGAAGAACTCATGGGGATCAGCTTGGTCTGAGTCGTTGCTCTATTCAGTTTGGGGCCTGCGTCACGTGACTTATAAAGCTGATGATTTACTCGAGCAGTTAAATTACTATCGCATTCAAAGCGAGGCGGAGCCTCAATATGATCAGGGTTCAACGCTCAGTTCTTTAAAAGTGTTCTCAAAATTCAAGAAATTTTGTTCTTTTAAAAAGAAGAGGCACATCAACCTGCTTGGAATGGCTTATTCTATGAAGAGCTTAATAGAGATTTTGCGAGACGTTAGTTATGTTCTGGGTTATGCAATCAGATCAGATTTGCATGACAAACTGGGTTTCTGGAAGGAGTCAAATGAGGTGATTCAATTGAGACAACCCATGCGAACCATGAGAACATCGTTCTTATGTGAGAGGAGAATATTGGGGAGGGATGAGGAGAGAGATTCTTTGATACAGCTACTAGTGGATTATGAAGCAGCAGACCGTGCCCTCTCTACTTTTGCTATAATTGGCTCATGTGGTGTGGGGAAAACCACTCTTGCGCAGCTAGTGTACAATGACCTACGAGTTAAAACTTATTTTGAGCTACAGATGTGGGTTACTTTGACTTCTAATTTCGATGGTGTCAGCGTTGCTCATCAAATATTGCGGCAAGTCTCTCACGATGATAGGTCTTGCAAAATCCAAAACCTACAAATTCTGCATCAGATGCTTTCCCAATCTTTGAGATCAAAAAGATTTTTACTTGTCTTGGATGATCTGTGGGAGGATGAGCATAAGGATCGACTGGAATCACTATTGGCTCCTCTGAAACATGACGCGATGAAAGGGAGTGTGATTTTGGTGACAACCAGAATGCATTCAGTTGCACATATGATATCGTCCTCCAAATCAATCTATTTGGAGCGTTTGGAACAAAGCAAGTTTTGGAAGTTATTCATATCGTTCACATTTGAAGATGAGTCATCCGGGAGACATCGGAATTTAGTGTGTGTTGGTCGCCAAATAGCCAAAAAACTGAAAGGTAACCCTTTACTAGCAAAAAATGTCGGTGCGTTATTAAAAAGAGACCTTCATGAAGAACATTGGAGGAGAATTCTGAAGCAGCAAGAGTCTCAAGAGTCTCAAGGAAACGTTGGTATTATGCCTGTAGTGAGGTTGAGTTATGAGAACCTTCCTTTTGATTTGCAGCAATGTCTCTCTTATTGTGCTTTATTTCCGAAGGATTACCCTTTGGACCGAGAAGATATGGTGCGCATATGGATAGCTCAAGGTTTTGTTGATTCAAAATTAAGGAGAACTGAGGATATTGGAAGCCAGTATTTCAACTTTCTAGTTCATCATGCTTTCTTACAAAGAGTCGACAAGGAAAACCGGACTTTGGGGTGCATGTGGTCTCACTATCAAACAAATGATTTAGTGTCTGATTTGGTTTCCTCTCATGAATGGGTATGTATGGATGGTTCATGGAGTAGACCAGTCCCCTCAACTGTGCGTCATTTATCGATTGTTGGAAAAGATTTTGACAAAGAATTGGTAGATCGTGCCATATGCATATCAGCCGAGAATCTGAGATCCTTTATGTACTTCGGAAAAGAGGATTGCATATATCCTGATGTTGAAAAAAGATTCCTAAGTAGCATCAAATGGGCTACAAACTTACGTGTATTGAGATTAAATGCTACTCATAGCTCTGAATCTTTTTTGCCTATCATTGCAAAGTTTACCCATCTACGATATCTTAGGCTTGACTCCGATCAGCCTCTTGAAACCCTTCCGGAAGATATATGCAAGCTTTATCAGCTACAGTTCTTAGATATAATTAATTGTGGAGAACTTCGCAAATTACCAGACAAGTTTAGCAATCTCGTTAACCTAGAGCACTTTATTGCTGAAAAGAGAGTGCATTCTTTGATCGCCGATGTGGGAAAACTAACCTCTCTCAAAGAGCTACATGAATTTCGTGTTAAACGAAGAAGATCTTTTGGCATGCAACAATTGGGAAATTTGAAGGAGCTTGGAGGATCACTAAGTATTTGCAATCTCATGAATGTAACATCCAAGGAGGAAGCCTCGGAGGCTCAGATAGTCGAGAAGGAGTTCCTTAGTCAACTTTGTTTATCTTGGGATCGTGAAGAATCAGAGTTTGGAGATAGTCCAGAAGCAGATGTTCTAGAGGGCCTCCAACCACATGGCAATCTTAAATCTCTACATATCTTAGGGTATGGTGGTGCTATTGTTCCTACATGGTTGTCCAGTAGCACCCCCCTCATTAATTTAGAGTCTATTTATTTACAAGATTGTGCAGAATTGGACATTCTCCCACCTCTCGGACTGCTTCCTTTTCTCAAGGAGTTTCATATGAGTTCTCTGCATCGAGTGAGAGAAATTGGACCTCAGTTATATGGAATTAGTCGAGATATAGGATTCAAATCTTTAAAGAAGATGGTCATTGAAGACATGCCGGCATTAGAAGCGTGGCATTGGAGAGACCAGCTCACGTTGTTCCCCTCTCTACAAGTTCTTGAAATAAGAAATTGTCAACAGTTGAGGGAGTTGCCTTCAGTTGGTCGATTTCCATACCTATGCTCCCTTGTAATAAATAAATGCCCTCGACTTGAGCGGTTACACTTAGAGCATTTACCTCATACTGATCAGTTGTTTGACATATCCATTAGTGGAGTTTCCTCGTTTGGTGAGTTATATTTCACAGGTTTGTGCGGCCAACTTCAAGTACAAATATGTGGGAATCATAACCTTAGGGCATTGGATGAACTGCTGATATTCGACAACCTGTGGATTCTAAAGTCCTTGTGTATAAAAAATTGCTCTAAGCTCAGATCACTATCATGGAAAGGTATTTTTTCTCTGGTTTGCTTAAGAAATTTGCGTGTAGAAGAATGTCATGAGCTTGTTTCATTGTCCGAAGAAAACTGGCCTTTGTACCCGCCTATGAATCAATTTTCCAGTTTGGAAATAGTTAATTGTATGAATCTCCAATCATTACCCTCTGATTTGTGTTCACTTCCTTCACTCAAGAAATTAACAATTATTGGATGTAATTGCATAATGAATTTTCCACAGAAGGGCCTTCCAGCTTCTCTTGAAGAGTTGAATGTCATTAACTGTAGTGTCAAGCTCTCTGATCAAAGTCGGCATGTGAGACATATCAAAAACTTAAATATTCAGCTGGGAGAAGATAAGACCTGAATGATTCGTCTCTTCGGAGACATCCGTTAAAATTGGAACGACACAGAGAAAATTAGCATGGCATCTGCGCAAGGATGATATGCACAAATCGAGAAATGGTTCAAAAGACATGAATGATTCAGCACCAAGTCAGGTAATGTTCAGGCATCCAGTAGGAATTGAACCCACGAATTTCCCAATTATGAGTTGGGTGTTTTGAACATTTATCCATGAATAGTTAACATAAGAGATATCATCATAATCTAAAAAGAGGTACGTATGATCATAATCTCTACATTGGATCAAGAATAGAATTAGAATGATATAAAACTTCTAATTCGTATAAAGCCATCGAACCGGCCCAACTAGCAACTAGAGCTGTGTGCATTATATGATCATTAGAAACTATGTCATGATCCTCATCTTATATTTGGTCAAGGGCCTCATTCCTAGACTCTTTTTTTTTTCAAAGTAGCACTGTTTAGAAAAATAATTCAACATATAGCACTGTTTTGAAAATAACTCAGCCACTAGCAGTTCCGCCAGAAGCTCTGGCGGAACTGTCCATTTTTTTTATTTTTGTTGATCCCGACCATTCCGCAGTCTTAAACATGCTTAATTAGGCAAAACAGTTAGTTTCGCTAGACTGGCGGAACAGTGAATAATAACATTTTTTTTTTGCTAAATTTTCATGGCTGTTTAGAGACAAAACATATATAAACATTCCTTTTTCTTTTTTGCTAAATCCTATTTGCAATTTCTAGTTAATGTATGGGGTTTTTTTGCAATTTCAACATAATATAGGGGCTTTTTTGCAATTTTAATTTGAATACTGTATTTTAATTTTCTTCTAACTGGTATAGCAATATTTTCGTTAGACCTGGTTCGCAGAAGAATGCAGCTGAAAGGAGCGGGCGGAAGAGCGCGGATGTATACAATAGGGTTCAGAGGACTGTTCAGAGGCATTTTGCCTGAGTACTATAAAGTCCTGCTGAGTGTTGGCATTATTTTCATGAAGTTTGAGATCCTCAAGAAGTATCTCGCTAAGAACAATATTAACATCTAGGGTTTATTAGGGGAGAATTTGAGATAATGTTATTTATTAGAATTATTATAGGTAGTGATGTTCAGATTTTATTAGTGGGTGACAAGTTTTGTAAGTTGCTGCTCAAAACATAAAGAAATTCTAGACTTTAGTTTTCATTTTTATTTTTGTATTTGAGTCTGTTATTTTTTTATTTGAGTCTGTTATTTGAGTCTGTTAATTGTGTCAATCTTGAAGAAATTTTAAATCATGACGGATTTTTGATGTTGATGGAAATGATTTGTTTAGTGAGTTAAAATATTTAAAAGTCACATTGCCAAATGAGCTAAATAAATCAATAGATGTGCTTAATTATTTGAAAGACATGAAAGGTTCTTTTTCAAATGCTTAGAATATTTATAGAGTGCTTTTTCGATACCGGTTATCGTTGTTTCGGGAGAAAGAAGTTCTTGAAGGCTTAAATTGATTAAAGATTATCTCCTATCGACAATGTCATAAAAAAGATTGAATAGATTAGCTCTTTTGTCAATTGAAAGTGACTCAGTAGATGAAATTGATCACGACATTATTATTAAAAAAAATTCTTTCGAAAATTTGAGAAGGATAATATTTAGGTGATTATGATCGATGTAGTAGTTAAATTTAGTATTGAAAGGTCTTTTTTTGTATTTTTGATCTAGTGAAAGTGAAGAAATATAATTTTTAAATATTATATTTGAATATTTTTGAGTTATGGTGTTTTTTGAGATTTGAGCGGGTACCTTTTTATTTACTGAAATAATTAATATTTGATTTATATTGATTCCTAATCCTGCGACTAACGTATAAAAACCTGATAGACCAAAATTCCTGATCCAAATCGAAATAAGATTGAGAGTCTTTTACTTACTCGAAACTAAACCATAAAAGGTGATTTTGGAGAATCTGTTATTTCATACATCGGAATCTAGTTAAAACAAAAAAATCCTTGATTTTAAGGAAAATAATCTCTTATTACTTTAAATCGAGAATTAAAATTTGAAGTTCCTACCAAATATATAAAATGTGAGATTTTCATTTCATAAATAAATAGTTACTTTTTGTCAAAAAAGTTACTTTCTTTTAATTTCATCCAATGTACTTAGAAATTTAAGTATGATGCCAATATTTTACATTCAAAATATAATGAGAAAGGAGCATTCACAATTATTATTTTTAGGTTTAGATGCAGGAATCGATTAATTGAATCCAATGAGCCTATTTCGAATTTAATTCTTAATGAACCAATCCATCATACTCTCCTTATTTATGGCCGCTTAGTGTTCACCCACCGAGTGAGAAAATAGCATCCGGAGACACTTCTTGAAATTTGTTTTTGGGACCTGCTGCAGCACGACGCACTATAGTACGACTGTTCATGACAGGATTCAATAACAGTATATATAATTTATTTTGTAATAACACTATATATAATTTATTTTCTAATAACAATATATATAATTTATTTTCTAATAACAATATATATATATAAAAAGTGAAATTAGATATAATAATGGGAAACCGTATATAAAATGGGAAAATAGTATATCACTGTAGCACGACTGCTCGGGACGGGATTCAATAACAGTATATATAATTTATTTTCTAATAACAATATATGCATAACAGTATATGTATAATTTATTTTCTCATAACAATATATATATATAAAAGTGAAAATAGTATATAAAAATGGGAAAACAGTATATAAAAGTAAATAGATAATAAATACACAAAGAATAAATAACATTATATTAAATGGCAAAAAAGTATATAAACTGAAAAATAACAGTATATCTACAGTGCGTCGTGCTTGCACAGTTCCCTTTCACTACAAGAAAAACAATATTTAGTGACGATTCTTTAGTGACGAACATGAATTTTGTCACAATTACATCTACTGACGAGTTATATAGGGAAATGCAATTTTTTCATCACTGACGAGTTATATAGGGACGATAAAATAGTGAAAGACGAAAAATTGTCACAAATACGGTCATTTTTTGTGACGATTACTTTGTCCACACAATTAATGCCATTTAACTGTGACAAAATGATATGTCGTCACTATCATTCTATTTATTGTGACAACAACAAATACACACAAATTTCCATATTTTTGTGACTAACAAATATTTGTTACTATGTAAGAAACATTTGTAGATTTATAAATTTTTTACAAGTGACATACATCTGCTAAAATACTAATTATTTCAAACTATATAAAAACATAAAAAATCATCTTTAATTGACAGAGCAGAAGATGGCGCAAGATGATAGTATATGATGCTAGCTCAAAAAGGAGAGAACAAGTAAATCGTGGAGAAATTGACCGATCGTAGAAGAGGAGAACATAATAGTACAATGTAAGCTAAGATAACAAATGATGGAGGACTAAACTAATGGGACATTATATCACGACGGTATATAAAAACTGGAAAAAAAAATATAAACCGAAAACAAATAGTATATAAAAATTCATTCGGTATAACAATATATATTTAAAAAAAGAAGAAAACAATATATAAAAACATATAAACTGAAAATAAACAATATATAAAAATTCATTCGATAAAACAAATATATTTAAAAAATGAAAACAATATAAAGCTTTTGGGGAGGAAAAAGAATCAAAGATACTCAGGAAATAGAAGTATGGAAAGATATTGTATAAAATAAAATAAAATATGGAAAGAGGTCATAATTCTAGGGAAACTACTATTGGAAATAATTTTCATTTTATGTGCAAATATTATTGTACATACTAGAAATAAACTATTTTATGTGCAACTAATTGTAGGACTAAATTTATGTGCAACTAAATTAGTAGAACTATACTATTTTTAATTATTTTCAGTAACTAGTACCTAAATTATTAGATTTAATATGTATACTTGACGTGTGATATACTATTTTTAATTATTTCCAGTAACTAAATTTATGTGCACATAGAATAGTTGCACATAATAATTTAGTATATTTTTAATATTTAGTAGAATTACACATAATACTACTGGAAATATTGTACATACTGGTAATTAAACATGTTAATCTTTAAATTTCAAATTAACGACTTTGTATAATAAAATAGTTTGTATAAATTATATCCTAACTTTGGGTTGCAACAAAAATTCAATTTTCATTTTGAATTTTGGGAAAAAAATATTTGGAAATGTTTAACAAGTCAAATCGTGATGAATAAACTGATGTATGCACTATTTTGATTTAATCATTTTCCTAAGTTAAAATCGTGTATTTTGATCCATATTTTATTCTTATTTGGGTCAAGTACCAATATTTCAATCTTTTATCCAAGTAATATGTATATAGGGTTGTTTAATAATATACTATTTTAGTTCTACTATATACTTTTTATTTAGTGTTATGTGTTGTATATGTTTACTTTGTACTACAAAAAATATATATAAGATATTACAAAACAATATATTGTACTATGAAACAATAAATAATGGAAAGTATATATTGGATACTGTTAAATGGAGAAAATGAGATATTTTTTTCCACGATATACATATTCTTCATGCCAATGCATATAACTTTTAATTTAATATTGAAATAGTATATAATAGTTAAAAGATATGTGTTAATGAGTAATGGCATAAGATCAATAGAGTACTGATTTTAAAAATAGTGCAAAAATGCCGAAATGATGTGTTGGTACTAAAAGATAAAACTATATGGTTGACACTAGGGCTGTAAACAAGTCGAGTTTGAGCAAGCTAGACCCAACTCGAACTGCCTCATTGCATTCGAGCGAGCTATTAACGATTTTGTCTCGAGTCGAACATGAGAGAGTTGCGAGTCACGAGCTAAATTTGCAATCCTAATTGACACAATAGAAATATTATATTAGTATTGAGAATAGTATATCACACGATGGTATATCGACACTGATGACTCGATATTGATTCTGAAATGGGTATATTGATCATGCGACACAGTTTAGTGATGGAGTCTAACATAACCAAATCAACAAAAAAATTAAGTAATCACAACATGATTACTTTTTTATACTCATTAGGTTTTATTGTACACAAAAAATGGATATTAAATGAATAATAGTATGTTGGCACATAAAATAGTATATTGATACAAAAAATGAATATGCATTGAATAACAGTATATTGGCACATAAAATAGTATATTGACACAAAAAATAGTATATTAACGCTAAAAAAAATATATTAACATTAAACATAATGTATTAATACAAAAAGTAATATATTGAAACTTAAAAAAAGAACATGTGTCGTATTCATATTAAATATATAAGCATTCCAATAACATTTCTCTCAAATTTATGATGGAACATTTGTATAACTTAAATAAGCCACTTTTATTTGTGATTTTACAATTCAGTATATAATTTCTAGAAAATTGGCATTTACAAAGAACACATGTGTTGTAGAGTATAGGCAAGTTTCTTAATATCATGACCTATCATTGGCTAATTGACTATGAAATAAATAAATGGAAGGAAAGAAACATTAATAATAGCAAAAATCTTCTATATTTATTGTATCTTTGTTAAGAATCATATTTTTTCCCTTACCATATATATCCAAGCCTGAGAATAAGGATCACATTTCTTCCTTACCAAATATATCCAAACCTGAGAAGATTAAGCACCTCCTTTACACTCATGACAAATACATATGGTAATTTTGTTTCTAAAATTTTGGCATGCGCTCAATTTCTCCCTCCTTCTACGACAATGCAAATTTTCATCTACCGCCAAAATTGCTTTATAAAAATGATCTTATTCCAGCATAATCATTTGCAGGAAGGGCGCCCATTAACCATCGAATATTGCTTCAACAGTAAGAATTTGTTGTTTTTCTATGTCTTTTATTCTCACTTTATTTTTGCAATTTTAGTTTGTAGATTTATATATTAATCTATTTTGTTCTAAGAATTGGTATTCTCCAAGGAACTTCATACATAGCTTTGAAGTTCAAAATTTTCTCTTACTTTTTTTCTTTTATCAACATAATTAAGTGCACAAATGAATATTCATGAATTATAAATATTTTTATATGTTTAATTTGTATAATATATATTTTTTTAGGAGTGTTAGCAGAACTATATGATGTCGAATCTTTCGAGGCATAGAGTATCTATAAATATAGAGGAAGGAAACAAAACAAGTCAAGAAAATGAGGAACAAGGTAAACGTTTTGGCTTGACAAATCTGAAGATATTCTTTGATTAGTCTGTTTTGATGATTCTATTTAAGCTTTTCATCTTTTTTTTTGTTACATATTATAATTTAGTTCGTGATAATTCAAAAGTGTCAAAAAAAGAGAAAGAGAAAGAGCTCGATATTCAATTTCCTCAACCATTTCATAAGGTGTGGGAAAAACATGCAAAACTATTCAAAGAAGAAGTTATGGTTTGTGTGAGATAGTTCTGTCCATTGAAAGTTGATCAATAGAAAGACATCGATGTAGAAGATGTTAAAACTATGCAGAGATTTTTAAAGGTCTACTTAATAAAATATTTAATTTTCTAACAAGTTTGTCTTTCTAATCTACAATAAAATATATTATGTTTTTCTTATATTATACTTTCTTAAAATATATTCTTTTGCAAAATAAACTAAATTTGGCCGACCAAGATTTTGAGAGTACGACGAAGGAGGTACATAGGCAATTCCAGACTCGGCTCTTCAACTTACATAAGGCATACCGTGACAAGAAAAGACGGCCAGATGATGTCTCTCCTGAGGATTGGCAATGGCTAATCAAAAGACGGGCAAATGTTTTACAAGAAGATGCTCAAAGGCTTACAAAAATCACAAAAAAACAAGAAGAAACTAACACACAGCTTCACGCTGAATTACACTCGCAACATGAAAAATAGATGCCCAATCTATGGCTCTTGAGAGACAACGTGAAGAAATAGCACAGAAAATTCAAGAGGAGATGCAACACCAAATGTCTTTTCTTCTTCGTCTTGCTTCTGGTGAATCATCTATGAACTTACAATTTGTAACATCTCTAGTTGCTCCAATGCCAAATGTGAGTATAACAAGTAAATATATTTAGCTTTTTTTCTCAACTATATTTTTAAACATACTTTTTTTGGCTTTATTTTAGAGGATATTAATAAGATGTGACAAAGCGTCTTTCATTATGGAATAAAAAGTGGCGCCTGAATTGCAATGAATTATTTTGTAGGATTTTTTTAATTTTTTATTGTGACGGTGCAAAGTGTTTGGAAGTGATAATTATTATGAATGTGGATGTAACTATGTCTATTTATATTTTAGTATATTTTTGTTATATTATTCCATTTATTGTATTTGTTTTATTATTTAATGAAATAGGTAATTTTGAATTATAAATAATATATACTAGTATTATTCTGACCAATTTAATATTGGCAGCTATTTGTCACAATATCTATTTGTGACTTTGACAAAGTATCGTCACTGCATAAAATTTTAGTGACAATATATAGATCGAGATAAGAATATTAGTGTAATAAAATTATCAACACTATTTATCTTGTTTTTGTTACAAATTTATTTTCACTATTATAATTTGTTTATGTCATAAAACTTCGTCACTAAAAGACATGCATTCGTGAGGATGCTCATCACCACAAATATTTTGTATATTAGTGATAACTTTGTTGTCAGTATTAAAAAATCAATTAGTTATAATAAGATTTCGTCACAATTATAAGTACCTTTAGTTACGATATTTGTTGTCACAATTGCTAAATATCTTAGCGACGAACTCAAAAGTTGTCACTATTACAATAGTGACACTTGTATTAGCGACGGCTAGTGACGGTCAAAACATTCGTCACAATAAGTATCAGTGAAGAAATTTAATGCATTTTGTGATGATTTTGCTCGTCACTAGATCCAGTTTTTCTTGTAGGGTTTTTTTTAGGCGAACTTGAAACTCCTTGAAATTTTGTTAGTAACTTTCTTAATTGCATCAATAAGGCCAAGTGGGAGATCAATGTTTCGTTGATTTCTGAAGCATTTTGCACTTGTAGGTTTAATCTCTTTTTCTTTCTTATGTACATTGTGATTTCTTTTTTTTAAACGTAGTTATGTTTTCTTTTAAAAAATATCAACTTTCTTATATGCAGTAGATAACATAAATGTTTACAAGGGCGGTGGCGGAACCAGAGTATATAAATATTGAGAGTATAGGGGGTCAGAAAAGAATTTCTATAGAAAAATATGAGTGGAATATGGGGTATATGAACAAAAATTCCCCCCACAACTGTACAAGGGGTGTTGATATCGGCATGCACCAATTTGATGAGGGCAGGAACAAAAAATTGAAATTAAATTTTTTTATTTACCTTGGTAATAAATTCATGCCATCTTTCCAATCTAGAATTACGAAATTACTATTTCAATTTGCCATAAATCAGAACTTCAACTTGAAATTTTAATATTTCCTGATGGTAATTAAGTGTTTAATTTATTTTTAATATATAATTTAATATATTTTTTTTCAAATTTGGGCAAAAAAATTATTTAGCTTATTGGTCTAATAATTAATATATAATAATTTGTCATTTGTCATATTATATTTTTAGTTAGAATTGTTTATATTGTGATTATATTCAATTTAGTGGTTTTATATGTATTCTTTTTTTTTTTTTTTTGTAAAATGCCAAGGGGTTAAGGTGGTGCATGTACCAATTTATTATTTCTCTAATTACTTTTACCAATATTTATTTTATTTCATCTAAAATAACGTCTAGAGCATTTTAATGTCTCGATCACTAATTTATAGTTACTTATTGTATTGTTCATATTTTATTTAGTTTCTCATTTTAGAAAATAAAAGAAAAATATAATCTTCCTTTAAATTTCCACAAATAAGAGAGTGTATATTTTGGTGAAATTACAAAAAATGTAGTTAGGCAAATTCCTTGATTCCTTGTTTATGTAAAACATCAAATAACAACTTGAAAAATCATAAAACCATAAGAACTAGGGATATACCAAAATTTTGAATATTTAATTATATTTTATCACTTGAATTGATCATACGTCTTATAAGCTTACCTATAAACTGAATTCAGAGAAAGAGTCCACTTCGATATGCCTCCAATTTGATGTGCCAAGTAGTTCGACCTAATTTTGATATGTTGATATAGATTAAAAGCTCTAACCTTGAAAAATGATCTTTACACTGGACATTTTCCAGCTTAGTCCTTCAAGATCTCCAAATCTTGCAGTATACACCTTCAAAGTTTCGTCAGAACAGGTACTATTGCCCTCCAAACTGGGAAATATCACGAATACCCAACAAAACTAAGAAATGCTATGTATACCCCTACAAAGTGTGAAATATCGTCACATGCCTATATATACAATGATGATGATTCAATCTTGTATCAAAGCTCCTTACAATATTCATCCTCTAAGGAAGCGAGATAATTTAACCTCAATAAGCTTCAAAAAAGAATCAAATGGTGTAAGAACGAGATAGGGAGATCACAAGCATTTCACGCAAATGAAGCCGAAGAAGGGTTGTTTAGAAAGAGAAAAAACATAAAACCCAAGGAAAGTGATGAGAAGGCGTTGCACAAAAAAAGTTCTCAAGATCATATAATGTCACCGCAAGGTTATACTTATAATTTCGTTCTCTAGGAGAACACGAAGGTCTCTAATACATCTGATTCATTTCCAAAGTGGTGACAACAAGAGGTCTACGGACACATAGAAGCATAATTGTAAATACATCTAACTTATATAAAATACATTTTCATTAGATAAAGTCCAATAAAATGACTTATTTATTGATTTAAGTTCTTATTTTCAACAGATGCTATCGATTACGTAATCTGTTGTCAATAACTCCTGAGGAGGTTGTGAATAATCCGAGTATGCAGCACTACAACCGCTCACTCAAAAAAAATTCCCGCTTGAGAAGGGTGTTCTGCCAGCTTGGTGCCCCACAGAAGTCGAGGAATGGTGGGGCCCAACTGGGGTCCCATGACCAGCCTCCGCCTCCTTATAAGAGACCTCATAATATCAAGAAGAAATTTAAGCCGGTGGTAGTTATTTCGATAATAAAACATATATCGCCAAACTTCTCAAGGCTTATTCATATGGTGAAACAATCTAAAAGACTCCAAGAATGTTGCATTTTCGACCAATGCATCCATCTTCTTTTGCTTTTTTCAACACGTCCAAGTCCCACAATCCCCAAAATAGTTCCGTCTCAACCTTATATGCAATTTACCACAAATCCTCATAGCTATCAATCAATCCTAATGTATACAATTCCGTATATAGGTTCTTTTGAATACACTATTCATCAAAGTGGATAATTTACCGCATCTTCACATGATTTGTCGTAAATTTATAAATACATATAGATTCTTTATTTATCATAGATTATTGCTTAAATTTTCATCATTTGCAAGTGTGGTAAGATTTGTTTTATTTGTATGAAAATAAATTCACTTGAATTCTCATGAAGAATTATTTAGCATTGTTTCATGAAGAATCATTTTCCATTAATGTTCATGCTTTATTTCATTTAGCAAGATCATGTTGATGAAGAACTGTTGGCTCAAAATATTTGGATATTCGGATTTTGACAAAGAATAAAATAATTTATATATTAAATAAATTTAAATACATTTTACAAATATAATATTTATACGTTAAATAAAATAAATAATTAAAACGCTTTTACCCGGATCGAGCAAGCTCTGTCCTAAAGCGTATTCCGTCTTATACATGCAAGACTTGTGGAATCGCTTCAAGATAATCTGGATAAGCGTCACTATTTAGGGCACGAGCATGAAAGCGACTGACGACATTCCTCTTTAACACCCAACTCAAAATATAGTTTTTTTATATATAAAATATAATATGTATATAAAGTATAATATTGAGATGTGGAGGATTATTAGGAGTATATATTGTGATATGTATTTTTCTATCTGCTACTCTCTGTTACTCTATGCTGATATGGGTCAATAGCCTGTTCTTATATAGGGGTGTGAATAAGTAACTTATCACCTCTTAATGTTTGAAGTAATTGATGTTGTAAATCAATTGGCTGGTTATCTAAAGCTTTAATTACCCTACACGTTTTGGATATTGGTAACTCATCAAAGGTATATACTAGCTTGACCAGTAAGGCCTACATTTATGATTGTAATTTAATTTTGAGTTTGTATATTTTCTCCAACAATCCCCCACAAACTCAAAATTACATAGTTATAAAAGTTTAGTAATAAAATAATAGTTAAAGTTTAAAATAGTTTAGCGATAAATACTTTAAAAACTGATTATATAAAAAAATAAGTTTGTTGGGTGTCTATACTATGCATAGGGTATAAGTGTTTTGTAAAACTTGAACTTCATCTTGTATAACAGTTTCTATCTGGAGGAAGCGGAGTAACTTGAAGTTTTGAACTCATACCTTTGACCCAGACTCCGCTGTCGCACACATAGTACGAAGAACTGCCATCGCGGATTGTACGTTAATGGCCTTGCACAATATCTTGGATTTTTCATGTGAGTCTTTCGGACTTACCCATGCCCCGCACCGCGGCCGTATTAAGATTACTCTCATATATGTGAGTTTCCTATCAAGGATATGTGCAGAGTCATATCCTGCAGAAATTACCGCCTCAGTTTCTCATTGAGAGCAAAAACGCTCATCCTTATACCTCTATATAAGCACATTCACCATAGGGATAGGTTCGGAGTTGATGCTCCAGATTTTGTGTGCTTTAACCAACATATCAACTTGTTATTATCCATTAAACATCCTTCAAGGAATCTCCTATCACAGATGTTGGGTTACCATAACAGGTTGGTTTATTTACGGGTTAACCCATCCCCTTCGATGATAATAAGGACTTTTATTAGTCCATTTTTTAATCCTCTTTATCTCTAGTTCGTCTTTTATGCAGATCTCTTTTCCGGCTTTCTCTTGAGCTTACAAGCACAATTTTCTTTTATCTGCAAAATGAACTTGCAAAGCAAGTTCTTCAAATAATTTATATATTAGCTCAGTATTTTATTTATTTATTTATTTATAATTCTCATAGTAAATGTATTTCAACAGCTAGATTATATAATCTAAAATTATAAAATGAAATATATTTTATTTAATTATTATGAATCTTCTCATTTCTCATTTCCCTTAACTTTGATTTTAACCCTCACATTTCAATTATTATAATTATTTTGTTTTATGCACATAATAAAGTCAACAGATCACAAAGCATATAAAGGGCTTAAGAACAAATGTAATATGTAACAGATACATTTTAATTTTCCATGTTAAAGCTAGATATAATTTGGCATTAACAAATTTTTTTTTATGTGTAACCCTTACAATTTCTTAAAGCTCAATTGAATATAATTAACAGTATTATTCAGTGGTTAATTCTTTTATTTGTTATTTTGGCTAATTATAATCACATGGCTTAACACAATGAGTTATGATAGACATAACGGTGTTATAGATTCAGGCATTTAATTTTCCTAAACTCAATGTCCTAATTATTATTTTACATCCCATAATTACTATATTATATACTATATCATCTTTAGTTGAAATTAATTGATGATCACTGTCAAAGATAGAATGACTTGACAAAAATTGATATTTGTTCGGCTATGTAATTGCTGTCTGATTATATAGTTAATTAATCAGTTACTTGACCTCACAAAAGTTGATTTGAGCATATATTTTTCTTTTACAAGATATAAAATATATATTTTTAATAGACTATGAAGAAATAATGATTGTAAGTTAAACTTATCTTTCATGTTGAAGCAACAAATGAGCCTGGCCGTCATAATGATATAGTTTTCAATCAAACTTCCTTCATCCTCCTATCTCTTGATGGCATGAGAATCATAATTTTGCATCTTCATTTTGTATTATATATATAACCTGAAAATATATATTACTCTACCTCGGCAAAACAAGATCAGAATAGCATAGAAACTTTATACAATATTTAAATATAGTTTTACAAGTAATACAAGTTCTTTTTTTTTTAGTAAATGAAGCATTAATGCTAATACATTATATGTAATTATCGATTTGCTGGTGCATGATCTGGCCTCTTTATTCAGTATTTAATATTTATTATTAAGTATGCCCCCACAATTTGTATAATTATTTTAAGTGTATAGATATGGTTAATATACACTAGTGTCGGGTAAATTTTGGCATTTAATATTTGTTCTTTACTAATATCGTTTGGTCATATTTATTATGGGCTTAAATTACGTTATACTAATAAATGACCTGTTGGTGTGTTGTATAATCATAACGACTCAATTGAATTTCTTTTAACATTTGACTTGAAAAACGATTTTTTTTTTTGTTTACTCATATTTATTCTATACAACAAACAAATATTATTAGTCTAAATGAGCTTGGACCGGTTGGTTTCATATACCGTAATTTATAACAAGTTTGGCTTATTTACTAAGTTCATTTTAAACTATGGCATGTCAAAGTTTATTTTCCGTGTATTAAAGTTTATTTTTCATGATTATTTGGATTGGCATAACATTTGGTAATACAAAGAAATAGAATTTATCTAAGTTTAGTTATCCAAACTAATTCTATAATTTGATATGTATTATAATAAAACTTATTTGAAAACAAGCCTGGGAATTTATGTCTCGCAACTTTATCTGAGATCCATGTGCTCAAATTCCGATTTATCATCCATTAAGGGTTTTGTCCGATCAAGAATGAGAGCACCAATTTGCGGATTGCTTCTTTTTTACTTTTGAATAAAATATTTTGTTTATTAAATAAATTTAAATACATTTTACAAATATAATATTTATATGTTAAATAAAATAAATTATTAAAACTCTTTTATCTGGATCGAGCAAGCTCTGTCCTAAAGCATATTCCGTCATATACGTGCAAGATTTGTGGAATCGCTCCAAGATAATCTGGGAAAGCGTCACTATTTAGGGCACGAGCATGGAAGCGATTGACGACATTCCTCTTTAACACTCAACTCAAAATATAGTTTTTTTTTATATATAAAATATAATATGTATATAAAGTATAATATTGAGATGTGGAGGATTATTAGGAGTATATATTGTGATATGTATTTTTCTATCTGCTACTCTCTGTTACTCTATGCTGATATGGGTCAATAGCCTGTTCTTATATAGGGGTGTGAATAAGTAACTTATCACCTCTTAATGTTTGAAGTAATTGATGTTGTAAATCAATTGGCTGGTTATCTAAAGCTTTAATTACCCTACACGTTTTGCATATTGGTAACTCATCAAAGGTAAATACTAGCTTGACAGAAAGGCATACATTTATGATTGTAATTTAATTTTGAGTTTATATATTTTCTCCAACAAGAACTACATACATAGACAATTCAAGAAGTTACGCACACAATCGCAAATTTAGGCAAATTTATTCAGCCAATATTTTACGTCATGAAAAGAACAATTGTCCAATGATTACATATACTTCATTCATCCAATATATACACGCACTTTATCCATCCAATATTTATTTCTCTATAACAAATTCATCCAACATTATAGATAATTGATTCATTCCAATATTCATACACAATTTTCTTTTACATCTTCTGAATAGGCTTGTCAACGGATCTGATCGGGTGCGGGTTTGCCCAATCCAAAACCCGAACCGAAATTTTCGAGTTTAACATACAGGCTTTTTCCGAACCCGAAAATTTCCGTTGGAGTTTCGGATTGGGCAAACCTCATCCGATCCGGCATGTTAACAAGCCTATCCAGAAGATGTAAAAGAAAATTGTGTTTGAAGCAAAATCAGCCGGTTTGTAGTAGGCCAATTTTGCCCAACCACTCTACCGAAATATTGTCTGCTACCAACCGGACAATCCCAAACAATGAGCCGGTTGGTTTGTTTCTCTTCAAGTATGAGAGCTTTTCTAATCTTCGAATCTCGTGCATTCTTGATCTTATGAAGAAGAGGCTTTCTGGAGCTGCATAATTTGGGATCTTGAGTGTATACCATGTCTGATGTTAGGGAATCCAAATCCTCTGATACTCCTTTTCTGTTGTGATTTGAATACATGTTCAGATGCAAAAGAGCTTGACTTCAAGTATGGTCTTTTTTGTAACTGCTTGAGAGAACACACGCTTTTACTCTCCCCTCGTCAACGAGCGTGAGAGCGAGCGAAGCCTTCTTGGAGATTCCCCAAAAATCTCTTAATCATAATATGCTAAAAAAGCCGGCATTTTGCCGTTGGTAATGATGACTACAGTGTCACAAATTAACAAGCTGATATGTTGGCCCATACAGCCATTCATTGTCTATTCCAGTTGGCTTTGCTCACCTGAGTTCCTGATCTTACAATTACAACAGTTTTTTACTTAGTCCGATTTATCGTGCTATTCTTCATATCTCACACTAATATGTACAATAATGATTGATGGTTTTAGGTTTTTCTTTTCTTCTGTGAAAATAATTATTCTTACAAGAATTATTTTATTCTTTTGTTAAATCCTCAAATATAAATTTGTTAGAATTATCTCTTTATTTTTAATTTCATATTGTTATGGTTTCAATTAAATTTCTTTTATTAAATTATAAGAAGTTAGACCACATATGAAAATATGTGAAAACATG
Source organism: Juncus inflexus (assembly GCA_024447665.1). Lineage (NCBI taxonomy): Eukaryota > Viridiplantae > Streptophyta > Magnoliopsida > Poales > Juncaceae > Juncus > Juncus inflexus. The sequence goes on from JAJHPC010000004.1 coordinate 10,996,690, forward strand.
ATATGCTCATAACCTTACTATGTTTTTCACTGCTCTTTGAGCATTCATTCTATTTGTCTATTCAAGAAATAAATGCAAGAGGCCAATCTTCAATTTTCTTTCGCCCGTCCGATCAATTTTTTTTCACAAATCTTAACCTTTAATTTAAGTTATTAGCACAACATCACATTATCTCATGAATTAATATTTTGTGTTATATCTCTAACTACATAAAAAATATCGCGTCAAAATATTTTATAAAAATATTGAGAACTTTATTACATTACTTAATGTATTATGGGCTTCAAAATAATCTATGTGATCAATTTATTCATACCATATCTATAAGCTACATCATTTTAACAGCTAGTAAAAAAATCAAGAAAATTAGTGGTGACAACATTTTTAAGAAAATGAGTCATATTATAGTTTCTTATGTATGTATACATTATTTTCACTCATGTTAAATATAATTATTAAATATAATTGTGGTTTTCTTTTCCCTTTTTAGATTAGTCATCTCGTAGACTGTAATTAAATCTTATGTATTTTATATAAAATCATTTAAATAAATGTCGTGCATTTTCATTTTTTTTCTAATTTCCTCCATCTAAACATGACTAAGACTTGAAATTTTTTTCCCTAATATAATATATTAAGAGATAACAACATAAGCAAAGCAAAGAGAATAAGAAAAGTGACGGTTTTTTAATCTTAGAAATCTTATTAATGCAAACTTAAATTAAAATCATAAATTAATTATCAAAATTATCTACTAGGATATTACTTTTTTGTTTTTCTATGAATTTATAATTTATTATTTTATTTCACATGTAAATTTATTAGCACATAGAATATCTGTGCTTATGAAAGTAGATGTGATGCATAAAATATTTTTGAATGAATGATAAACATATAAAAATGTATTATGATGTAATTCAAAATAATTTTTAAAGATGGCCAATTTACTACACATATTTATTATATCTTATTTATATATTAAGAATTAATTTCAAATTATATTTTGAATTTGTATATTGTTATTTCATAAATTTATATCAAAATAAACAATAAAATTTAAATATTCATAGCATAGTGTGAATATTATCCTAGTTTAATATATTTTATATAAAAATGAACAATATAATTAAAATATTTGTAGTGTGGTGTGAGTCCTAGTGATGTTTACTCCGTCAGAAGAGTTAATCCCGCCTCTAGTAATTTTCACCACCTGTTGGGTATTTCGAGATGCCATATCATCTAAATAATCAAAGTCTTTGAATGATAAAACAAAATACTTAAATCATAATCTTGTATTCAAGTCAAGTTTTATACATTTCAAATATTTTTGTAGTTATTCATGTGTTAGATATTATACACTCTCTTGAAGCTCTCTCAAGATACTATATCATCATTCTCAATTTTATTACCCCAGCTGATGCAAACCCAACGGCCTAAATTCCTAATTTTTTAATGATGCTGAGATTTAAAGAAGTCACACAATTATCTATAAAAATAAGTGACTCAAAAGATTCTTGTTTGAATTATTTAAAAGGGTAAAATTCATCACAAATCCCTCAACTTTCAAAATTGATCAAATAAATCACTTAACTTTCAATTGTCACCTATAAATCATTCAACTTTAAAAAAAAAAAACAAATAGATCACTCAAATTTCAATTAACCAGGTAATCTATTTGGTCATTTTTTAAAAGTTGAATGACATATTTGATAATTTTTTAATTTAAGTGACTTATATGGAATAATTGAAAGTTAAGTGACTTATTTGGTCATTTTTTAAAGTTGAGTGACCTAGGATGATATTTACTCTATTTAAAATGAGTCTCTTCATATTTTTTTTATTTTCTATCTTTTTTGTTTTCAGAAATAATAATAATAGTCATCATGTGAATATATATTTTTTATTATTAAACCATCATATGTAAAATCTATTGAATTTTCTATTCATATTGAACTCAATTATAGTACAGTTCTGACTTAAATGTACGTTAATTTAATTTAAAAAAAATAACTATGTAAACTATGTATTTAAATAAGAGATTATAATATAAATGCTTTTATATATTTTCTTAAACTTTTATAATATATTTTTAAACAATAATTGATTTGGAAGCCATCATATATAAAAAATAATATATTATAACAAATATATTTTTTATTTATTTATTCAATTAAAAATGATAGATTACTATACATATTTTTTATTTAATGATGAGGCTCTTCTGATGCTAACAAAAATTGAATAAAGATCTTTTTTATTACCATAATTGTTTTGATGCTGATAAAAATTCAATCAATAATTTTTTGTGTTCTTATGTTCTTCACTTAACTAACGTAATAGATGAATTTATTTCTAATTAACTATACATTCCAAATACTTGCAGCATAGCATGAGACTTTCCTAGTGAAAATAAAATTAGGCTTTGAATAAATACATGAGCGTACGTCTAGTTTTATATATCTTGGAAGAAGAGGTACATCTAAACTAATGCCTTACATAGCAGCAAAAGATCCATATCCACTTTTAGCAAATTAGATAGATGCTTCACCTCATCCCACTGGTTAACTCTCAATCACATAACTAAATTCCAAGCTCAAAAAGCGACCACCTCAGGCCACGTACTGTTGCAGCTCACAATGCAAAAAAGAAACAAGCCTAATAAAAAAGATTCAAATTTGAACTTTTTTGGATGAAATTGGAAGAGATAAATGCAATAGTGCAAAATGCTGGGGGACCACACGCATCTCCCCAAACTCTGAAAAACAACTTTGCAATAAAGTCAAAAAATGTAAGATTAGTGCTAAAATCTTGGACAACCAAGAAATTTCAACGATTAAATGAGTTCACAAAAATGCAATGTTTTACTCGACACTTTGGACAATATAGAAGAACTTAGACCTCTCACAAACTCTGAGTTAAAAATCAGAATAATATTGAAGGAAAGATTTGTGATTTGGCAAATTTAGAGGAGATTAAGTGGAAATAGACCTCTCACAAACTCTGAGTTAAAAATCAGAATAATATTGAAGGAAAGATTTGTGATTTGGCAAATTTAGAGGAGATTAAGTGGAAATAGCGAGTTAGATACAAATGGCTAAAGGAAGGAGACGAGAATACCAAATATTTCAACCTCATCGCATCATCAAATATACAGAGCAACGAAATCACATTCTTGCAGATTGGAGACTCTTCCATCGACTCCCAATAGGACATAGCAGATGCACTCTAGGAACATTTCAAAGAAACCTTGAGGAGGACTGCTAACACTAATGACGCATCCCATGAATTCTTAAACTCGGTTCAAGGAATTGAGGGCCTACACGAATTGGCTAATGATATTCCTGAAGAAGAACTAACGTAAGCAGTTTTTGAACTAGCAAGAGGCAAGGCATCTGGTCTGGATGGATTTCCCAATGAATTCTAACATCATTTTTTGGGAAAAAAAAAATACGAGACATCTCATTTGGCTCAGCAATGTTTTTTTTCAAAATAATAACCCAGAACTATGGAGAATTAACCACGACCAAATCTCTCTAATCCCAAAGAAAAAAGACACATATGTCATCAAAGACTACAGACTCATCAGAGTCATAGATAGCCCGATAAAAAATTTCTCCAAAATTTTAGCATCAAGGCTACATACCAAAATGCCTCAACTAATTAGTATTGAGCAAACTACATTCATTAAGAACATGCCAATCTTGGAGTGCTTGCGGCACGAGAACTCCTGAATTTCCTGCACAAAATCAAAACTCATATGTACTTTACAAAGTAGACTTTTCCAAGGCCTTTGATACAGTAAGCTGGAATTTCTTGCAAAAAGTATTAGCGCAAAAAAGATTCCCGCCGAAATGGAATACGTGGGTGCACATGTTGGAGAATCTATAGCCATATACATTACATGGACATCGGAACCTATGAATTCAACCCGCCCTAGGATCATCGTTCAGGGAATAAAAATACAAGATTAGCTATTAAAATTTATACCTCGGATCTTCCTGATCCGCGACACGAAGAACGGATGTAGGTATAAACTATTCTCCAAATTAGGAGATCTATACTCGTATCTACGCGAACTTCAGACGTACGAAATAACCGAACTCGGCTTAGACGAGTCCGGAAATACTTTCCAAAATAACCTCAACAAACTCTCTCTCTATTTCTGTATTATGACAGCCTCTAAGGCTTGAGAATTGTGTATTCAATAGAGAGAGACTGTCCTTCTATTTATACTAGAGAGTCCTTCTATTTATACTAGAGAGAGAGACGAATGATTGCTCAGTTACCATAACTAGAACCCTAATTCTATGCATATTCTGTTCCGAATGGACGTATTTCGTTCCGAACGGAATAAAAATTTCCATGTATAAAACCTTGGCAGCCAAGGAAGTACAATTACCATATCTATTTTGTTCAGAACTGAATAGTACTGTTTTGAACAATCAATTATCTAATAATTAATTATTTTGTTCACTAATTTATACATCACATGTATAACTATTTTGAGGCATTTTCATCTCATATGAATGGAGTTCATGGTGTGACCGTGTAGATTCTATTTAATGCTGGCAACGTTCTTCTAAAGATCGTAAGTCATGAGTAACCTCTAGACAAATGTCATGACTACCCATGTTAAATGAAACGATCAGCGATCAAAAACCTATCTGAATAGACGTTTGCTTATTCCTTTTGTTTTACTATATATGTCTTAATCACAAGGCATGGAAGTATTGCATCCTCGAGTTTGATCAAAATCTCTTTCCTGATCGAGAATTAGAGACTAAGTAAATACAAAATGATATTAACAACACATGTTAATCTATTTTGAGCATGAACATGCATTTTCTTCAATCATAATCCATCAAGGGGCCCAGAGATATCTCCCTCTTGACAAGAGGAACAAATCCCATCTTGGTCACTCACATTACTCGTCAAGATTCAGTGCATACCTGATGATGACCCTAATGATCATCCCATTACGGATGACGTAGGATCATATTAAAGTATGCAGTTCCACATACAAGAATCCATGGTGATCTCAGGTCGTAGTAACAACCACACTATTCATATGAGAATCACTAATGACATATACCATGCATATTCTCATAGTGTGGTCAGTCCAGTACGTGTTCTCTAATACATATCTATATTCCATACTTGACATCCCTATGTACATGATCAACTGAACATGATCATCCAGTCTTTGAATATACTAGTGTGGATATGTAGCTTCTTACCTGAAGTATGTTTATCTCTATCAACATCCTACATATCACTAGGGATAGTTTAGAATGCCATTCGTTGGTTTACAGTTCTACTATCAGAATCACGTATTCTAATGACGTGAACTTGAAGTGTCATTCATGATTAATATAAGATATATAAATGTACATTCACAACCCATACATACAGATATATAAGAAACAATCTTTATTGAATAAATAATAATGTCTTAATACATAATCCATTTCCTAGCACAAATACATTTGACCTATGGCACTAATGCTACAGTCTCCCACTTGCACTAGGCCAACTCTAAGCATCTTATGCCCATAGACCTAACATGACCCTCATGCTTCACTTGCGAGAATGGTTTAGTTAATGGATTGGCGACATTATCGTCCGATGGCACTCTACACATTTTAACGTCATCCCTTCGTATGATGTCCCTGATCAGATGGAAGCGTCATAATACGTGCTTGGACCTTTGGTGAGATCTTGGTTTCTTTGCTTGTGTGATCGCTCCATTGTTGTCACAATATAGATCCACTGGTTCCGAGATGCTCGGTGTTCTGTGATGTAATCTTACGTGTGAATGCTTGTAATTTTATTTAATATCTATGACAACCAGTGAGTTGTCCAAAGTTATAATTTATGGCAACAAGTGAGTTGTCCAAATTTGTAAATTATATTTTCTAGCAATAGGATAGTTGTTAGGATAGATATTATTTCAAGACTTCAAGGCAAGACATCTTGGCGCAATCTTCGGAAGATGGCATTGGATCTTCGCACACACAATGAAGGGTTCATTGAAGATTACTCCTGCAATCTATAGATAGATCTAGGGTTAGGAACCTCATGATCGCTCGTGAGGATTAGGTTCATACCATATTTAACTTAGTTTTTGTGATGTTTATATTTTTTTCTAAAATAAAATCCTTCAGAATATTAAGTAATGAAGTGCCTCCTATGTCACTGAAGCCCTTAGTACTTAGACAGTCTTCCATGTGGATCATGCCAAAGCTGAGCATTGTTCTCAAGGCTGATAATAAACTATATGTCATAGAAGAGCCTTACCCAGAGGAACTAGAACAGGGAGCACCAAGGGCTGCCCGAGGCGCGTATGCTAAGTACGTCAAAGACAACACGGAGATAGCTTGTCTCATGCTAGCGACCATGACCTCCGAGCTTCAGAAGCAACTGGAGGACATGGGTGCTTACGATATGATCGTAACTCTCAAGGAAATGTTCCAAGAGCAGGCTAGAGTTGAGCGCTACAAAGCGACCGTCTCTCTAACTGACACGAAGATAGTTGAAGGTTCATCTGTGAGTTCTCATGTACTCAAGATGAAGAGCTATCTTGATCAATTGGAGAGGCTTGGTTCAGCTATGCCTAGAGAATTGGCTGTTGACATAATTCTCGGGTCGTTACCTCCTAGTTTAAGCAATTCATCATGAACTATAATATGCATCAGATGGAGAAATCCATCACCGAGTTGCATGGGATGCTTAAGAACGCACAGGAGGACATGAAGACAAATGTTGTCAAAGACGTCTTAATGGTTCACAAGAAGAAGGGTAAGAAGACCGGGAACAAGAGCAAAGGTAAAGGCAAGGTGTTGCCTAAACCTAAGATCAAGAAAGACAAAGAGGGAGTTTGCTTCCATTGCAACAAGGTTGGCCATTGGAAGAGAAACTTCAAACTATATTAGGACGAAATCAAGAAGGGTAGTGTGACTACCGCTTCAGGTATTTTTGTTTTTGAAACTAATTCACTTACTCCTAAATCTTGGGTATTGGATACCGGATGTGGTACTCACATTTGTAATGATGTGCAGGGACTACAAAAGAGTAGAAGATTAGCTAAGGGCGAAATCGACCTGCGTGTGGAAAATGGAGCAAGAGTTGCTGCATTAGCCGTAGGAACTTATTTATTGACTTTGCCTAGTGGACTTGTATTAGTATGTAATAATTGTTATTTTGTACCTGCTATGAGCAGAAATATTATTTCTATTTCTAGTCTAGATTTGGATGGTTATAAATTTGTTATTGAGAATAATAATTGTTCTATCCTAAAGGATAATCTTTTCTATGGAAATGTTCTATTAGAAAGAGGTCTTTACGTACTAGATCTTAAGAAAGAGAATTATAAGTCCATATATAACATTAACACTAAACGATTTAAACCAAATGACTCAAATACGACGTACCTCAGGCACTGTCGCTTAGGCCATTTAAATGAGAAACGCATTTCTAAACTCCACTCTTATAGACTTTTAGACTCATTTGATTTGGAATGATTTGAGACGTGCGAGTCTTGTTTGCTTGGCAAGATGACTAAGAAACGCTTCACAAAAGTTGGTGAGAGGGTCAATGACTTATTAGAACTCATACATACTGATATATGTGGACCGATGAGTACGCCGGCTAGAGGTGGGTATCGGTACTTCATAACTTTCACGGACGACAGTAGATACGGTTATGTCTACCTAATGAAGCATAAGTCTGAATCCTTTGAAGTGTTCAAAGAATTTAAGAATGAAGTGCAAAATCAACTTGGCAAGAAGATTAAAGCACTTCAATCTGATTGAGGAGGCGAATATCTGAGTCAGAAATTTGAGGATCATCCCAGAGAATGTGGAATAGTTTCACAACTGACTCCCCCAGGAACTCCTCAGTGGAATGGAGTATCCGAAAGGAGGAATCGAACCTTATTGGATATGGTTCGATCGATGATGAGTCAAACAAGTCTTTCAATGTCTTTCTGGGGTTACGCTCTTGAGACTGCCGCATTCATACTGAACAGGATTCCATCCAAACCGGTTTAAAAGACGCCATATGAGATATGGACGGGGAAAAGCCCTAACTTGTCTTTTCTTAAAATTTGGGGATGTGAGACTTTTGTCAAACGTCGGTTCCCCGATAAACTCGGACCCAAATCTGACAAGTGCCTGTTTGTGGGGTATCCTAAGAAACTAAAGGATATTACTTTTACCACCCATTGGAGAACAAAGTGTTTGTTGCTCGCAATGGAGCCTTCTTGGAAAGAGAGTTTGTCTCTATGAGAAGCAGTGGGAGTAAAGTACAACTCGAAGAAATTCGAGACCCACCTATAGTTGCAGAACCAATGATGGAGGAACAAACAAGCTCCCAAGGAGTTAGTGAGCTTGAAACACAACAAACTCAACGTAGATCGAGTAGGAATCATCGTGAGCCCGAGAGATATGGATTTCTCGTGTCTAATGATGATGATGTGACATTCATAGATGATGAACCCACGTCCTACCAAGATGCTATAAAGAGTCCTGACTCTCAGAAGTGGTTAGAGGCCATGAGAGCCGAGATGCAATCCACGCAAGACAATCAAGTTTGGAATTTGATTGACCCATCCTAAGGCTTGAAGACCATCGGATGTAAGTGGGTCTTCAAGAAGAAGACTGACGTGGATGGAAAGGTACAAACCTACAAAGCAAGGCTTGTGGCGAAAGGTTTCAAACAAGTTCATGGTATTGACTATGACGAAACCTTCTCACCTGTTGCTATGCTAAAATCCATCAGAATCCAATTAGCCATAGAAGCATATTATGACTATGAAATATGGCAGATGGATGTCAAAACAGCTTTCCTAAACGGAAATCTCACCGAGGACGTGTATATGATGCAACCCGAGGGTTTTGTCGATCCTAAGACTTCTGGTAAGGTTTGCAAGCTTCAGAAATCCATTTATGGATTGAAGCAAGCATCTCGAAGTTGGAACCTTCATTTTGATGAAGTCATCAAAAGTTTTGGTTTTACCAAAAGTGAAGGTGTACCTTGAGTTTACACGAAGTTCAGTGGGAGCACGGTAGTATTATTGGTGCTTTACGTAGATGACATATTACTCATGGGAAATGACGTCCCAACATTATTGAACGTCAAGAAATGGTTGGGAGATAATATCTCGAGGAAAGACCTAGGCGAATCCTCCTACATGCTAGGAATCAGGATCTATAGAGATAGATCTAGAAGGCTTATAGGTCTGAATCAAAGTACATACATAGACAAGGTCATGAAACAGTTCATAATGCAAGAATCCAAGAAAGGATTTTTACCCTTGTCACATGAATTTTCTCTCAGTAAGATACAGTGTCCTACAAGTGAGCAACAACGAAGACGCATGACCAAGATCCCATATGCTTCGGCTATAGGATCTATCATGTATGCCATGATATGTACTAGACCAGATGTGTCATACTCATTGAGCGCAACAAGCAGGTTTCAGTCTAATCCAAGTGAAGATCACTGGATAGCTGTTAAAAGAATCCTTAAGTACTTACGAAGAACTAAGGACCTGTTCCTAGTCTATGGAGGCATGGAAGATGAGCTCGTTGTAAAGGGTTACACCGACGCAAGCTTCCAGACAGACTCAGATGACTTTAGATCGCAATCAGGTTATTTATTTTGCCTAAATGGAGGCGCAGTGACATGGAAGAGTTCCAAGCAATGTACTGTGGTAGATTCTTCAACGGAAGCAGAGTATATGGCCGCTGCAGAAGCGGCTAAAGAAGCTGTTTCGATAAAGAACTTTTTAGAGGAGCTAAGAGTAGTTCCGAGTATCTCGGAACCAGTGGATCTATATTGTGACAACAATGGAGCGATCGCACAAGCAAAGGAACCGAGATCTCACCAAAAGTCCAACCACATACTGCGACGCTTCCATCTAGTCAAGAGAGATCATACGAAGGGGTGATGTTAAATGTGTAGAGTGCCATCAGACGACAATGTCGCTGATCCATTAACTAAACCACTCCCGCAAGCGAAGCATGAGGGTCATGTTAGGTCTATGGGCATAAGATGCTTAGAGTTGGCCTAGTGCAAGTGGGAGACTGTAGGATTAGTGCCCTAGGCCAAGTGTGTTTGTGCCAGGAAATGGATTATGTATTAAGACATTATTATTTATTCAATAAAGGTTGTTTCTTATATATCTGTGTGTATGGATTGTGAATATTATCAACCAAAAATGACACTTCGGATTCATGTCATCTGAATGCATGATTCTGATAGTAGAACTGTGAACCAACGAATGACATTCTAAATTGTCCCTAGTGATATGTAGGATGTTTATAGAGATAAACATACTTCAGGTAAGAAGCTACATATCCACACTAGTATATTCTCAGACTGGATGATCATGTTCTGCTGATCATGGGCATAGAGATGTCAAGTCTGGAATATAGGTACGTGTTGGAGAACATGTACTGGACTGGCCATACTATGAGAATATGCATGGTATATGTCATTAGTGATTCTCATATGAATAGTGTGCTTGTTCCTATGACCTGAGGTCACCATAGATTCCTGTATGTTGAATTGCATACTTTAATATGATCTTACGTCATCCGTAACGGGATGATCATTAGGGTCATCTTTAGGTATGCACTAAATCATGATGAGGAATGTGAGTGACCAAGATGGGATTTGTTCCTCTCGTCATGAGGGAGATATCTCTGGGCCCCTGATGAACTAGGACTGAAGGAAATGCATGGTCATGCTCAAAATGGATTAACATGTCTTGTTAATATCATTTTTTATTTACTCAGTCTAATTCTCGATCAAGAAAGAGACTTTGATCAAACTCAAGGATGACATACTTTCGTGCCTTGTGATCAAGACATATGTTGTAGAACAAAAGGAATAAGAAAATGTCTATTCAGATAAGTTTATGATCGCTGATCATTTCAGTTAACATGGGTAGTCATGACATCAGTCTAGAGGTTACTCATGACGTACGATCTTTAGAAGATCATTGCCAGCGTTAAATGGAACCTACACGGTCAAACAATGAGCTCCATTCGTACGGGATGAATAATGCCTCAAAACAGTTTTACATATGATGTATATAAATTGGTGAACGAAATAATCAATTATTGGATAATTGATTGAACAAAACAGTATCATTCCGTTGGCAACGGAATAATTCCATTCCTAACGGAATAGATATGGTAACTGTAAAAACCTTAGCTGCCAAGTATTCCACAAGGCATAAAATATACCTGGACAAACTCAAGAGACACACCGGCAATGGCATGGTTGGACATATTCTTATTCTCGTCCGACTAGTCCAACCTATTTCCAAATGCGACACAACTTGCACTACCTACCTTCGACTCTGACCATTGTCCGGTTTCCCTATGAGCATCCATCACATTCCCAAGATCTAATATTTTTCGTCTCGAAAATTACTGACTAGAGATGGATGAATTCCAAGAACTTATTCACCAAACATGGACAACTCCCACCACCACAACCCCATAACAACTCAACCTTAAAATTGAACGCCTCATGAACCGAATAAATGAGTGGAAAAAAGCAGGGTACAAAGTGTGCCGACACAACTATCCAACTGTCATATCGCCATTCTATTGATCGATAAAAGAGAAGAAATGAGAAATCTAATACCATTAGAAAATTTGCTAAGGGTGGAGCTCAGAAAATAATTATTTGAACTATCCAACTAGGAAGATCAAATATGGAGGTAGCGCGCGGAAGTAAAGATGGACGCAAAAAGGCAGACTCAAACACAAAATATTTTCACCAAATAACATCTATCCACAAAGGGCCTATATAATTGCAGTCCTCAAATACCAAAACCATGAATACCGAGAACACAAGGATAAAATGAGGATACTATTTGGATATTACAAAAGTGTAATAGGTACAACAGACAACCGAATTGACCTCAACAATATAAACGTTCACGCTATATACACGAAAATAGATGAGACCTTACTGTAATTGAGTGCGCCAATCACAGAAGAGGAAATAACCAACGTCATGAAAGAATGGGGGTATGACAAATCACCAGGGCCAGACGGCCTCCCGGGTGAATTCTTCAAAATATTCACAAATCTTTACTGCCAGACCTACTGGCAGTTTTCAATTCGGAGGAGGCATCCACGCAACGACTAATGCAAACATCTTCTACATTATGCTGATTCCAAAGAAGTCGGATGCTATCGAGGCTAAAGATTTTCGTCCCATCAGTCTTATCCACTCCATTCAGAAACCTTTCTCTCAAATACTTTCAAGTCGAGTTCAACCCAAGAAGGTTTCGTCTATGCATCTGAACTGCTCGGCCTTGCGCATCGGCACAATGCTCCTCTGCTTACTTTCAAGGTAGACATGATATCCTGAGACTTTCTGCTCTGTATGTTGGCAGTCAGAGGATTCGACAAGAAATGGATATCATTGGTTCAGAATAGCATGCTAACCGGAAGTGCCAAGATAATAATTAACGGTAATACTGAAAATTAATCCACTACAAAAGAGGCGTATGCTAGGGACTAAAAGGGGTAATTCATATAGATCTTTAGCCGCTATCTTTTATCTTATTCTGCACTTTATTTAGTATTTGATTTATGTTTTAACCCAAGAATCAAGTTATTGGCAGAATCATAAGTGACTGCAGGAATTAGGGCAAAAAGGCCAAAAAGGACGCAAAAGAGGCACAAGGAGTCTTGGGAGCGATTCGAGCAGTCATTGCACCACAGTCCCACCCATGGGCATGATATTACTCAACTAAGTAGCACGGATCATGGGACCCGCGGATCCCTCAGGTGAACCTCTCCTTGTGATCGAGATGAGATTCGAGTTAATAAATCACAAGATATTTCTTTTTGTCTGAATTTGACTGATTGATTGGCATTCAAGAGGAGAATCTGGCAACACGAGGCAGACGCGTTCAAGAAGCAGCAGATCGGGAAAGAGTAATTTATGATCAATCAATGTTAGTGATGAGAAGATCTACAAGGTTATTCGAGAGATACTACCTACCATATGGAGATGCTAGAACCCCTAGATGTCTCTCCCCTATAAAAGACACTTAGATGGGATGGCATAGGGGGGGGATCCATCAGAGATCAATTGAATAGTCATGTTAGTCGCGCGTGGTGACAGCGCACGACTATGAATTTAGCTAGAGAGAGAGTTTTATTTTTTATCCTCTTATGTATCTTGGTTTTGGTTATTATATCATGTACTGTAACTAACTCCGCCCCCCTAGGGCATGGTATTAGTAGTTTATCGATCAAGTATTTCAATAAGTTATTTCTTCCTTGCTCATTATTATTTAATGTGATGTTGTTTGTGAATTATTTATCTCTTATCTTGAATCGTATAGCACGACATACGTTTTGATACTTACGCGGGTAGGTGAAGGACCGTGAGGAAAATTTGAAAGTCTGACCCGTGATCAACACTTGAACCGATGAGGCATGAGAGTAGCCGGGACGTCCGAGGGGAGTAAGCAAGGCCACAGATGTCAAAGGGCTCGCACCCTGGTTGGGCATTCCATGGGTGCGAACACAACAATTCACTACGAGAGCTAGCTTCACGATACCAGGGTCGATCACCCTCATCAACATTAATAGGAAGGACAAGGAGAGACAACGGAAGAAAACGACTAAGAAGACAGACAAAACCACCGAGCACTAGATCGCTCTCTATCCAACAACCAACAGATCCCCCCCCCAAACGCGAGCATTGACAGCATGAGAGCGAGACTTTTTACTTTACTTTTATTTTACTTGTTTTATTTACTTTCTCTCGCACAACTAACCAAACATAGATTCGGTTCAGATCACCAACCAGAAGTTAGTCTTGTACTCCACCTTTGGGCTCCCTCTAGATTGGCACTCCAGCTTTACCACACACGAAGTAGGGACCCATTGTCACCTTTTCTATTCTTATTGGCTATGGATGTCCTCAGCACTATTCTAAAAAAACTGACAGCAAATAACTTCATAGCACGAACAATCCCAAATATGCACCGAACCTTGTTATATGTTGACGATTCAATCTTCTTCCTCAAACCAAACCGCATACAAATCCGGAGACTCAAACTCATTCTGACAAGCTTCTCAACGGCGTCAGGGCTGAGCATTAATTACAACAAGTCAGAATTCGCCCTAAGCTCAAATGCTCAAGTTAACCCGTAAGAACTTGCATGGGAGTTGGGCTGCCGGCACTAAGAATTTTCAATAAAATATCTCGGTCCATCCCTCTCGGATTAAAGGCTCAATAGAGAATATTATATGCCACTTTTGAAAAAAAATTATAAAAAGACTAGCAGGATGGAAGAAAAATATCTTCTCGGTTGGAGGAAGGCTAATCCTTCTCAACTCTGTGCTATCAGCATTACCAATATATTTCATGCCAGTTTTCAAATTACCATCTTGGTTCATCAAACAAATAGACAGAGTGAGGTGTAAGTTTCTCTGGAATGGAAACAATGACAACACGCATACAATGAGTATCATTGCCTGGAATAACGTATGCAGATCAAAAGAAGGAGGGATGGGGGTGCTCAATATGCAAGAATTCAATAATGCTCTGCTCATGAAATGGCTCTGGAAATTTCAGCAGCACTTACCAAAGCATCTACATGCCACACAACTACATTTGATAACAATACAACCCTTTCAAAAGCCTCCACATTTTGAAAAAACTGCATCAAACTGTTGCAGCCATTCGTCACCTCTACACAATTTGAAGTGGGCAATGCCACATCGGTAGATTTTTGGAATGACAATCGGCAGATTTTTGGAATGCCACCTCGCACAACTAACCAAACATAGACTCAGGTACAAATTCCCCAATCTATATTCCTACATCATCCACCAAGAAGGTCCTATTCGAGCATTTATTGAGAATGGTCAATAGAATATACAACTCTAACCAAACCCAGATGTGACCACTACATTAGAACTACAATCCCTCATGTATCTGCTAACCTCGGTTCACCTCAATAACACAAACGATCAAATCATATGGCAGTGGGACAATAATGGAAGCTTCTCGGTTAAAAGCGTAAACAGAGAAAGAACTTGAAAATTGAAGCATCCCTACGCATACGGTGTTGGAAAATTCATAGCCACGTACGTTACATGTACAGCGGAACCTACGGATTCAACTCGCCCTAGGATCTAAGTTAAGGGAATAAAAGTACAAGATTAACTATTAAAATTTATAACTCGGATCTTCCTGATCCGCAAGACGAAGAACGGATGTAGGTTTGAACTTTTCTGACGTGCAACTTTCTCCTAGCTCGACTCGAACAAATTCCTTGTTTCTCCTAGGGTAAAGAAACTGATCGCTCGCTAGTCTTTAAAGCAGAAGACCTCTACTCGTATCTACGTCGATCTTCAGACGTACGGAATAAGCGGACTCGGCTAGACGAGTCCGGAAATACTTTCCGAAAATAACTCAAAACTCTTTCTCTCTATTTCTGTGTATTAGATGGCCTCTAAGGCTTCTGAATTATGTGTTAAATAGGGAGACTCTGCCTTCTATTTATACTAGAGAGAGAGAGGCGAACGATTGCTCAGTTACCATAACTAAAAACTCTAATCTGCACATATTCCGTTGCCAACGGAATAGGTATTTCCATAAATGGTGGATCTAATAGTTGTAATTCATGAATTAAATTTCTAAAATGTGTTACCTCTCTCCGGTTTGATGTTCCTCTTCGTTGCTCCATTGTGATGACCGTATTTAAATTCCCCATTAGAAGCCACAGTAGTGTCGTTGACGATCAAATTTGTATGATATCTTCAAAGAAACTCCTTCTCGTGGTGGGGTCGCTGGGGCCATATACGCCAGTGAGCATAATATATTTTCTATCCCATTTGCATTCCAGGATGATGGCAAAGGAGAAGTGGCCTTCTAAGGATGAGTTCTTATTTAATCATCTTTCCTCTCAGGCTATGAGGATCCTACCCGATGCACCTCTTGAGTTGAGTGTTTCATATTTTGAGAGTTAGGGTGGGCATAGTTCTCGATGGAGTTGTGCATTATAGTCTTCTAATTTCATCTCTTGGAGGCAGATGACGTTGGGAGCAGAGATTTGAAGGGATCGTTTGATGGTTATTCTTCTCTCTCTCTTTGGTTGAGCCCTCGTACATTCCATAGAGATATAGGTCTATTTTGTTCCATTTCAAAGAATTATCTCAACCAAAAGAGCAAAAAGATAAGAGAATAAAGCATAGAGATGATATTAAATTAAAATACAATACAAACATAAGACCATTAACAAGAACCAACAATCATTTCTCATCTAATTTGACTAAACTCATTAAAATCCTAGCTGGTAATTGATATCAAACCAGCAAAATCCTACACAATAAAAACTCCAATCTCCCTAGTAAACTAGCCAATGTAATAGCCAAAACCAGCCAAACCCTTTCAAAATAGCATCCCTGATAAGTCATTAATTATACACATTTTATACCCTATAAATATATGATATTGCACCATTATAAGTGTTAATATTCTATTTATATGGATAATAATCATAACTCGAATGTTGATACTACTAATGAGATGTTTATGTGATTTCAGGTGCAATTTAGATGGAGCATAACTTGGGGAAAAGAAGTTGGAGCACAAGAGAAAGATAATAATCAAGACTCGGACCTGCCGACACAGTTGCAGTATTTCGGCCATAACTCACAATCTGGCCCTCCTCTAGATGCATACTATATACCGTTGGAAAGAAGAGAACAAAGACCACAATTTATTCTTTATCACCAGAGCCCAATTCCGAAGTCTACATGACCCAAATTGACCATCTTCTGAACAGATCTTTCATGCACTTTGCATGCACTCTTCATGCCTTTGCCATGCTTCCTTCACACTCTTTGCATGGAGCTTCATTCATCCCTCATGATCACCTTTTGAGAGGGTTATATAACCAGGTGCAAGGCATCCATTCTAATCACCTTTTAAACTTCATCATTCTCTCTCTTGGAGTTGGGCAAGTCAAGCAAGCTTCACCCTTCCATCCACGCCTCATTAATGGGTTCTATCATTATTTTATTTTCTTTATTTTCCATGTATTTCGAGTAAGCCCTTCGAGGCATAGTTAGTGTTTATGTTTTTGTGTTGTAACTTTTGAGACCATTAATAATGAATTTCATTTGAACGGTTATTATTCTGTTTTCACTTACTTATTATCCTTCATGCTCAATGAATTATTTTAAGTTTATTTCGGTCAATTCTATGTTCAATAGTAATTAACAAGGGCCACAAAATTCCTATGGTTGCTTTGCTCAATAGCCTCCATTAGAATTTGAATAATAGCCAAGTGCAAATAACTCACAACGATCTAAACAGTTCTGAACAAGCTCATTGTTTAGGAGGTTTTGATTTGTTTAAATAACCAATGATTTATATTGAATTGGTTATGATATTCAAGTAGGTTAGTGTTTTTATTTACGAGCTCATCTAAACTAAAACCCTATCTTTTTGTTTGAGTTATTTATTGGTTAGAGCTCATCTTACTGCACTTAAGAGATTAATTCCAAATTCATTATTATAGTAAAGGATAAAGTTACACACAAATTCACTACACAAAACTATGCCTCATTTCACAAAACCACCACATCTCTTGATTTTTACTCTAAGTTTCCTCTTTACTTGTTACTTTCATTTTGTTGCAATCAACCAATCAACAACCCCCCAATTGTGTGTCTTGTTTTAGGTCTTGTGTTTGGTTTTATTTACGGTCTTGGTTTCTCTTTATTTTAGTTTTCTATTTTTGTTGAGTCCATTCTCATTAGAGAAGTAATCTTTTTACCTGATTTAGTCTAAATAGCTCTCTGTGGTTCGACCCCTACTTCCACTGTCTACTTTATTGTAATTAAGTCTAGGGTTACAAATTTCTTTTGGTAAGCATAAAACGACTGCAAAAATACATCTTATCAAAATGGCGCCGTTGCCGGGGAGCTAGCAACGCGACTAGTCTAGGTCAATATTCACACTTCTCTTGTGTAGTACAGTAGTCTGCATTTGTGTCAGAGTAAACCAAATTCGTTTTACTTTTTGTCAGTCACATTTTTTTTACTTTTTGTCAGAGTCACATTTTCGTTACCTTTGTTATCTTTTTTACTTTTTGTCAAGAGTCAGTCATACTATTTATTTTCACTTTGAGTCTGCATTACTTGCATTCACTAATTCTCTCTCTTACACTTAATTCCAGTTCATGAAAGCTACTCGTAGTTCTAATCTTCCACTTGAACCACTAGATCCGGAGATTGAGATAACACACCTGGAGCGAAGAAGAGCAATTCCGGAAACACCAAAAGCAGCCGAAGAAACTGAAAAGGTGGAGAACTTGGACAACGAAAGCGAACCTCCTACTCCACCAGCTCCTCCTCACGCTACAAGAGGTAATACTACAGTCATGGCTAATTTTGAGGATAGGACACTTAGGGACTTGTCTACCTTTGATTTTGCTACCAACCAGTATGGTATTGTATTACCACCGGTCCCGAATTTTAAGATCCATACGGGTCTTCTTCAATTATTACCGACTTTCAATGGGAGCGCCGGAGAGGATCCGCACTCTCACATGCGGGAGTTCAACCATATCACCGCAAAAATGATGCCAGCGGAGATTGAAGATGAAGGTCCTTACAAGCTGCGACTGTTTTCATACAGTCTTCGAGGACCAAAGCAAAGGACTGGTACTACCATCTAGCACCTTTTCCAACAACTTGGGTAGAACTTCAAAAGTTGTTTCTAAACAAGTATTTTCCTGTCTCTCTTACCGCTTCTATTAGGAAGCAGATTTGTAGTATTCAACAAGAAGTAGGGGAAACCCTCTACGAGTACTATGATCGCTTCCAGAAGTTGTGTGCAAAATGTCCCAACCATCAAGTCCCAGAGAATCTCTTGATTCAACACTTGTATGATGGGATGCTTCAAGAGACTAGGGATAATGTAGATTCTGCTAGTGGGGGTGCTTTCATAGATAAAACCGTCGAGCAAGCACGAACCTTGATAGAAACCATGGCAAAAAATGCCCAATCTAGTAGAACCAGATCTCGACTTAGGGGAGTTAGTTAGATTAGAGACTGTGATTTGGAGAAGCGAGTGAATGGTATGAACGCCAAATTAGATAGCTTGGCTAATATGATGGCATCATTCATAGGAACCAAAACGGAAGTAAAAGCATGCGGTGCCTGCACTCAGACAGGACACACCACTGATGCGTGCCCAACACTCCATGATGAGGAGAAAGTCACGTCCACAGCTTGCAGCATCTTCAAGCTAAACCAACACGGAAATTCAAATGGGGGTCAAAACCGTAATTATGATCCCTATTCCAAAACGTACAACCCTGGATGGCGTGATCACCCAAACTTCAGATGGCGTGACCCAGGAAACCAACAACAACCTCCTCGAATCCATAATCAAAATTCTTCTTCTTCTTCACCTCCAATTGACCCTGCTTTGAAAAGTCTTTCTGACATTGGGACCTCCTTGGCCACATTAACTACTTCTTTTCAGAAGGATACAAAAAGTGCCCTCACACATCTGGGCACCCAAATTGCTCAAATATCCTCTGAATTAAACCAGTTAAAAACTCAAGGGTCCTCACAACTTCCTTCTCAAACTCTCAACCCCCGTGAGAATGCATGTGCTATCACCTTAAGAAGTGGGAAAGAAATAGAAGGGAGTAAGGGAAACATGAACGGTGAAGGAGAGATTGAAGTAATTAAGCCGGAATCCGAGAAGATGAAAGAAAAGCCCAAGGAAATACCACCTTATAAACCTAGAGCCCTTTTTCCTAGCCGTCTAGCGGTTAACACTAAAAAGGATGAGGCAGAGAGAGATATCCTAGAGGTTTTCAAGAAAGTGGAAATAAACATTCCACTACTCGATTACATTCGTAGATTCCCTCGCTATGCGAAATTTCTCAAGGACTTGTGTACGAATAAGAGAAAGCTAAATGGTCATGAGAGAGTAACAATGAGTGAGAATGTCTCTGCGGTTATTCGCAAGAAGCTTCCGAGAGAAGCAAAAAGACCCCGGCATGTTTGCCATTCCTTGCAAGCATTGGGCACCTTGAATTTGCTCGGTGCATGCTTGATCTTGGGGCATCTATCAATGTCATGCCCTTTTCTATCTATTCTTCCCTCGGTTTAGGACCTTTGAAAAAGACCGGGGTGATCCTTCAACTAGCCGATCGTTCTACTTTGTGCCAGAGGGAGTTATAGAGGATGTCCTGGTTAAGGTCAATGGCCTTATCTTCCCCGCGGATTTCTATATTCTGCGTATGGATGAGTCTGATAGCTCACCGAGTTCGACTCCCATTCTTCTGGGAAGACCCTTCCTTAAAACTACCCGAACCAAGATTGATGTGCATAATGGCACTCTTTCTATGGAATTTGACGGAGAGAACATCTCTTTCAACATCTTTGATGCTATCAAGCATCCTTCTGACGGGAATGTATCCGCTATTTGCACCATCGACCCAGTTGATGAGTGTGTCGACAACTTCTCCTCTTTTGAGTTCATAGATCTGCTCGAGACCATTCTTGATCTCTCTCCAGATGGGCAGGACCTTCTTCAAAGTCTATCTGCCTTGGCCATTGGAGAGGCTTCTTCCTCTTCTTCTTCTCCTCTCTTGATAGACTTGAAACCCTCTCTTGAGCCCACCAAACCTTCTATTGTGAATCCCCCCTCTCTTGACCTAAAACCTCTACCAGCTCATCTCAAGTACGCATACTTGGGTAAAGGAGACACTCTTCCAAGTGATCATCTCTAGTAGCCTCCACCGCTACTCGGGAAGAGAAGTTAGTTAATGTCTTGAGGGACCACAAGACTGCGATTGGATGGACTCGGGCCGATATTAAGGGAATCAGCCCTTCTACGTGTATGCATCGTATATTATTGGAGGATGGATCTAAACCATCCCGTGAGCCTCAGCGTAGGCTAAATCCTCCAATGATGGAAGTGGTCAAGAAGGAAATCATCAAACTCCTTGATGCAGGAATCATATACCCTATCTCTGATTCACAATGGGTGTCACCAATCCATGTGGTGCCCAAGAAAACTGGTATTACGATAATTGAGAATCAGGATGGTGAAAAAGTTCCTACGAGAGCACAAAATGGATGGCGAGTATGCATTGATTATCGCAAATTAAACACTGCCACCCGGAAAGACCATTTCCCCCTTCCTTTCATTGACCAGATGCTCGAGCGCCTTGCTGGGCGCCACCATTATTGTTTCTTAGATGGCTTCTCTGGTTACTTTCAAATAGCCATCGCCCCCGAGGATCAAGAAAAAACCACCTTCACATGCCCTTTTGGTACCTTTGCCTATAGGCGCATGCCCTTTGGGTTGTGTAACGCACCCGGTACATTTCAGAGATGTATGATGTCCATCTTCTCTGATTATGTCACCCGAATTATTGAGGTTTTCATGGATGATTTCACCGTCTATGGTGATTCATTCGATGACTGCCTGGGAAACTAAAGATGATTCTTCAAAGGTGTGTAGAGACCGACCTGGTGCTGAATTACGAGAAATGTCATTTCATGGTGGATCAGGACATAGTCTTAGGCCATGTGATTTCCTCTCGGGGTCTTGAAGTGGATAAAGCAAAGATTGATGTCATTAGATCCCTTCCGTACCCAACCAATGTGAAGGATATTTGATCATTTCTTGGTCATGCCGGATTTTACAGGCGTTTCATTAAAGATTTCTCAAAAATCACTCAACCTCTTTGTCTTCTTCTCCAAAAAGAGGCTTCTTTTGAGTTCAATGAGAAATGCAAAGCGGCGTTCGACCTTCTCAAGGCGAAACTATGTTCTTCCCCCATCATTAAAGCTCCCGACTGGAATCTACCTTTCGAGATTATGTGCGATGCGAGTGATAGGGCAGTTGGAGCTGTTTTTGGGCAGCGGGATGGGCGAGAACCCCATGTTATCTCTTATGCCTCCAGGACCTTAGACGATGCTCAGTGCAACTATACAACTACAGAAAAAGAGCTGCTAGCCATTGTTTTTGCACTAGAGAAATTTAGGTCCTATCTCTTAGGGGTTAAGGTGATTATATACTCTGACCATGCCGCGTTGAGGCATCTTTTCAAGAAGAAGAAATCCAAGCCGAGACTTCTTCGTTGGATATTGTTGCTCCAGGAGTTCGACTTGGAGATTAGAGATAAACGAGGATCAGAGAATCTAGTTGCAGATCACCTTAGCCGCCTTCCTATGAGTATCGAGGAGGGTACCCCAATATCGGAGTTTTTCCCTGAAGAATATCTCTATGCCGTGCAAAGCTATACACCATGGTATGCTGATATAGTGAATTACTTGGTGGCTAAAGACCTACCAGAGGATCTTACGCGTGCACAGGCTGATAGAATCCGGTATGATTCCCGATTTTATATTTGGGATGAGCCTTACCTCTTTCGGATTTGCGCGGATCAGATTATTCGGAGATGTATACCCGATAATGAGGTTAGATCCGTTCTTGAGTTTTGTCACTCTCTCCGGAGTGTGGAGGACACTTTGGCGCCAAGCGGACGGCTCATAAGGTCCTTGAGTGTGGTTTCTTTCGGCCCACTCTACATAAGGATGCTTACTTCTTCGTGAAGTCATGTGAGCGATGCCAGAGAACGGGAGGACTAACCAAGAGAGACGAGATGCCGATGAAGTATATTCTTGCATGTGAGGTTTTTGAAGTGTGGGGTATCGACTTTGTGGGACCTTTCCCTCCCTCATATGGCTTTGAGTATATCCTCCTAGCAGTCGATTATGTCTCCAAGTGGGTTGAGGCCAAGGCCACAAAACGGGCAGATGCAAAAACAGTCGTGGATTTTGTCAAGGACCAGATCTTTAGTAGGTTTGGGGTCCCGAGAGTCATCATCAGTGATAGAAGAACCCATTTCTGCAACCGGAGTTTCGAGGCATTAATGAAGCAATACCATGTCACACATAAAACCTCGACAGCCTACCACCCTCAAACCAATGGCCAAGCAGAGCTATCGAATAAGGAGATCAAGGGCGTTTTGGAGAAAGTGGTGAACCCCACCAGGAAAGACTGGAGTCTTCGGCTAAATGACGCACTCTGGGCTTACAGGACTGCGTTCAAGTCCCCTGTAGGCATGTCCCCTTATCGGCTAGTCTATGGAAAGACTTGCCATCTTCCGGTTGAACTCGAGCACAAAGCCTATTGGGCCATCAAGAAGTGCCATCTAGATTACCCAAACGATGCACTCAACCGGAAGCTGCAAATCCAAGAGTTAGAGGAGATCCGAAATGACGCGTATGAGAACTCCCGAATCTTCAAGGAAAAGACCAAGATCTATCACGATAGGAAGCTTGCCCACAAAGATTTCAAAGTGGGTGACAAGGTGTTGCTGTTTAACTCAAGACTCAAATTACACCCGGGCAAGCTACAAAGTAGGTGGATAGGGCCCTTTCTTGTGACCAAATTGTTCGATTATGGTGCAGCAGAAATTCAGGGTCTGGATTCAGGGAAAGTCTTCAAGGTCAACGGGCACCGGCTGAAGCAGTTTCATGAGAGTTTCGATGCGAGCTGGATTGACATTCACGAGCTTGGAGAGCCAGCATCCACCTGCTTGAGGAGATGGAAACGTCGGGCCAACGACGTTAAAGAGAGGCGCTACTTGGGAGGCAACCCTGCGAATAAAGGTTGTGTTTTTCTTTGTTTATTTTCTTTTTCTTGCATTGCATCACTACTTTGTGCTTAGCTTTACTCGGGGACGAGTAAAAGTTCAAGTGTGGGGTGGAGTCTTTATTGCATGTTAGGTAGTATAAAAAAAAATAAATAAATAAATAAATATTAAAAAATAATAAAAACCCATTTTTAAGCCTCAAATTAAAAAAAAAATGCCCAATTAAAAATCAAAAAGATTGAGAGAGAACTCAGAATCGGTATTGAATAATGTGGTGGAACTTGTTTAGACTCAAAAGGATCATATAGACCAGTTCAAGAAGAAATGAGGTCGTTGGTTTAGGGATCTTTTGTCACTGGTGAACTCGATTTGTTGTTTGAGTGCCAATAATTTAGGGATTTGCGCGAGAAATTATGCGAGGACTTACCATTGGACCGTGACCCAGAACTCAAGTTGTGTATAGTATAATATCCATAATAACCCACTATATCATCTCGTATATATATAAATAATATCCAAGTCTATTAGCCTCTAGAGTCATTTTGTTGCTTGGTTTTGGAGAAGGAGGGTTAGGCATTATATAAGAAGATAGGGGACGGGAAGTAGAGGTTAGTGTCAGAAGTTGAGGGCTTATGTGTAATAGATGAGCTTTGTAAATCGAGTGTATTCGTGAGGAGATGCATCTTAGAGACAAATTTATGAGAGTAGATTCTCGGGTAAACTCTATTTTTGACACAAAGGCAAGTTAGGCCCCTATAATTCTAATAGATTTGAGTCACAATCTTAAAAAAAAAAATAAAAAAAAATAAAAAAAAAACAAACAAACAAGATAAATAAATTAAAAAAAATAAATAAATAAAAAATAAAAAAAAAAGATTGCATGACTCAAACTTGTTCCCCTTGTACATGGCCTAAACCTTAGTTTACCCGATTTGTGAGAAAGAGTGGATCCCAGTCATACATCTCTGGCCAGCAGTTAGGTTGACACATTTTGGGCCAGATGACTGAAGGTGCTAGGAGGTATGCACATTAGGAAGTTCATTATTCCAAGAAGATAGAGGTATAGGCGATATCTTTTCGGAGGGTAGAGGCATGAGTTTAGAAAATCAAGTGACAATTTGACTGAAAGTGGCGAAGTAGACAAACAAACCAATTACGTAGTATATACATATATGTATTATCCACAAAATTCCATCATATTCCACCAAACATAACTTGAGAATTCCTCTCACGACCAAGGTAGGAAATCATGATTTATTTGAGAATTGAGAGTTATTATGAGAGACACTCCATATATTCCATATTCATATTCCACTACACAAAAAGAGAGTGAGTGCGAGTTTCACCAAAGTGCATGGAATCTTACACAAGGGACCAAAGATCATTATTGGCTGGTATATAAGTGAAGAGAGTGTCAAAAATATGGGACCCATCTTACCAATGCAAGTTACAATGTTTGCTCGAGGACGATCAAATGTTTAAGTGTGGGGTGATTTGATAAGTCATTAATTATACACATTTTATACCCTATAAATATATGATATTGCACCATTATAAGTGTTAATATTCTATTTATATAGATAATAATCATAACTCGAATGTTGATACTACTAATGAGATGTTTATGTGATTTCAGGTGCAATTTAGATGGAGCATAACTTGGGGAAAAGAAGTTGGAGCACAAGAGAGAGATAATAATCAAGACTCGGACCTGCCGACACAGTTGCAGTATTTCGGTCATAACTCACAATCTGGGCCTCCTCTAGATGCATACTATATACCGTTGGAAAGAAGAGAACAAAGCCCACAATTTATTCTTTATCACCAGAGCCCAATTCCGAAGTCTACATGACCCAAATTGACCATCTTCTGGACAGATCTTTCATGCACTTTGCATGCACTCTTCATGCCTTTGCCATGCTTTCTTCACACTCTTTGCATGGAGCTTCATTCATCCCTCATGATCACCTTTTGAGAGGGTTATATAACCAGGTGCAAGGCATCCATTCTAATCACCTTTTAAACTTCATCATTCTCTCTCTTGGAGTTGGGCAAGTCAAGCAAGCTTCACCCTTCCATCCACGCCTCATTAATGGGTTCTATCATTATTTTATTTTCTTTATTTTCCATGTATTTCGAGTAAGCCCTTCGAGGCATAGTTAGTGTTTATGTTTTTGTGTTGTAACTTTTGAGACCATTAATAATGAATTTCATTTGAACGGTTATTATTCTGTTTTCACTTACTTATTATCCGTCATGCTCAATGAATTGTTTTAAGTTTATTTCGGTCAATTCTATGTTCAATAGTAATTAACAAGGGCCACAAAATTCCTATGGTTGCTTTTCTCAATAGCCTCCATTAGAATTTGAATAATAGCCAAGTGCAAATAACTCACAACGATCTAAACAGTTCTGAACAAGCTCATTGTTTAGGAGGTTTTGATTTGTTTAAATAACCAATGATTTATATTGAATTGGTTATGATATTCAAGTAGGTTAGTGTTTTTATTTACGAGCTCATCTAAACTAAAACCCTATCTTTTTGTTTGAGTTATTTATCGGTTAGAGCTCATCTTACTGCACTTAAGAGATTAATTCCAAATTCATTATAATAGTCAAGGATAAAGTTACACACAAATTCACTACACAAAACTATGTCTCATTTCACAAAACCACCACATCTCTTGATTTTTACTCTAAGTTTCCTCTTTACTTGTTACTTTCATTTTGTTGCAATCAACCAATCAACAACCCCCCCCAATTGTGTGTCTTGTTTTAGGTCTTGTGTTTGGTTTTATTTACGATCTTGGTTTCTCTTTATTTTAGTTTTCTATTTTTGTTGAGTCCATTCTCATTAGATAAGTAATCTTTTTATCTAATTTAGTCTAAATAGCTCTTTGTGGTTCGACCCCTACTTTCACTGTCTACTTTATTGTAGTTAAGTCTAGGGTTACAAATTTCTTTTGATAAGCGTAAAACGACGGCAAAAATACCTCTTATCAATCCCCAACTCACATAATCAACAACACATACATATATCATTAATAGAACCCCCCCCTTACAAAAAATTACAAGGATAATCTTACAATACATACACAAATCCACATTCCCAATTGTACCTAATCCAGGCCACCATATCAACTGCTCTAATTCTTCATCTCCATCAAAATTCCAGTAGCAAATGGAGGAAGATTGCAAAAAATAGAGTAGAAGCCAACATCCCAAGAAGAGGAAAAAGATAGAAGGGAGAGATATAGTATATATATAATAGACTCAGTAGTAGTCCTAATTATACCAGTGGAATGTTAGTGAAATTGTCAGTCTCCATTCCATATGGACCAGCATGAATTGGTGTACCAGACCCACTGATAATTCGAGTGAGATCTTCAGTATTTTGGCAATGTAAAGGAACATTATTAAGTTTGATTCTAACAATAAATAGGAGTGGTTCATATTCTGTGTCCGTGTTAGGTGAAACTGCCTCAATAATGAAATGAATTTGATCAGCTCTTACATGATCGATGAACACAACATCGTTCCTCAATTGGACTGTTGCATAGATGCACGAGATGTTGTCTGGGGTACATGCGAAAATCATTTTCCAGTCAATCCAGTCGATCAGCAAAGGTGGATGCCAGTATACCTCTATGACGATGCTCCTGGAATCCACTAATGGCTGTAAGAACTGCACTGTGTAGGAGTTAATCATTCTCCTACCTCAAATATTGGCAAGTTGGTTGGTACAGTGTAATCTCTTCCGGGCGAGTTAAAGAGGCTATGTCAATGTTCATTTCAGGGGGAGTCTTGAGAGCGGAAGTTTGATTTGGGGTGAATGATTTAGAGGAAGGTGGTATTGGTTTTTTGAATTATTATTTACAATGCTGAGCAAAATGCCCTAATTTTCTGCATTTATAGAACCTCAGTGGTTCTCTACAATCTTTGCGCCAATGGTCTGAAGACAAGCATCTGTAGTATCGTTTGGAATTCCTGGGCAATTGTTTATTTGAGGAAATCTTCATGGTGGTGACTGAATGATTATACATTCCTTGTTGTGATTGCGCCGCCATGCCTTTAAGCAGAGATGGTTTGCTAGGTGGAAGAAAGTTGGGATTGAGATCTTGCTTGGTGAATCTGTGAAGCAGATGCAGATCATTCTTTACCTTGACGTTTGCGATTCCTGAGATTCCTCTTTTGAGAACTCCAAATAGTATGGCTTGGCTAGCGTGAATTTCAGGGGTGGAGAGACTTGTTGGAGAGAAAAATGTTTACTGTAGATTATAGTGCAGTTTTCTCTGTAGCATTTATTACTTTGAGGGTGGAGGATCTGGAACAATAAATTTTCGTTGATAGATTTTGTGTATCGCCATAGGGGATGGTGTTGAGGGAACTGTATTCTCCAATGTTGTCTTGGGAATCGCCTCCAATATCGCCCTTTCTTTCTCTCCATTCTAGCGCATTTTTCTTGGTTTTCGTATTTTTAAATATATTTTTTTTATAAATTTTAGTTAAATCAGTCATAATTAACATAAAATAATTTAATAAATCAAGTACAAACAAATTTATAATTTTTAAGAGAACACCAAACAAGAATTTTCAAAATACATGATTTTATAATACACCACTCGAATTCAGCTTAAAACTGAACTCGAACTGACGCGGCTTGAATTTTCCACCTGGTTCCAAGTTGAAAATCTTGCTTGGACTTGTCTCAGTTTTGACTCGAGTCATCTTGACTCAACTTGATATCTACTCAAAAAGTAGATTCCATTACCAAATTAGCTCATCTCGACCCGAAATTAAATTCAATTCTCGATTAGAAATCGCATCTAAGTAACAAATAAATTATTTAAATTCTAAAATTTTAATCTACAACCGAACGAAAAGAATATACTTCTTTTTTATTCTGTAGCTAATTATTGCTCTCAGGTTAGAGCTAGATAGAGTCGAAATATCTAAATTTAAATGATTGTGTTGTCTATTTTCATAAATAAACTACATAAAAAAAGTCCAGCTCGAAATACGTTTCGAGTTTATATCGAACAAGTTAAAGTCAACCTTCACTCGACTTGGCTTGATTTTGAGTTGGCTCATTCGACTCGAAATTAATTCGAGCTAAAGTCGAACGAATTATTATCGAGTTTTCTCCGAGTTGAACATGAGGAGTCGATACTTGAAAAGCATGAACAAAACTTGCAACCCCAAATCTATGAATATGTAAACCCTCAGGGGACAATAGCAAAAAATCACCTGATTTATAAATCCAGATCCATTTTGGGAGTCGTGAAAGGGTAACTTGAAAGAAAGAACTAAAAATCAAAAGAATAAATCAAACCAAAACGGAACAGAACAAAGGAGAGAAGCCCAGCAGAGCAATCTTAAAGTGCGTAATCTTTTCTTTTCCTCTTTTCTGTCAAGACTTGACCAGATCCACGTGCGCCGGGCGTGCCTTTCCGTCAACGCCCTTGGCTCTAAGTCCCTTGTTTCTCGTTCTATTTATCTGATTCCAAGGGAGAAAGTATTTGAATTTCCCTTTGTTTTGTTTCCTACTGTTTTATTGAATTTCTTCGAAGAAGTGTTTTGGGTTTTGGGAGGGCATTAAAAACAGAGTGTATGCGATTTGGTTTGTTCATTTTCCGTTCTCGGAAGTCAAAAGGTCTGATTTTTTTTCTTCTCTTTTTCTCTTTTTTTTTTCTGAATTAGTTTGGAACAAAGCAGAGTTGAATTGATTAAAATTTTTGATGTTTTGAACTGGGTTTTTATTTCTAAATAATTGAAAGAACAGAATTGTTCAAATATCTGTTGTGCTTGTTTATGGGTTCTTGGTTCATTGGTTGCTTAATTCAGGTAGCAGAAAATTTGGGAATCGTTACTGGACAAGAAAGTGAATTTTCTTTATGAAATGGCTTTGGCAGATGAAAAAAGAAAGAAGGTAATCTCATACCTCAATCCAATTAGATTTTCATTAATTATTACATTGCTTCTTGTTGATGTTTGTTCAAATTTGAGCAGTTTTCTCTTCATAAAGTATTTGGGAAAAAAGACAAGAAAATATCAACCAAAAATGAAGATTCAATAAGCTCTCCTGGTATTTCTTTCTCGTTCAATTTTGTCTCCATTTTTTTAATATGAAAAGTTTCATTCATTTGGAATCGTCCAATTTTAAATTCATCTCAAGTTATTGATAATATTTCCTCTATAATTTACCATTTTGCTGATAAGTATATCTTTTTGCCTCTCAATATACCATTCTTATTCTTATCATTGGCAGTTTCTTTTGCGGGGAGCCCACTTCATGCATCCCTCTCATCTCCTTCAATTTTCAAAACTTTTTCTGGTACTTTCGACCTGCTCTCTAATATTTTTCACATAATTTTGATGTACTTGTTGTGATACATTTTAGTTATTTATTTTATTTTTACTTTTTGCAAAACAGAGACCAGGAGCCTAAGATTTAGCGACTATGCCTCCCCAAGACAGAATTCTGTACAGACTGAAGCTTTTAGGTCCATACATAATATCCAGTCATTTTTTCTTTTATTTTGTTTCATTTCCTCTTTTTTTTTGTATTTTTTTTAATGCAATTTTCCTTTTATTTGCATCAGAATATTTGTAGCCACATGGAATGTAGGTGGCAAAGCTCCTCATTTGGATCTAGACTTAAATGATTTCCTTCCAGCTGATGATCACTCAGACATCTATGTTTTAGGGTATTTAAATGTCATATTTTCCCTTTTTGTATATTTTTCTTCTTACTACACAAAATTTGTCCATACATATTCTAGCAAAAAAGAAGTATTATTTTGATGTCCCTTTCAATTAAGTTTCTTTTGTAGCTACATTTGACAAAAATGAGAGTTGTCCTTTTCTTTTATTTTTAGTTGAAAGAGATGGTTCTTTTCTTAAATCTACCCCTAATTGTCACAATCCAATTTCCTATTACTAGAGCTAATTAGTGTACATTTTCTTAATCACTCTCTTGCTTCTAAAAAACATATTTACTTAATTCCATCCAATTTATTTATATTTCATTCTTTTTGACAGATTTCAAGAAATAGTTCCATTGAATGCCGGAAGCGTCCTGGTAGAAGACAATGAGCCAGCCTTAAAATGGCTCGGCCTAATAAACAGAGCCTTAAACAATCCAACCGAACTAACCGAAATAGAATCAGAAACAAATTCCTCCAGTTACACCCCCAACACTGACCCCAACAACTCCTCCAAATCCTCCTTGAAAAACCCAACCCAAACCTTCAACTTATCCCACGGAGTGAGAATCAAAGCATGCAACTGTCCAATCGCATTAAATGCGAAACCGAATAGAAACTCTTGCTTTAAATGCAAGAAGCCAGACATGAGCGAGAGCGACTCGTCGGAGGATGAGTCGGAGATCGACGGCGCTTGTTTTGTGGCCAATGATTTGTTTGAATTTTCACGGACTTGGAGCGATGACGAGAACTATTGCTTGGTCGCGAGTAAACAAATGGTTGGGATTTTCACGTCGCTTTGGGTGAGGAAGGATTTGGTGCCGCATTTAGGACATATAAGGTAGGATTGTATGTATTTACTGGGATAGATGCAATGTTAGTCCCTGTATTTAAATTGGATTTATTTAGTCCTTGTGTTATTGATTTTGATATGCTTGGTCTATGTGGTTTATAGAATTCTTCGCGGTTAGTTTCTAATACAAGGACTAAGCATGCGTCTTTCATAAATACATGGACCAAGCATGTCAACTTATTAGTACAGGGGTTAAATTGCAATCCAACTAAAGTTGGACTGACGGTGCATTTATCCCATATTTAGTTTGTAAACAAGTTTACTTAATTTAGAAAGTTGTGATGATAATTTTTTTTAATGAGATTTTCGTCATATAGGCTCTCATCGGTTGGTCGAGGGATTATGGGTTATCTTGGTAACAAGGTATAAACTCATTGTTTTTTATTTTGAAAAAGTACTACATTTTTTGGAACATACTTTATGGAATATTTTTTAGCTTCATTATTTTATTATGTATTTTTATTTTTCTAGGGATGTATATCGGTGAGCATGTCATTACACCAAACCAGCCTTTGTTTTGTGTGTAGCCACTTGGCTTCCGGCGAAAAAGAGGGAGATGAATTAAGGCGAAACCTAGATGTTCTTCAAATCTTGAAGCATACCCAATTTAAACGTATATGCAAAAGATCCGGTCGCAAAATCCCTGAAAAAATCTTAGATCATGAGTGAGCATCTATCTTAAACACCACTTCAATTAACATATTTTATATTTCATTCTCAAAATTGCAAACAAAGTTTGATTTATTTAAACTATTTTTCGTTTGTTTAGTCGAGTAATATGGCTAGGGGATTTGAATTACCGAATTGCGTTGAGTTATTCGGAAACGAAAAAATTACTTGAGGAGAATAATTGGGATTTGCTCTTAGAGAATGATCAGTTGAGGATAGAGAGAGAGGCGGGGAGAGTGTTCAAGGGCTGGAATGAGGGCAAAATATATTTCGCCCCAACTTATAAATATTCGTATAATTCTGATTCTTATGCGGGAGAAACAGCTACCTCAAAAAAGAAACGAAGAACTCCTGCTTGGTAAGATTTCTTTTTTATTTATTTATTTAATTGTATGAGAGGTTGAGAAGTCAAATTATAGTTGTTATAAATATAATACATGCGCAATTTTGAAGAATCACATAGAATTTAGAAAAATGAAAAAAGCGAATATAAGCACAAAAAGAAATAATGCTAGGCTCTATAAATCTACCTAATAAATGGGCCTAAAGATTTAAGTAGCATGTCAACTTATATCAAATTAAATATAAAATCATGATTTTTACTATTACCTAAATTTCTAGACCCATTTCTATCGCTACAAGGTCCCCTAGCATTAAAAGAAAACAAATGCATTTGTATATATAAATAAAAAAAAGAAGAATTTATGTGAAATATTAATTTTAGGTGTGATCGAATATTATGGCACGGTGAGGGAATCGTGCAGTTGTCTTATATTAGAGGGGAGAATAAGTTTTCGGATCACAGACCAGTTTGTTCAGCTTTCATAGTTGAAGTTGGAGTGCTCGATTCAAAATTGAAAAAGAATGTGTCTATTCCAAATATGAAAGTTGGGGCCGAAGAACTCCTACCTTCTAGTACCAGCTCCATTTCCTAACTAGGTAGGCTTGGTTTTATTATATATCAAATTTCATATATATACAAAGTTTATTTTCTTACCATTTATAATTTTTTTCTTCATAGTGTAGTTCCATTTTGTGGCATTTGTTGGAACTTATGAAGGAAAAACGGTTGTAGTGATGGCATGGTAAGGAAACAAATTTAATTGATTGTGTACATTATTGGTAACAAAATTGGTCAGGGGCGCATTGCCTTTCAATGTAATGGCGAATGCAAATGTAACATTTTATTCTTTGTGAGGTTTCTTTAGTTTGCATAGGTGGATTGTCTAGTCTTGAGATTTTCTGATTATTTTTACTGATTGGAAAAAATGGTAAAAAGAAGCTCCTTTAAATGAAAAGGAGTTAATGTACTAGAGGGAGACTTGGAGGTGAAGATCTTTATGTACACTTTGAGAACTTTTTTGATATAAACTTGGCGGAGAGAGAAATATGGTTTACTATCTTTGTACTAACAAATTGCTTTGTAGCGAACATTTCTATTTCAAATTGTTCTGATTTCAAAAATATTGGTGTTCTCTTTACTTTAATTCATTTTCTTCTAATTTAGATTCATTTTCTTCTATGTTGTTCGTGTACATGTTAAAAAACTGACATTCTGTTTGGACTTGCTTCTCATTAAAAACATTTATAAAAGCAGAGGATTTTGCCAGATATCATTGGGGGCCCGTGTTACCAAGAATCTCTAGAGTAGAATATATTCTAACTTATCATAAATCATAAATTAATATACTATTACTTCGAAACTTACCCTCTCTCCACACCACACACACACACAAATCATAGGCTGATAAATTACATCAGTTGATTCACATCCAATGCTTATAATCTTTTAAGACTGCAAGTTAAGACATGTGGATATAATTATTCATAATAAAAAGAACATAATTTGAGGTTTCGATAAATATTTTGAAAAAGAAAAAAGTTACTTTGAATTCTTAATCTCGAATATCTCAACTAAGATACACTTAACAACTAGATTAGGGACAATTTAACGAAAAAATATATAATAAAAATATGGAAGTAGAATGGGGAATCTTAATTTTCTTTTGTGAGTTCGTAGGGTTTTTTTTGTAGACAACACATGATAAAGAAGTGTTAGACATGCTAAATATTGTGCAAAATGTATTTTCTTTTGACAGAATATCTTACTGCTTTGACAGAATACCTTGAGCTGGCAAGCTCAGTCGATAGTTTTCTTCTCACACTTATAAGAAAAAAAAATTAGAAGCTTATGATAAGGGGAAATGTGTTATCACACCATTTTATGTCACTCCTAAATCACGACGGGCCCAAACCAGCCTGGCTTGTCGTACAACACTCTAGCCGACGCCTCGCACCCTTTTTTCCCGTCGGTCTTCTCTTCTTCGACTCGACGACGTCTCCTGCCCTCCTGTGTGCATATGTGTTGTTTGCTAACTTCCTTCCGATATTTATCAAATCTATATAATGTTTTTATTATTATTATTATTATATATATATATATATATATATATATATATATATATATATATATTTGTGTGTGTGTGTGTGTAAATATATATTGTTATACTTATATCACATTTATATACTTTTGTGTCATATCCATATATTTTATATGAATTATATACTATTATATCACATCCATATACTGATTATGGAGTGATAACAGGAGCGAGAATCAAGCTCCTCACGTGACGTTGTGATTAAGGAGTGATAATGAGGCTAACGTCGTCATGCAAACGGCATACTCCAAGCCGTCGTGATATATCAGTTTGCTCTGATAACTATAGTACGGAGTTCTAACCAATACTAGTACAATAACAAAATCTGCTATGCTTACTGTCAATCATGAAAATTGGTTTACCAAAAAAGAGAAGAAAACTAACCAGATGACAAAATGTTGGCATAAATCATGGAAACAACAAGCCGTCTTAGCTCAGCTGGTAGAGCGCACGGCTTTTAACCGTGTGGTCGTGGGTTCGATTCCCACAGACGGCGTTTTTCCCTTCCGCTCCGAAAATAGCAAAATTTTCTAATTTTCGTTATCCATCAAGAATAAAGAAGGAAGCCCACTTAACAAGAAAACTCCCGCAGAAAATCAATACAAAAACGGCCCAAGAGGTAATCATGTTCCAAAGAAGAAAGGCCATTAATGAAAAGTACTTGTTTCATTTTATAGTTATTATTTATCTATTTTCTGTTCCCAAAATCTTAACCTTCTAAGATGATCACTAGTTTTAATTTGATGGCGTAACACATTATATGACTGATTTAATTGAATCAGGATCCGCAAAAAAAAAGAGATTAGAAGCCATCAGACTATATGATATATTATTTTCTTAATTTTAAATATCAATTTTATGATAAGTAATATATCTAATATGGTTAATTCATATAAATAACTATTTCTGTAATTTTAACGCATTGTTTCCATCAAAATATGTATCAATTTAAATAAATATATACTATTACAAGATAATATATTACTAGCATTTAGAAATATGCACTAAAGCCTAACCATTTTTTTTTTAATTTGGAGAGGGCTTATTATCCCTCATCCAAATATTTTTTCAATATTTATAAAATATTTACATACAAACCAAAAAATCATTTCTTAAACATAAAGCAAAAGAAAAGAAAATATGGGCTTGATAAATCCTTGATTTTAAAATCCGAAAAGCTGAATCCCAATTTTCTAAATTCTAAGTAGTCAAAATCTTGGATTGTTGGGTATTGACTAGGTCATCTTCAGACCACTTGGCTTCTACTACATGCCACACTGCCTTCTCTCTCCTCCTCCTCCTATCACCATCTCTCGGAGCGCCGCCACTGTTAGAGCTCCAGCTCTCTTGCTTCTCTCAAATCAGTTGAATCCCCTCTACTAGCACCTTTTGTTGCACGGATACGGGTATCATAACCGACACGATACGGTAATACGGCAAACTAACCGGTCTCACAAACCAATCTCCAAGCGATCTCCAAACGAACCGATTCTCCAAACAAAACCACGGTTTCAACCCGAATCACAAAGACGCCGCACTTCGTTTCATCCTCTACTGGTATCCACACGAACAACCCCTTTGAATGGATAGAGAACGATATATGCTAGTATTCGTTCTTCATTTTTCTCACAGAAATAACAAGATAAGGTTTTTTCAGATTTTTCTCTCTTTTTGTCTCACAATAATTGGACGAAATTAATATACCTTTTTCTATCATTTTTTCTTTGGGGTGTCTCTTGTGTCTATATAGTCCATAAGTTTCATATTCTATGTGCATGGTGATGGTTTTATGCCCTAGACCAAAGTGTTTGTGACCTAGATGATGGATTATAATAACAAATATAATATTTATTCTAAGATATTTCATATAATATGTGCGTATAGGTTATTTTAATATAATTAAAATAGATCATAAATCTGAAATTCAGCTTTATGTCATCAAAGTGCGTGACTTTGATAGTAAAACTATAAAGTGTTATGAATGCTATTCTAAATCGTCCCTGATCATTTATAGGATATTTGTGGAGACAAATATACTTGCAGATACATATAAATATATATTTATATACAAGCTATAAATGTACACCAGTATATTAGTTGATTGATGATCATGTTTTACTGATCATTGATAAATAGTTATCAAGTCATTAACATAGGTATATATTAGAGACCATATACTGGACTAACACGCCATAAGAATGCTGCATGTTTTATGTCATTAGCGATTCTTGTAACATAAAGTACTTATAGTTCTTTGACCTGAGATTGTCTCGGTTCCCAACATGAGTAATTTTATACTTTAACATAATCTAACACTTCCTTTAACCGGGTAGTCATAACGGTTATGATTACGTATTTAATGAATCATGTAGAGGGATGAGTGCAATCAAGACGGGATTTGTTCCTCTCATAAATGAGAGAGATATCTTTAGGTCTCTTGATGAATTGAACTGAAGAAATGTATGGCCATACTCAAATGAATTAATAAGAATTATTAATGTCATTTGTTCTTGTTCAGTTTAATTTGGAATCAAGATATATTATTCGATCAATATAAGGATGACGTATTACATGCCTTATGATCGTTATAAATATCGTGTGACAAAGGCACTAAATACATGATTGTTGATTAGGTAATTCGGATCACCGATATTCACTTAAATTGGGAAGTCATGGTGGCTTGTTAGAGTCCGCTCATGATTTATAGACTGTTAAGTCTATTGCAAACATTAAGTGAACCTACAAGGTCACACACAAAGAACAAACTGAAACGGGCACAGAAAATCCTAGTGACTTATATGATGAGTTGCATAAGAATGTCACAAAATATATTGTCATCTTATGTGATAAGATGTGATATATATGTATATAAAGACTATGAGCACAAAAGATCATGTAATTGAGAAGAGTGTAGATGATGGCAGCATATGGATAATGATGAGTGATATCATACACATCTTTTAGTGTGAAAAGACACGACTCTTCACCTCTATATAAGGGCATAGAGAGCTCTAAATTCACAACACAACACATCATTCTCTCTCTCATTATTTCACATTCTCTTTTGTGAGACAAAAGAGAGAAAATATACTTTCTGACAAAATAAAATATGAGAGATATTATACATCTTTTGTGAGACAAAATAAAAAGAAGAAAAAAAATAGTTTTCTTATGCAAGAGAAGAACAAGCTACTAGCATATATATTGTTCTTCTTCCCGTTTTAAGAAGTTTGTTCGTGTGGATACCGGTAGAGGCGTTCGTACTTTCGGCGCTTGTGATCTATTCGCCTAAGAAGATGAGAACGGGTTGTTGAGAGTTCCGGTGGAGACCGATTGTGTGTGCGGTAGATGACTTCCGCACGATCCGACCTAGATGGCTTAGACGGACGGAAAATCGGTTAGTACGGTAACCGGTTTAGAGGCGCATGGACAACACGCATGGTTTGAGCGTCATGGATTAAGCGTAATCCAAAAGGTATATTTAAGATTTATTTCTTTGATTTAACCAATATGCACGGATCCTCGGATTGGTTTTGGATGAAATTTTTATTTTCCGCTGCGTTGTGCACGTCCGAAACCCAACACATGGTAACTATGTAACCATATATGCAACACATCTTATCATACAAGATGTATGATTGGATGTGTCACTTGACTATGTAGCTCTTTATACAACTTATCACATAAGTTATGATTTTTCTGTGTACATCTCAATAGTTGTTCTTTGTGTGTGACCCTGTAGGTTTACTTAATGTTGGCAATAATCACAACGGTTTATAAATCATGAGTGACCTTTAGCAAGACATCATGATTATCCAAATTAAGCAAGTATGGATGATTCGATCAAACCTAATTTATGTTCATGCATTGTATCCCTTTGTTACACGATATCTATATCGTCCATAAGGCATGGTATGTGTCAACCTTAATTAATTGACACCGAATTTGATTGAACATGAATTGACATTAATAACTCCTTATTAATTGACTCGAGCACGGCCGTGCATTTCTTCAATCAAATCATCAAGAGGCCTAAAGATATCTCTCTCAATTTATGAGAGGAACAAATCCTGTCTTAATTAAATTCTTTTCTCTGCATAATTCATTATATATCTAATTATAATCTTTATGACCGCCCGGTTAAAGACGATGTGAGATTATATTAAAGTATAAAATTTCTCATGTAGGAAACTAAGATAATCTCAAGTCTAAGGATTACAGTTACATTCTTTACTGAGAATAACTAATGTCACAAATCATGTAGTATTCTCATAGTGGGTTAATTCAGTATATGGTCTTCAACATATACTTACGTTAATGACTTATTAACTCTTATTCATGATCAGTAAAACGTGACCATCAGTCAACTAAAATATTGATGTACATTTATAGCTTTTCATAAAGTATGTTTGTCTCACAAACATCCTATGAATGATCAGGGACGGTTTAGAATATCATTCATAATACTTTATAGTTTTACTATCAAAGTCACATTGATGATATAAAGCTGAATATTATATTCAAAGTTCATTTTAGTAATAAGAATAAAATAACCAATACGCATTTATTATATAAAATATCTCTAAATAAACACAATGTTTGTTTAACACAATCCATACATCTAGGTCACAAATATATTGACATAGAGCATAGTACTAACAATATCCGGTATTATTTTAAAATAAAATATTATGATATGCCACGTGGCGTGTTCGATACGGTATCCGAATATCCGATACATGTATAAGTAGGTATCCGATACATGTATATTTCTCTCGACTTCACTAGTATTTCGATAGACAATAGCAAAAGGATATGTAGATCTTACCTCATTGAGCTCCTATTTGAGCAGAAACCAGTGATGCTCTATAAAAATATTTTCCATTTAAGTGTTCAGCTGATTCAAGATCTCTACAACAGATGTAGAATTAATTTTTATGTTTTTGAACTAATTGACACTCAAAACAACTAAAAAATGCTGACATACCAGATAAGAGTGACAACAAATAGTACAAGATTTTTTAATGACAAAAATAGGGAATTAAAGATAACTTGTGAATCGAGGCAATTACTAATCACTCAATATTCAATTTAATAGATTTAGTTACTAATTTTAAACAATTTTGAGCAAAGAATCACTCAATAAATTGAATTGAGTTCAAGTTCGAGTCTAAACAGTCATTTCAAGTAAATATCACTAAAACTCAACTCAAAACCTAATCTAATCACAAAATAACCATAGTCAAATATTTTAGTGATTAACAAGTCATAAAACAACAAATTTTAATGCTTAATTTCAATAAAAAAAAATTCCCAGCCAAGCAATTTTGAACCGAAACACAAAACAATGAGGTATTAATACTAAACAACACAATTCCATCAAATTAAGAAGTTTTAAAAACAAGATTTCATTCCATTGACTCACAAACACGAATCTTGGAATTTGTCAGGATGTCGGTTACATAAGAACTACTACTACTCAAACATGATCAAGAAAACAAGATTTAGGTCCATTTATTCACTATATACACAGAAATTCAGATCTGGACTCCACAACACAAAACAACAAAAAACAAAGAAAAGGAAGGAAAATAGAGCAAACCAAAGTGAGGAATACAAGTTAGAATCCCTAGAGCTTTCCCTCACTCAAGGTAGAGTGAGTATTCTTCGTCACAACTCGAAACAGCCCACTCTTGATCAAATGAGCCTCAAGCCGCATTTTTTTACTCAAAATTAACTCTCAAAAGTTTTCAAGAACATTAATGGAGGAATGAGGATGATGAGAGAAAGATGAAGAATGGATTGTGTGTGATCTCAATTGGAGTAATTGAGCTCAAATTTTTGGGTTGGGAATTTGGGGGTGGTTATGTACAATGTTGTAATTGGGAGGAAGAAGAAGAGTTGTAAGAAGAGAATGAAGTGATAGTTTTAGGGTTTGTGGAGCTTAAATAGATAATTTAAAGAGGCGTAGAAAGTAGAAACGTCAATTTAACCTTCTAAATGGGTGATGATGTGGCTTGGTTCAATATGGGTCGAAGTTGGATCTAATTGGGTCAAGTTCTGGTCCAAAACTAGGCCTCATGAAGAGATTTTCTGAAATTTTCAGTTTTTTGCAGTTTTCACCTCCAATTTTCGACCATTTTCAAAGGGGTAAAAATAGAAATTCTTATATGTCTTTGTAGAGTATCATGTGTACTTTCATTCCTCAAAATCTTAGAATTAAACTCTAATATTTTTTAGGATTTTCGACCCGTCAACATAGGGACCTACTGCGAATTTCTGGCAAGGTTTCTAAAGCTGAAAATTCATCTTCTTTAATTTTCATGCAATCTTTTCAAAGGCTTTCAATGCTCATTTTTCAAATGTTTTTACACCGGTTTGTAGAGAACTTTGTCTAGTTTCACACGCTGAAAATATGATAAATTATGTGTCTTGGCATCTTGGGTTTCTATGGCTCCAAAGTAGACATCTCGTTACAACTTTCCAATACTTCAAAAAAATTTCAGCTTTTCATTCGGTCGCGAAATTTGGTTTGGCTTGTATGGTTACACTTGTCGATTTGTAAATTTTTTGACACGTTTGAAAACCTTGACAAAGGTCCAACGATGTAGTAGGTAGTAACCGAGTTGACCCTCGGTTTGCGTGAACCAAATGTGTTCGATGAAATACCTGAGTAAACACGTTTAGCTTTCTTTTTTTTGGAGTTTTGAGAGGTTTTGCCTTGTGTAATCTTCTTTTTAGGGTTCTTTGAAGTGTGTGGTGGATTTATAGTTTGAAGAGGTTTTGGTTGAGAGAGATGGTCATCTTTGGCTTATAATTTGTGTGTTTGGTACTTCTTAAGAGTTATAATTTGCAACTAAGTCCTCCAACTTTCTTTCATGCTCTTTTTACCTGCAAAATTACATTAAAAAATAATAAGAGAATTTAAAATGAGTTTTATAAATTTTAAGTAATTTTTATATATTTTATGTGATTTAATGGTGAATTTCATATGACAAAAACCCAAAAAATGTGTATAAAGATACACATTACAAGGATTAGCATAAAAAGAAGATCAAAAGCCATTATACTATATGTTATATTATTTTTAATCCAGACATCAATTTATTATATTTAATATATATAAGAGAAAAGTCCAATTTTGGTCCCTACACTTTTTATTGGTCCAATTTTATTCATTTAACTATTTAATAAGTACATTTTTTGTCATTCCATCCGTTAAGTGCTTATGTGTCCGTTAAACTTGACACATAAGTAATGACATGTCATATACCCTTGACATATATTCCAACGTGTCAATTGCGAGACAAATATTTGAAAAAAAAAAATTTTCTTAATTCCGCTCTTTTCTTAAAATATTAATTTTATTAGAAAATATACTTTTTTGGTGCATGTTTTATTTAAAAAAAAATTAACACATCGTTACTTATATGTCAAAATATATCATTACTTACGCGTCAAATTTAACGGACAAGTAAGTACTTAACAGATGAAAGAACGGTTAATTCATATATAAATAATCTATTTCTGTAATTTCCAAATGCATTTTTCTACCAAAATATGCATCAATTTTAATCAAATAAATACCATCACCGGATAATATATTAGTATTAACATTAACATATAGAAATATGCATATTCAAAAAAACATATACAAACATGCACTAAAGCCCAACCCTATTTCCGGCCCAACATCCCCACCAGCAACTAAAAAGAGAATAAAATCAACGGCCCAGATCAAAACTAATACCAACTCTGAAGATCCACGTCCCAGATCAAAACCCTAATACGTTCTGCTATATATAAAACCCTCTTCTCTCTGCCCCCGCCTCCTTTTTAACCCAACACTCCAAACCCCTCCCTCTCCCCTCAAACCCTAACAAAATGTCGCCCGCCGTCGCCGCCGCGCGTCCCCTTGTCGCCGTGCAAGCCCTAGAAGGCGACATGGCCGTGGAAGGAAAGAACTCCCTGCCCTTACCTGATGTTCTTCGCGCCCCGATCCGCCCTGATGTGGTGCGATCCGTGCACGCTTCGCTGTCCCGCAACAAGCGTCAGCCTTATGCTGTTTCTCGTAAAGCTGGTCATCAGACCTCCGCTGAGTCGTGGGGAACTGGTCGTGCGGTTTCGCGTATTCCTCGTGTTCCTGGCGGCGGTACTCACCGTGCAGGTATGGATTAGAAATGATGTTTGGTTGTTTGGTTTGAGGTTTTGTAGTTTGTTTTGAGAGATGGGTTTTGTCAATTTTTTGTTCCTGTGTGAGATCTATCTTTTGGTTATGTATGAACGTACCTTGGTTTTATCACTTCAACTGGATCATACAGATGGTTTAAATCAAAGTAGATCTACAAAAATAAGACTTTGAAACCATTAAAACTACAAACAAAAAACCCACTTTGTCATTTATTTTTAAATAAAATTATAATATATATGACATAATAATATAGATACCACATTGTTTATTTCCACTAAAAATAAATAAAAGAACCTGAAATAAATAAAAAAACAAGAAATAAATAAATAACATGGTTACCTATACTACTCCATTCTTAATTCATGTCACCAAACACTCATATAATTGACTCATGTATTTCAATATTCACCAACATTTCAGGACAGGGAGCGTTTGGCAACATGTGCCGAGGTGGGCGGATGTTTGCCCCGACTCAAACCTGGCGCAAGTGGCACCGCAGGGTCAACATCCCGCTTCGCCGGTCCGCGCTCGTCTCTGCCCTCGCCGCCTCCGCGGTCCCCGCCCTCGTCATGGCGCGTGGCCACAAAATTGAGTCTGTTCCGGAAATGCCTTTGGTGTTGTCTGATTCTGTTGAAGGTGTTGAGAAGACCTCATCGGCCATTAAGATCTTGAAGCAGGTGGGTTTTGAAATTCATAGAAATCAATTGATAATAATAATAATAATAATAATAATAATAATAATAATAATAATAATAATAATAATAATAATATCTTTATATTAGGATAGAAACATAATAACAATAAATGAGTTGTCAATAAAAATATTATTATTATTACTATTAATATAAGATTATTATTATTATTATTATTATTATTATTCAATATAGTATATCTTAGTACCGATATTTACTGAAAGCTATTACAAGATCTACCTTTTGAAAACATATAATCATACCCTTATTCTACTGCTTCAAATGATTTACACAAATCACCAAAACCAAACTAAATCTACAAAAATAAAGCACTCTCAACCGAATAACAAAAAACAAACATTCATCTGACAGGTTGGTGCGTATCCCGATGCGGAAAAGGCCAAGGATTCTGTCCAGATCCGTTCCGGTGTAGGAAAATCCAGAAACCGCCGTTACATCAACCGTAAAGGCCCCCTCATCATTTACGGAACTGAGGGTTCAAAAATCG
Organism: Juncus inflexus; assembly: GCA_024447665.1. Classification (NCBI taxonomy): domain Eukaryota; kingdom Viridiplantae; phylum Streptophyta; class Magnoliopsida; order Poales; family Juncaceae; genus Juncus; species Juncus inflexus. The sequence continues at coordinate 11,040,437 of JAJHPC010000004.1, forward strand.
TCAAGGCCTTCCGGAACATTCCAGGTGTTGACGTCGCCAATGTCGAGAGGCTGAATCTTTTGAAGTTGGCGCCAGGTGGCCATTTGGGCCGGTTTGTGATCTGGACTAAATCGGCCTTTGAGAAGCTCGATTCAGTTTTTGGCACCTTTGAGAAGCCATCAGAGAAGAAGAAGGGTTTCGTCCTGCCCAGGCCGAAGATGATGAATGCTGACCTGGCGAGGATCATTAACTCTGACGAGGTCCAGGCGGTTGTGAGGCCAATTAACAAGGAGGTCAAGAGGAAGAAGCTGAAGAGGAACCCGCTCAAGAATGTGGATACGTTGCTGAAGTTGAATCCGTATGCTGCTACTGCTAGGAGAATGGCTCTGCTTGCTGAGGCTCAGAGGGTTAAGGCCAAGAAGGAGAAGATCGAGCAGAAGAGGAGCCCTGTTAGCAAGGTAATAATAGTTTCTTTAGGGTTTTAGGTTAACGAGTGGGATAAATTTGCTATTAATTTGACATGTTTGGTTTCATGTACTTTGTAAGGACATGCGCGTGATTAGTCACTTAGTTTGGGACTAGCATTGAACAATTCTTTAAAGTATGGGACCAAACATGTTGAATTAATCGTATAGGGGCTAAATTTCAGTCCTATTAAAGTATGAGGATTAAGGGAGAGGATTTGTTTATCCCTTAAATATTTTGGTTTCTGATGTTTTGATTTTTTTTTTATTAGGAGGAGAAGGCGAAGATTAAGGCAGCAGGAAAGGCTTGGTACAAGACTATGGTTTCAGACTCGGATTATACTGAGTTTGAGTCCTTCTCAAAGTGGCTTGGAGTCACACAGTAAGATTTTAGTGGAGAGTTTGTTAGGAATATTTGAACTTTTTTTTGGTGTCAGGTTTTGTTGAATTTTGTTTGTTTATGGTGTTGTTGCTGAATTGTGTTTGATAAAGCTTGTATTGAGACTTGTTGAGGTTGGTTAGACAGTGTTGGTTTTTTTGATGAGACATTTGTGTTGTGTTGAATATTGGTACTATTTTACTTCATTTTGTTATGTTAAAATGTTGGTATCGGTGGTGCTTTGTTTCTGTGACTGATGCTTGACTTTTGGTTTTGAATTTTGGTTTCGAGTGCTTTTATTTAAGGGTTAGGGTGGTGGGTTTTTAAATATTTTCATGTTTTTGTTATCTTTAAATTGGGATCAAATAGTGCTTCACATTTTGAATTATTGAGGAAGATTGAAGCAGGGTTCGCATAGTAAAATTGAGGTTTTTTTTTTGTTACTGCCTCAATTACTTTCTATTGTTAACTGATTTATCTGTCATCTGAGTAATTCACAAGTGTAGCATGTGAGCGGATATTTCATTAGGGTTTCTAATTTTGACGAGTTCATATGGTGAAACTGCTACATCCAATAATGAGTTATTTGTCGTTTGTATTGTACAAATGAAAGTTTGATCAGAAGTCTTCTAAAATTCTCGCTGTGACATGAACAAGCTAACAATATTCACCATCTCATAATCAAGCATCCTACCAAAAGACGCCCCAATTACCATCAACAGGTGGCGAATAATCATATTTGCACAACCTCTCTCTCTCTCTCTCTCTCTCTCTGTAGAAAGATAATTTTCAATTGTGTAAATCAAGTTAACAAAAGCACTTTGGTTTCAAAAATTCATTAAGAATGCAAATATTTAAATTTAAAACCACTTATTTGACCATCCTGTCATTCTTGATAATTTTGATAATGTGGTTCATTAGAACTATGATAACAAAAATGTATTTGAGATTTACTTTAATTTATATTGAGTGAGTGGAAAAGAAAAGGTAAAGAGGTGGTTGGCAAGTAAGAGTGGTGAAATAAGTTCCCCAGTATGTGACGAAAGAAGAGGGGAGAGAGAAAAAAAGAGATGGGTGAAGCAGTAATTTTTAGGAGAGGAAAAAGAGGAGAGGGGTTAATGTCCATTTAAAATATATAAGAATAGAGGGATATATTAATCAGATAAATTTGTATTTATTAAAATAATTAGGTTTCAGAAAATTAAGATATAATTAATCTGGTAATTTGGTTAAATTTGATATTTTAGAAGTTTGAATTGGTTTAATTTGATATTTTAAAAGTTTGATATAGGTAAATTTGATAATAATTAAACTTCAGAAAGATAAATTTGATATTTTCAATTTTAGAGAAGTAAATTTGACATTTTGAGTTTTTGGAAGAGTATACGTGTTGTTACCCCATCTTTCTATTCTTAATTCACGTTTTTAAGAAAAAAGTACAACATTATTGTATTCGTAGCAAAAGACACATTATATACACAACTAAGAAATCAAATCAATATAAACTATTATTGTTTAAACTCATATAATATACAACAAATAATTCTTTTACATTTTTTAGAGTGGTATTCGAAGCAATATTATTTTATATTGAGATGAGCTAAATGCTAACAAAAAATAATCGAATTACCATTAGAGTTTCAAAAGTTAATTGTAATATAATGAAATACCATTTTCTGAAATAAAACATCTTTTTTCTGTTATTAGTTCCATCCAAGTTTCATGTTTTATTACACATTTTGTTAGTTTCCGCCAATTTCTCATTATTAAAATAAGACTTTAATTCCTTTCATTTGTTAGTTTACTGTTATTGCATAAAATATATCAGCATTTTCTTAAAATAAATTTACAATATTATAACATACAGTTTGTATATAACGTGTTCATTGGTGATGTAATAACCTCTTATATAACAAGAAAGTCTACGCCTTCATCAAGCTTTCATTTTTTTCAAAAAAGAAAAGAAAACCTTCAAAAAAATAAAACTCTGCAAATGATCTGCTTCTTAGTCTTCGTGTTTGTGTAGTTTGGTGAGAAATTTAATTGTTATTAAAAAGAGAATAGAATCTGCAAAATAATGATTTTTTTGGTTAGTTCCATTGACAACGGAAGTAGTCCGCTGTCAACGGACTACTGTGTTGACAACGGAACTGTCCGTTGGTGAAGTTTTCGTCCTGACTTCTTTCTGGCCGAAATCACATACAGTTTGTTGGCAAGGGAATATTTCCGTTGGCAACGGATCAGTAGGAATTTAGCCGTTTGATTTGAAATATTCCTTGATTGCCTTCTGTTTTTGGCAGTCCGTTGGCAACGGAATTGTTCCGTTGGCAACGGAACTGCGGAGTTTCCTTCTGTGAGGGCTGCTCTTTCCTTATTTTAAAAAGAGGGCTGCCTCTCTCAGTTGAGATACGATTTTCCATTGATAAAAAACAGATTTTCTCTCTTCTTAATACTGTTGAATTGATCTAAATCTAAAAGTGAGATTAGTGGAGTTTTGAGCGTGTTGCTCTTGGTTTGTTGAAGTTAAAGAAATCGAGTTTGTAAGTTATTGCTCCATCGATTCGTCAAGTTTGTTGTACGATGAGCGGTGGTTTGAGGTCTGTAAACGATCTATTTGTTAGTGTTTATCGGAGCCGAAAAGCAAGTCCCGGAGAGTAAGCAACTCGTGAACGCTACAAGGGTCGCTAGCGAGTAAACGGGTGGTTAAGGCTTAACGCAACCACCTCGCCAAACTCCCTCATCAGATCGTGTGTTCGGTATCTCTTTACTTTCTATATTTACTTTAATTTCTTGTTCATTTAGTTTCGTTGTTAACTAGAATTTAAATAACCAGCAAATAAAAGTCTAAAACGATAAAAATATAAAACCCTAAGAAATAAGTATAATCTTCACGTTTCCGCATGTTTAGGCCCCTTAACCCTAAACATACAACATCAGATTCCATAATCTTATATAACCCTAAACATACAACATCACATAAACCCTAAACTCCACACCCTAAACCCTAAAATATATTATTTCCATACAACATCACATTCCATAATCGCATATATAACCCTAAAATATATTATTCCCATAATCGCATAATTACAATACTAAGTATAACACACAACATAATTAATCTTTTCAAATTCTTTTCTATTTCTTCAAATCTCTGTCTTTGCATCTTTTCAAATTCTTCAAATCTCTTCTCGAAGCATTGAAGTTGGTACTTGAGGTGGATTGGTGCGAAGGCAATATTGTCACACCAAGCAAAGTCCTCGCAAAGTTGACATTTGTAAAATGCTCGACCATTATTTTTTTGGGTTTTTGCATGAAGCAGCAAACATTTTCTAGCACAACGAGGACACATATACGCATTCTCATCTTCATAACTCCACCCATATTCACCATAATCACCAATATCTACAAATAATATGCGTCAGATTTTTTTTTTTATCATAACTCCACCCATATTCACCCTTATTATTATTATTATTATTATTATTATTATTATTATTATTATTATTATTATTATTATTATTATTATTATTACATCTAATTTTTTTTTTCTGCTACTGTTCATGACCAGCTTCTGGACGAATTTTTTTTTCATATTTTTCGTAAAAAAAGTTCTATTTTGTGGTTAAATCAAACCTAAATCAGTCCATAATTCGTCAAAATTATCTTAAATCAGCCCAAAACAGTCATAAAATAAAAAATCAGGCCAAAAAAAAAAAAAATCTAATTTAGTAATTAATTCAAATTAAAATCCAAAATTAGTCATAAAATTCAGATTTGTGTGTACTGACCTGAATGTAGGAGCTTCATTTGGACCGATTTTGAATTTTCTGAAATCTAGGGTTTTGAGTGGAGAGAGAAGAGGAGGAGGAGAGGGCGCGGTGGCTGGCTGGCGGTGGCTGGCGGCGTGGGCGGCGGCTGGCAGCTGGGGTGCGCAAAGGAGAGAAGAGAGACAGAGAGTCTCAGCGAAGAGAAGGAAGAAGAAAAAGAGAAGAAAGGGAAGAAAAGGAAGAAAAGGAAAGACGGGTGTGCTGACGTGGATTAAAAAATTAAAATATTTGCCATATCACAGCATGCCACAAGCACTAGACTGGTGACTATGCAATTAATTGGATGGAGGCGGCAAGTCGAACAGTTAGAAGAGTTTAGGGGGCTAAAGTGTGCAAAAAAAAGTTTAGGGGCAAGTTGAACAATTTTAAAAAGTTCAGGAGATAAAAGTGAGCTTATTTCTATGTTTAAAAATAGGATCTTAAGGTACAAGGGTCGGGTTATTGGTAATAACCCAGTTTGGCGGGATAAAATATTAGCTGAAATTACATGATTCGGCCGAAGGCGGTCATTCGGAAATTTTCACGATATACCAATGGGCAAAAAGAGTGTTCTATTGGCCCAGTCTTAAAAAAGCGGTAAAAAAAATGTACAAGAGTGCTTTTGTTGCCAAAGAATAAAAAATGAGCATGTCGCATACCCCCAGTATTTTCCAGCCGCTTGAAATTCTGTAAGAGATGTGCGGGAGAAACACAATCGTAGTGGTGGTGGATGGCCTTACTAAATACTCTCATTTTATCGATTAATCTCATCATTCACGGCACCAGTTAGTAGCAAAGGCTTTCTTTGAAAGGATGATGAAGTATCATGGCGTCCCAAGTTCACTCATTAGTGACCGAAACAAAAAATTGACAAGCCAATTTTGAAAGGAATTATTCCAATTAATGGGGTCCAAATAGCATAAAAGTATGGCGTACCACACAAAACCCCACAGTTGAACGAAACAGATTTTCGAAATGGGTGACAAGGTTTATTTGAAATTGCAACCAAATCTATAAATTTCTCTATCTCTCAATAAGGGTTGAAAATTAACTCAAAATATTATGGGCTTTTGAGGTAGAAGAACGAGCGGGAATGTCGGCTTATAGGCTTGAATTAACAATTGGGTCGTTAATTCATCATGTTTTTCATGTCTCACAATTAAAAGGAAAGATTGGTGAAAAGAAGGTTTTTGTGCCACAACTTGCGCTTTTGGGTCTGGATGCGAAGTTGAGAGTAGAGCTTGTGGCCGTCTTAGATAGGTAAATGGTAAAGAAGAATAATGCAGACGATGTGGAGTTATTGAAAGGAAATATGCAATCAAAGATGCATAGCGGAATTAAAAATTTATCTGTTTCTTAACCGAGAATCCATGTATATTGATCAAATTAGAAAAGAAATCAAATTTCATACCTCGGATTTGACAAATCCGGTTAGTAGGGTTTCACGATCTCCTTGCTTCTCCTCATGGATCTAATCAGAAAAGACGCTACGACTCTAGCATCACCCTCTACACGTATCCACACGTGAACCTCTCTCTCGTTGGCAGAGAAATCGGAATTTTTTTTGAATAGTAGCACTATTTATGCAAATAATTAATCAGATAACATTTTTTTCAAAATATTTCGGTAGATAGCACTTTCGCCAGACCCTCTGGCGGAACTGAAGGATTTTTTTTTCTCGATAATCTCGGCCATTTGGCACCCTTAAACACGCTTAATTAATGAAAAATGCTAGTTCCGCCATAGGGTCTGGCGGAACTAGATAAAATTTATTTTTGGCCCAATTTGGACAGTGAAATTGGCCGAAAAATGACAAAAATATAGGTTCCTCCAGATAATTTGGCGGAACCAATGTTAGTCGGTTTAGTAACGGTTTTTTTAACAAAAAACCGATACTAAATATTAAAACTGTATCGGTTTTTATGAAAGAACCGATACTAAATCGGGAAAATCAAAACCATAAACACTTAGTAACGGTTTTTATGAAAGAATCGTTACTAAGTGTTCACGCGCAATTTAGTATCGGTTCTTTCATAAAAACCGTTACTAAATGTTCATTTAGTAACGGTTTTTATGAAAGAACCGTTACGAAGTTTTACGATTTAGTATCGGTTCTTCATAGAAACCATTACTAACTGTTCACGTAGTATCGGTTGTTCTGACAGAACCGTTACCAAGTGATTTAGTATCGGTTCTTTTATAACAACGGTTGCTAAGTGTTTATGGTTCCCGATTTAGTATATAGTTCCGCCAGAGTATCTGGCGGAACTAGACCATTTTTTTTTTTGGGGTCAGTCAGTAAAAAAAAAAAAAAATGTCTAGTTCCGCCAAAGCCTCTGGAGGAACTAGACTATCTTTTTTATTTTTGGGGTCAGTCGGAAAAAAAAAAAATGTCTAGTTCCGCCAGACCCTTTGGCGGAACTAGTTATTTCTAGCTAGAAATAACTGTCTGGCGGAACTAGGCGTTTTTTTTTTACCGACTGACCCCCCCAAAAAAAAAGATGTTCTAGTATCGCCAGATGCTCAGGCGGAACTAGTTATTTCTAGCTAGAAATAACTAGTTCCGCCAGAGGGTCTGGCGGAACTAGACATTTTTTCTTTACTGACTGACCCCAAAAAAAAAAGATGGTCTAGTTCCGCCAGACGCTCAGGCGGAACTAGTTATTTCTAGCTAGAAATAACTAGTTCCGCCAGAGGGTCTGGCGGAACTAGACATTTTTTTTTTACTGACTGACCCCAAAAATAAAAAAGATAGTCTAGTTCCGCCAGATGCTCTGGCGGAACTAGCTAGAATTAACTAGTTCCGCCGGAAGCTTTGGCGGAACTAGAACTTTTTTTTTTTACTGAGTGACCCCAAAAAATAAAAGATGGTCTAGTTCCGCCAGATGCTCTGGCGGAACTAGTTATTTCTAGCTAGAAATAACTAGTTCCGCCAGAGGGTCTGGCGGAACTAGACATTTTTTTTTACTAACTGACCCCAAAAATAAAAAAGATAGTCTAGTTCCGCCAGATGCTCTGGCGGAACTAGCTAGAATTAACTAGTTCCGCCGGAGGCTTTGGCGGAACTAGACATTTTTTTTTACTGACTGACCCCAAAAAAAAAAAGATGGTCTAGTTCCGCCAGATACTAAATCGGGAACCATAAACACTTAGTAACGGTTGTTATGAAAGAACCGATACTAAATCACTTAGTAACGGTTCTGTCAGAAAAACCGATACTACGTGAACAGTTAGTAACGGTTTTTATGAAGAACCGATACTAAATCGTAAAACTTAGTAACGGTTCTTTCATAAAAACCGTTACTAAATGAACATTTAGTAGCGGTTTTTATGAAAGAACCGATACTAAATTGCGCATGAACACTTAGTAACGGTTCTTTCATAAAAACCGTTATTAAGTGTTTATGGTTTTGATTTTCCCGATTTCGTATCGGTTCTTTCATAAAAACCGATACAGTTTTAATATTTAGTATCGATTTTTTGTTAAAAACCGTTACTAAACCGACTAACATTGGTTCCGCCAGATTATCCGGCGGAACCTATATTTTTGTCATTTTTCGGCCAATTTCACCGTCCAAATTGGGCCAAAAATAAATTTTATCTAGTTCCGCCAGACCCTGTGGCGGAACTAGCATTTTTCATTAATTAAGCGTGTTTAAGGGTGCCAAATGGTCGAGATTATCGAGAAAAAAAAAATCCTTAGTTCCGCCAGACCTTCTGGCGGAACTGCTTCAGTCCCGCCAGAGGGTCTGGCGGAAGTGCTATCTACCGAAATATTTTGAAAAAAAATGCTATATGATTAATTATTTGCGTAAATAGTGCTACTATTCCAAAAAATTCGAGAAATCGAGATCTACAAAAATCTGGTTTCTTTTTCCCATTCTCAAAAGGCGGCTAGGGTTTTCTGAATCTTTTGACCTAATTAGACGACCCTTTCATCTATTTATAGCATCTCATTCTTACATATCTTCACTTTCTTTTGATTTTTGATGTCCAACTGAGTTAGTTATATTTGTGTGCGACCCTGTATATATTCATTTAATGCTAGCAATGAACTTCAAGTTTATAAATCATAAGTAGCCTCTAGTATGACGATATGATTACCCAAATTAAATGAATAATACGTGATCATAACCTAAACATCAATTATGTATTTAGTCTCTTTGTTAAACGATATTTATATTGATCATAAAACATTGTTTTATGTCATCCTTAATAAGATCAATTATCTTTCCTGATTTATAATTAGACTGAATAAATTAATAGACATTAACTGCCTAGTGGTAAAAATATTGTTTGAGCACAAGGTTGTCAGAATCGGGATTATATCTTGAATCGCTCAGAGATAGAATTGAATCGGATCGTAAAATCGAACTTAGAATCGTAAGATTCTATGGAAATAAAAATTAGTAAACATATTTGTGAGAAAATAAAAATTAGTGTACTAATAAATTTAAAGTCATCCTCATTAATTCATAACAAAGTCGATATTCGGTTCATTTCTTCTATATATATACACGTAAATGTATAAACTATTGAAGCAATATGTTAAAACTCAAAATTAATAATAAATATTTTATATGTTATAAGTTGATTACAAAGATATTGTACATAATTTTATTTGTAACATAAATAAAAAAATATACTTAATTACTCGGGAGACTAAGGCATAATGACCCACTTGTTATTATTAGGATTTAATTAAAATATTTGAAATATAGAATTTCTTTTTATTTTAGTAGTTATACGTATCTTATGAAATCCGAAATAAGTTATTTTCTGCCTAAATATATTTATTTTGCATTATATTTATATTTCACGACTATCCCATATCATAAACTGTAAGTCCGGTGTAGAATCGTAAAATCGTAATGAAAGTGAAATTCTATAAGATGGTGATTTTTTAATGATTTTGAAAATCTGCTTCACAATTTATTGTGGAAAGTAGTTGATCTCTTCTGGATTTATTACTGAGAGTGCAACAGGGATTGCAACATGTGTGTCTTTTTATTAGAGTTGTCAGATTTCTCTGTATATCTACAGTTTGCAAATCCATTATATTATGAGCACTGTAGCATGACTGTTTATTTGACGGGATCCATAAATAACAGTATATATAATTTATTTTCTAATAACAATATATATAATTTATTTTCTAATAACAGTATATATATATATATATATATATATATATATATATATATATAAAGTGAAAACAATATATAAAAGTGGGAAAACAATATATAAAAGTAAAAAAATAAGAAATACATAAAGAATAAATAACAGTATATTAAATGGCAAAACAATATATAAAATGAGAAAATAGTATATAAAATGAAAAATAACAGTATATCTACAGTGCGTCGCGTTTGCACATTTCCTTTAAACTATTTAGTGTACGGACAACATGACAATTTTATATATTATTTTATTATTTATTAATTATATCTATATATTTAATTAATTTATATAGATATTATAATTTGATATAGGAGATATTAAAAGATTGTTATTATAGATACATAATATATGTTTGTTATCATTTGTTAAATAGTTAGATATTTTAATATGTTGTAAGAATGTATATTTCTACAAGTATCAGATACAGGAAACATGTGTGAAGTATCTATTATTATTTTGGATTAAAATATTAGAATACACTACTTGGCGTATCCGTTAAGGTATTCAAGTATCCGATATGAGTATCGGTATCTGATACGATATGGTTTGATTTTTGAAGTATCCGTGTAATATAAGTTATATCACTATGGCTGTACGACATGAACAATATGAGAAAATATAGATTATTTGCATAGCATTAGAATTCAGTCGTCATCAAGTAGGGATGTCAATGGATAGGGTTCGGGTCGGATTCAGGCAATATCCATATGTGTTTCCAAAAGAGATTATGAAAATCCAAGTGCTGATCCAAATCCATTAGAAAAGCTAAGATCCATATGCGAATTCAAATCCATTAATTTATCGGGTTTCGGATCTAATTTTGGATCTTAATATCAATTTCTTTTTAAGAAAATTACATGAAAAATAATCATTTATAACATAAATAATATAGTCGACATAAAATTTATTTAATATACAATAAAATCATATATAAATTATAATACAATATAAATCATATTATTTGTCATATTTTTATCTTTCATGATAGTTGTTAAAATTTCTAAACTAACATGTGTTTACTATTTATAATTTAATTTATCTGTCATATCATATTTATTATGTTTTGTATCATAGTGATTTGTTATTAATTATTCACATTTTCTTTTTTTTTATTAACATATGAACAGGTTAATCTTTTTAATTTTTAGTGTTAAGCGCAAATTTAGAAAAGAAATTACTGAAAAAAAATCTTGTTCGGCAACAAGCTTGTTGGAACAACTTATTTTATATTTTTTTGCCCCTAAAAAAACTCTGAAAATTTATCAAAAAATAAAAAGTTTAAAAATATTAAAAAAAAAAATACTATTCCGCCATTCTCTTTGGCGGATTTGTGAACAATTTTTTTTTTTTTTTTTTTTTTTTTGCGGAATACACTTAATAATCACTGAAAAATTAAATTTTTAACCTGTTCCGCCACTATCAGTGGCGGAACAATATTTTTTAGCCTAATTAAGATTTTTTAAGAAAAATTAAAAAATATACTATGTTCTGCCACTATCAGTGGCGGAACAACAGATTCTGTTCCGCTAGAGATAGTGGCGAAAATGGTGATTTCTTAATTATTTTCGAAATGATGATATTTGTTTAATTATTTTCTAAAATAGTTGTTTTTAAAAAAAAATCTTGAAAACATGGGCCGGCTTGAAAAACAGCAACAACATTAAAGAGTAAATGATTACTGGCTCATACGAACTGAATGCCTTATAATTATAACGTATTTCATACAAAAGTAATGAACTTCACACTTAGCGTGTTGAAGGGTATAAAAAGGCTAGAGTCATCAAATTATTTGCCATAAATGTACAAATAGTACATGCTGGGCAAATTTCGGATTTTTTTTTAAAATGGCACTATTTACGGAAATAATTAAACAGTTAGCACTCGTTTGGAAAATTTTTGGAAACTAGCACTTCCGCCATCACTGTTGGCGGAACCAAAGTTGGTTCCGCCATCAGTGATAGCGGAACCCATTATACTCCTGTTTGGCGCCCTAAAACCCCATTAATTAGCTAATTAACTGGTTCCGCCATCACCGATGGCGGAACCAGTGTCAGAGATTTTTCGAACAATTTTCCTGCGCGAGAAGTTACTAAAAAAATGATTCCGCCATCACCGATGGCAGAACCATTGTGGCATTTTCGCAATTAACGCTAGGGTTCAGCAGTTTTTTAGCAAAAAAAAAGAAAAAAAAAAAAAGAAAAACACTGGTTGCGCCATCACTAATGGCGGAACCAGTGCCAGTGTTAAAAACGCGGCTGCTCGTTAAAAAAAACATTTCAAAACTGCGGAAAAAACTGCGGAACGGGCGATTTTTGTGGCGATTTTTAGGTCGATTTCGGTAGAATAAGTCGGATTTTGACAAATCGAAAGAAGGGAAAGAAGGAATTAGGAAGAAAAAGAAGAATAAGGTATGATATTATTTGATTTTGAGTTATGATTTGGGATTTTTTCTTGATTGATTAGAACGAAAACTGGGTTGAAATTAGTTTTAATTGAGTGAAATTAGTATGAATTGAACGAAATTAGTAGTACGTGATTGATTTTAGTGGATGAAAATTTATTTTTTTGATTTTTAGGTATGATTTGGGATTTTTTCTTGATTGATTAGAACGAAAATTGCGTTGAAATTAGTTTCAATTGAGTGAAATTAGTATGAATTGAACGAAATTAGTAGTACGTGATTGATTTTAGTGGATGAAAAATTTATTTTTTTGATTTTTAGGTATGATTTGGGATTTTTTCTTGACTGATTAGAACGAAAATTGGGTTGAAATTAGTTTCAATTGAGTGAAATTAGTATGAATTGAACGAAATTAGTAGTACATGATTGATTTTAGTGGATGAAAAATTACTTTTCTTGATTTTTAGTTATGATTTAGAATTTTTTCTTGATTGATTAGAACGAAAATTGGGTTGAAAATTGCGATAATGAAAATGACTCGGAATTTAGGGTTTAGTTGTTTAGAGAAGAAGGGGGTTTATTTATTTATAAAGATGGTAAGAAGTCGAGGCGGATCTAGTAGCCAGGGTGGCCGGGATAAGAGAAAGATGCCTATGGTCGAAGAAGAACCTTCGCGATGTCCTTCGTTAAATGAATTTCAGGACGAACACAGGACAAGATGCTTCAGCGAACCGGACAATGAGACGGCTATTTCACAGAGCGGTTTTCGATACAGGCAGTATGGATCCAGGCAGCATGAACTTGATGTATTGTATTTTAAATTTTCTTCTAAATATGTATTTATTTATTTATGGAAAAAATTTATTTATATTTTGTGGTATTACAGGTGAGATGGGATGATCGGTTCGAGCCTTTTTTCATACATGCATCATTGTTACAAGAGAACCGGATCGGTCATATACCGATCAACGATCTACTGATAACCGCCATGCAGGAACGGTGGAGAAAAGAGATGCATACATTTCATATGCCTCATGGCGAGATGACAATAACCTTGGAAGATGTTTTGTGCATAATGGGGATGCGGGTGGATGGTCAGCCCCTGTGCAAAAATAATTCGGTTATTGACTGGGCGGTTAAAGCCGAAGAGCTACTCGGGAAAAGACCCCCGGAAGAGATGTTCAGAGGAACCGAGAAGAAGAGGAGTAAAATTTTGGTGAGAAAGAAATGGTTGAAGGCGAATTTCAATGTGTGATGTGCGAACACGGTATATGATATATCATAGGTTTCTGGCACTCGCATTGACCTTCGATGATATTTACGCCCCAGGTTTTTCTCGGAATTCCTATACTGCTCCTCGAACGCCGAGCTTGTGTGACCACCTGGTAATTACCTTGGTTTAAATTGAACAAAGTGACGGTATTTATTGTGCGCGCAAACTAATTTTTGAATTATGTGACCAACTGTTTTGTCTGCTACTCCGCTGATGAAATTTGCCTTAAGATGCCGCATGCAGTAACGATGATAACCGTAAGGTGGCTGCCATCTGTCGCCTCTCATTGCACTAAGTATGCCAGCATGCCTATCGGAAATAATACAGTAACTATTATCTCCGATAGCATTACGCAAACATTCAAAGAACCATCCCCATGTTTCATTCTTCTCGCTCTCAACCAAAGCAAAACCTAAAGGAAATAACTGGTCATTTGATTCGGAAGAAATTGCCGTCAGTAATGTTCCTTTGTACTTTCCGGTTAGAAATGTTCCATCTACTGTTATGACAGGTTTGCAGAACTAAAAACCGTGGAGTGATGGCCCAAATGCCCAAAATAATCCTTTGAACTCCAACTCGCCTTCACTGTTGGGAGCATCAGTTTTAAATTGATACAGAGTCCCAGGATTTGTTGATAGTATTGCCGCCATCAGTTCAGGGAGCAAATTATAAACCTCCCTCCAACCCCCAAATAGGAATCGGAACGCGTGTTGCTTTGCGTGCCAAGACTTCCAATATAATATGGTATATCCCACTTTCAATTTAACGGCTTCTATTATTATTATGGGTTTAACACATAAATCCGCTCTAAGCATATCTATAATTAGCCCCCCAACAACCGCACTTGTTAATTGCTTGTGATCTTTTCTAGGTGTTTGATTAATACATACGTGTTGTTGTTTGAATGTTTTAATCTCCCATAAATTATTTCTAGGATTAATCGAAGCGTGTAACCTCCAGCTACATTCTCTACTACATTCTCTACTACCGTTCTCTTTAAGCTTGCATACCACAATATATCTCATTTTATTTGAGTTCGTTACTACTATTTCTCGGTGATTCTTGACACTGTATGCTCTTATGACCGATTGCAATTCTGATTTTGTTTCAAATGTACGTCCCTTGTACAAGATTTTATCATCGTTTTCACTCAAATTCATACCCGATATTACATCATTTTTTGCATATTCCCACATTGAACTATCTTCGAACTCTGCCGCCGGCGCATTGCCGAAAGTCCCCGCACTAACCATCTCACCCTCTTCCGTATATATAAATCCCGTCTGATGGTTCACTGTCTCCCTTTCTTCTTCACCATCTCCATAAATTTCTTCCTTGTCTTCTGACCCCATTTCTGGTTCGTCATCTAATTCATTTTCATCATTATCTATTTCTGGATCTACAGTATTGCTCACACGTGCCAAATCAAATGTCGCACAGAGGTCTTCAACCTCATTTTCGTGATATACTTCATTCAGTACGGGTTCTACTATCTCATTCTCGGATGCATCTGCAATTACATTTGATCTACTACTAGTTCCTATATGAGATTTTTTACTTTGGACGCGATCAACATATATTTCTAATTCCTCGAACCCAACATTTATGACGCGCTCCGCAAAATTATACAATTGTTCATCATTCATAATTTTTATTGACCTATAATGCCAAACGCCTTTCTTAAGGGATGGAAGCTGACCCTGAATTAAAAGAATATCATTGTACGACCAACCGAGATTCGTATAAATTTCGTCACACAGTTTGGCGTAATCTCTATTTCCAATTGTATTTTAAGCCGGTTCATCCGGATCGTAACGGCATCCGTTCGTCGTTTCGATAACAACAACACCATTGTAATATACAAAAATTGGGGAGTTATGTGCCATTTTCTTCTTCCTAATTGTAATATAATTTTAATAACTTAACAACAAATCTATAATAAAATAAACTAATTATTTAAAAAACCAAAATGAAACTATAATAGAATACCTATAATTTTCTTCGTTTTGTTCAACTTGCTTCCTTTTTTCCGTAATTTATCTCTATTTATTTCACTCAAAATCACCTAAAAAATCGTCAGATCTCTTTTTTTTCTTTGTTTTCGCGTTAATTCAGAATGAGGGAGAGAGAGAGAAAGAACCGTAATTTTTTTTGTAGGGGTCGAATAATTGAGCTAGTTCCGCCATCGGTGATGGCGGTATCAGTGTTTTTCTTTTTTTTTTTAATTTTTTTTATACGCAAAACCGTCGAACCCTAGAATTTTTTGCGAAATTGCCACGCTTGTTCCGCCATCGATGATGGCGGAACCAACATCAGTAGCTTCTTGCCCCTTAAAATTTTCGGAAAAATCACTGGCACTAGTTCCGCCATCAGTGATGGCGGAACCAGTGCTTTTCTTTTTTTTTTTTTATTTTTTTTTTGCTAAAAAACTGCTGAACCCTAGCGTTAATTGCGAAAATGCCACATTGGTTCCGCCATCGGTGATAGCGGAACCAATGTCAGCAACTTCTCGCGCAGGAAAATTGTTCGTGTTAGGAACCGAGACGCAACAGCAAACACATAAAGCAAGACGCAAGAACAAAAAGATATTTTTTACGTGGAAGCCCTAAAGGCTAAAAACCATGGCCGCCGGCAATCAAACACTCTCTTAATACTTGGAGGAAAGAGAAATACAATACAATTGTTTGTGGTTGTTGGAATGAATAAAACTCTATCCATACCCCTCCATTTATAGGATAGTCATACCTAATATAAGGAAATAACCCAAGGAATTACTGCCCCAATTAACACCTAATACATGGAAATACAAATATAAGGAAATAAATATATTTCCAATTCCAATTGTCATTTATGGAAATAAGTCATGGAGAGCAAATATGGAGAACTTTCTTTTCTCCTGCCGGGTTTCCTTTTTTACGGTATCTAGAGTTTTCCATAAGTCTCCACACAAAATAATCTTCCACTTGGAGACTTTATAATGACATAAATCCTTTGCATTGAATCCATTCTCCTTTCTCCTGTATCTTCCTTGAGCCCGGCGACATGCTCCCACTGACTCACTCGACCAACCCCACTGAGGTAGCGCACAGCCTCAGCTTGTCGATGGGGACTTCCTTGGTTAACTGTATGGGACCCTGTTTTAGACCGTATAAGCTTTTCTCGAGCTTATACACTAGACCCTCCTTTCCCGGGGTCTCGAAACCTTCAGGCTGCACCATACAGATGTCCTCCTCCAAATCGCCATGGAGAAACGCCGTCTTGACATCCATCTGCTCGAGGTGCAAATCTTCGGCCGCTACAATACTTAATACCGTACGAATGGTTGTTAGCTTCACCACCGGCGAGAATAACTCTGTGTAGTCAACTCCTTCTTTTTGTAGGAATCCCTTTACTACCAATCTCGCCTTGTACCGCTTGCTGTCAACTGGTTCATCCTTTATCCGATAAACTCACTTGTTTTGTAGCGCCTTCTTGCCATCTGGTAACCAGGTCAATACCCAAGTATTGTTCTTTCCGAGAGACTCAATCCCATCTCTCATTGCACGCTCCCACTTGACAGAATCTCCCGTCTCTACCGCCTCATGGTAGTCCTCAGATTCGTCATTTGACCTATCCTTGTAGTAGCGTGACCCATCTTGGACTGAAGCTGGTCCCCACAAATCGTTCTGCACCACGTCTAGCTTCCCTGTCTTGAGTTCTCGTCCGACAGTCAAAAAACTAACCCGTTTTTCCTTGCCGAGCACGCAGTTCTCACAAAAACCGATTTCTACCGCTTTCACCTTGGGTAACAAACCCTTTGAAGCCAGCATTTGCAGTTCTTTGTGACTGATATTACCGAGATGATTATGACAAAATATTGGCTCGGTTGTCGCTCCCGGAACCGCTAACAAATCTCCCTTATTTTCCGTGAGATAAAGGGTTCCTATTTTTGTACCCTTCGCCACAACCATTGTACTCTTTACAATCTTCCACAATCCATTCCCAAACACGGTTTTGTAGCCCTCACTATCCATCTGCCCAATGGATATCAAGTTCTTCTTTAAACCCGGAATATATCGAACTCCCCGCAAAGTCCATCTAAATCCGTTACTCGATTTTATTTGGACATCGCCCATGCCCGATATGCATAGCGGTTTCCCATCCGCTAAGTAAATATTTCCAAATTCTCCAGATTTAAAATTCAAAAACTTATCTTTCTGTAAGGTAGAGTGGAAGGATGCGCCTGAATCCAGAATCCATGACTCGATATGGTTGTCGATGCATAGAACTAAGGCATCGTCTGAATCCTCCTCAGTGGCGGAATTTGCGGAACTTGTTTCCGCCCTTTTCTCCTTTCTTGGGGATTTGCAGTCCCTTTTCATGTGGCCCTTTCTACCACAGTTCTAACACTCCAACTCGCTGCGACCTCTTGACTTGGATCGTCTGTGGTTGTTATTTCTCTGACCTCCATGACTCTGACTCTCCACATTCAAGGCTGAACTCATGGAACCCGAGGTTTCGCTCCGATCCCTTCGCCGAATATCCTCGTTCAGGATGCGGTCTCGTACCTCCTCAAAAGTCAGATCCTCCTTGCTGCCGATAACGTCTACTGTCGTCGACCAGCTTTCCTGCAATGATGACAACAACATAAGAGCCTTCGTCTCTTCACCCAGGTTCAATTTAAACGAGTCTAACTGGTTTGAAATAACCTGAAAAGAGTTCAGATGCTCAGCCACAGATCCGTCTTCTGCCATCTTCAGATAGAAAAGACGGCGCATCAGATGCAGCTTGTTTAATGAAGACGGCTTCTCGTACATGTTGGATAGCGCCTTCATGATTCCAAAACCCGTCGTCTCCTTCGCCACGTTGAACGCCACGTTCTTGTCTAAGGACAATTGTATGTAGCTTAGCGCCTTACGGTTCATCTTCTTCCATGCATCAGCGGTGATCCCTTCTGGCTTCGTTTCGAGTAGCGCATCTTCTAGATCCTTTGGCAGAGCAACGCTTCTGTTTGCATCTTCCAATAACTGAAGTCTCGCCCGTCGAACCGACCCACCGACACCTTGCTCTCGTCCATCGCTCGTCTACGTATCGCCTCCTCGTTCGCACCCAAAGGGAATTTTCTTCGAACCTTGGCTCTGGTACCACTTGTTAGGAACCGAGACGCAACAGCAAACACAGAAAGCAAGACGCAAGAACAAAAAGATATTTTTTACGTGGAAACCCTAAAGGGTAAAAACCACGGCTGCCGGCACTCAAACACTCTCTTAATACGTGGAAGAAAGAGAAATACAATACAATTGTTTGTGGTTGTTGGAATGAATAAAACTCTATCCATACCCTTCCATTTATAGGATAGTCATACCTAATATAAGGAAATAACCTAAGGAATTACTGACCCAATTAACACCTAATATATGAAAATACAAATATAAGGAAATAAATATATTTCCAATTCCAATTGTCATTTATGGAAATAAGTCATGGAGAGCAAATATGGAGAACTTTCTTTTCTCCTGCCGGGTTTCCTTTTTTATGGTATCCAGAGTTTTCCAGAAGTCTCCACACAAAACAGTTCGAAAAATCTCTGGCACTGGTTCCGCCATCGGTGATGGCGGAACCAGTTAATTAGCTAATTAATGGGCTTTTAGGGCGCCAAACAGGGGTATAATGGGTTCCGCCATCATTGATGGCGGAACCAACTTTGGTTCCGCCAACAGTGATGGCGGAAGTGCTAGTTTTCAAAAATTTTCCAAATGAGTGCTAACTGTTTAATTATTTCCGTGAACAGTGCCATTTTGAAAAAAAAAAATCCAAATTTCGACTCAAATGTTTTGTGAGACATTGGAGGATAATCAACAAAAATGTCCAGAAGTCTCATGTTAGGTGATTCTTTTCCCATTTAAAATATCAAATTTCATGTGGTTTTTTTTTTCACTTAATATGACAACAAAATCACCAAAAACTGAAACTAAAGTTCTTTTACAAATTTTTCATGGTTAATTTGATTGTACAAATAATTATGTGAAAGATAAATTCTGATAGATCTTTATCCTGTAACTCTATCCATTCTCTTAACCTCACCAGAAAATAATAATAATTCTTCATTCTCTTATTTGAGGTCCAAATATAAATGATCCCTATTCTATAAGAATAGATGACTGACTCTAAACTTAGTGAATGGCAATATATATTTAATAGGCTCATGTTCACGAAAGGTTTTTCACTAGACTCATATGACCGTCGGCATGAACTACACAAAATTCTAGTCTATGTCTACTATCAATAATATGTCCATCTTGAATCATTATTGGCACGTCCATCATGTATTCAACATTGCATGCATTTAATTTATTTGTACTTTATCAAGCATCTTATGTTTTTGTGCTCAAATTATGATAAAAAGTATTGCAAAATGTGTACATTTTACTTTGTTTCTGAGATGTATTGGGGGAGATTAAGCATCGTAAGACGAAGTATTTTCTGTGTGTTGCAATGATAACCATCAAAAGCTGAATGAGAAACAAGGAAAATGAATAGTTATTTGGTTGCGGTCGAGCCATATGCTGCCGATGTGGTGATCTTGTCTGGTGAGAAGCACACCAACAGAGCGGAGTATTTTTCAATGACGGAGGTGGCCGAAATCCATTGAATTTGGTTTATGCTTATTTAAATTTTTCTTTTGCTTATTTTGGAATAAAAGGGTTAACCTCCATGTACACAATGAAAACATTTAATTATATAAGAGACATGTTGCTTTATATATAATAATATATTGCCACTGGAAATACTGGTTCAAATGATTTTATCAACGAGTCGGGGCTGCTATTTTCATAAAAAAATGATTGGAAAAAATTAATTTTAATCCTTTTTATTTTCTCTTTGAAGCTCATGATAACTTCATGGAGATTGATTATGTAATTTTAGGAAATTTGAAATCTTTGTATAAAAAGGATGAAATTTGAATTCAGTGTTTTCTTAATCAAATATAAATTCTGAAAGGAATGTGTGATGTGGAAAACTTTGATGGATATGTCCTAATAATGTTCTAAATAAAATGTAATGATAGTAACGCCAAGTGAATAATATATACTTTTTATATTTGTTGTTTGTTGTGATATAATCTTTAGGTGAGATGGAGTGAATTATGAGGCAAAGAAATGGTATATTGCGAGAATAAATTGGAAAATTGGCAGGATTTATATGTATTATGATTTATGACTATGATATGTGAGACAAACTATATCAGCTAGCTGGAGAATGGATTTATGTAATCAATGTTTGAAGATACACCCTATCTGTTAGGGAAATGGTAGAGAATATTGATGTAGAAAAATAAAACTCATGAAAGAAATAATGACAAAAAGAGAGAGAAATCATATAATCAACTGAGAGACTATATTGTAAGAATGAAGATACTATTACAATAGCTGGAGACCTTTTTATATAGGAGAGATGCATGACTAATTACCAAAATAAATTGTCTAAATTAAAGATATCATATCTAAATTACCCAAAATATAATGTAATTATAGGAATAATTCACCTCTTTTCGTTGTCTAAATATTCCCTAAATATTTATTTTCGTAGCCTAATCATTCCCTAAATAATATTGCCAAATAGAAAATAGATTATTGAAAGATTTAGAGTCATACATAACACTATCAGTGGTATAAAACTAGAGGTGGCAAATGGGCGGGTTCGGGTCAGGTCATTTCGGGTTCCGGGTCGTTCGGGTCACGGGTCGTTCGGGTCACGGGTAGTTTGGGTCTCGGGTCGCTCGGGTATCGGGTCGATCGGGTCTCGGGTCGTTTGGGTCTCGGGTTGTTCGGGTTATGGGTCAGGCGGGTTCGGGTTACAGGTCAATCGGGTTATGGGTCATTCGGGTTTGTAATTCGGGTCTGTGTTTCGAAAAAGTTTGGTCTGTGTTTTGAGCAATTCAAGTTTGTATATAGATAGACGAAATATCGAAAATTCGACTTAATTTTCATAGTTCCTAAAATTGGAATCAGGATCGAACTCGTTCACTGTCTGTGTAGTGAGAATCGTCCGACTCTGATTGTTGAGGCCTAATAGAATTTCATGAAAAAACATTAAATATTATTTATAAAATATAATTAATAAAATATAATTTGGTTTTATTTATTTTTTATTTAGCACCTGAAGTTGTGGAGGGAGAAGAAATTAGTATTGCCGTAACGCATGAAGGTATTCTAATTTAAAATTTTGTATTTTTAATTTTTTAAGAATAATTTTAATATTATTTAATTATTTTTTATTTCATGTTTCTTTAATTCTAGGCGAAGAAAATTAAGGTGATGATCAAAATATTAAGAATACCTTGTTTTGTAAATCCTAACTTTACCATAATTATTTTTGTGAACTTATAAGTACTTATTAGTAACTATTATTTTGTAGTACTTTTGACTATTATGAGAACATGATGTTTTTGTGAGGTTTGCACAACGATGTAACAGGAACTTGGTTTAGTTTTGTTGTTGACCTGTTTATTGCACGATATTATATAATATTAATTTTGTATGTTGTTATTAGTTATGTGTTATTTATACAAAATGAGTTCACTATAACAAACCAAGTTTTCTATTAAAAAATATTAATTTATTAATGTATTAATAATTTAATATCATAAGATGTGAGAATTAAAAAATCATCATTATACACATAACACATGTAGATATACAACTTTTTCAATGTAAAATTACAGAAAGTCCAATAATTATGGCAAAATCAGCACACAAATATTTAGTTTCATGTTATTCATCTTGCATTACATGTTATTCAGGTTTCGAAAATTTGGCGGGTCATTCGGGTTCGGGTTCGGGTAATTCGGGTTACGGGTCGTTCGGGTTTCGGGTCGTTCGGTATATAATATTATGAATTAAAATAATATATAATAAGACGATATCATATAATATATCTTAAATAATATTATGAATTATTACATCACAAATATCATTATTCCATAGGCAGCGGTGTAATTCTGAAAGTAAAACTTATTTGGGTCACTTTGGGAAATGTTCCTATGTTTTATTTAATGAAATATTTATTTATTTATTTATTTACTTAAAGTATTTGTTTTAATATTTCTAGTACATTGACTAGTCCGATGAAGATTCTCCAAGGTCTTTCAGCTCACAACTGCCTCTTTTCAGCCTACCCCGGGAAATGGCTGCTTCCAATTCCATATATATATATGAGAAAGTCTCGATTTGGTCCACCAAGAAAGAGGAAAGGGGAATAAGTGGATGTGGCTCCTCTCATTCTCATTCTCAATCCAATTTAGTCGGGTGGTCTCGAATAATCCCAATAGGACGTACGTCGAGGTTCCCCGTACACCTCTGACTCAAAAGGCAAATGCTTTGAGCCAGACAGGAAGGACACACAACTGAAAATATATAATAGATAGAGGTCGTTCATGCCTAGGTGCTTCGAAGAAGAATTCCTATCCAACAGCTGTCTACAGTACACCATAAAAGGTACACCACACAACCATGCATGCCTCTTCTCACTTCCGTCCAACGGATCTAGCAACATTGTTCCAACTTCTGACCGGCGGATTAAGTGACAGAGTCTGCGTCTCCACCAGACAATGGCTCACCCAGGCGAGAGGAATAAAGAAATTTAAGAAGTCAAAAAAGAACAATTTGCCTTAATTTTCAAGACATATTTTTTTATTTTTGTGTTTCTCTTTGTTTGCTTAATTATACCTTTGTTCTCTCTAATTTATGTAAATTAGGTTGAATTGGAGATTAATTAAAATAAAAAGAGGGAGAGGGAAAGAAGAAGAAGAAGAAGAAGAAGAAGAAGAAGGAGGAGGAGAAATTCATCAAATGCTGATCAACAAGACCTTTATTTTCGGAAAGTCTCTTTTTTTCCTTGCTAAAATTCATCTAATTAATTAAATTAAATGATTTCTTCTTTTATTTTTTTGTTGATTTAAATCTATGCCTAGTTGATTGATCATGATTGCACTAGACCATGAAATAAATTTGCCCTTCCAATGCAATATCTCTCAAGTTGGTACAAAATTTTGATCAGCTAGGTCCTAAATGTGAGGTACTTAATTATTATTAATGTTGTTTAATTGAGACCTAAAGGAGGTGGATAGGTCTAATTGTGCAGAAGTATGGTTATTTATTGACTTTTGCTTTTACGGATTATGGTTGTATTAATTAACAAAATAGAATAAAGAGATAATAGATCGAATAATAATAATAAATGGAGATAGAAAGATGTCATCAAGAACACGCGATATGTTTACGAAGTTTGGTGAGATGGTTACGTAAGCTGTAACTGCCCGTTCTCGCTAGTGACCCTTGTCACGTTCACAAATGCCTACTCCCCCGATATACCTCTTCGGCTCCTTGTTGCACTAATTCAAATAGTGTTTACAAACTTATGTCAATGACCGTTTTACAAACTTCTAATGATGTCGACAAACTCAACTAGATTTATATAAAGAGACAAAAAAAAAAAGAGAACAAGAAAAAGATGACACACACACACACATCACTGTCGGTCACCGGTCTGCCGCCGCTCCAGCACTGGCCAATCGCCGGTCCACTGACCATCTCTCTCTCTCTTGCAAATTTCATATTTGTAATTTGACTTTTTCCAATGATATCAACCCACAAGCAGCTGGTCTTTCATTTTGGGTGGAGCTAGAAATTGAGTGGTGGATTATTTTAGCCATGTACTCAAAATTTAAAATGTTGGAGAGCGCAATGTATGTGTTTGAGAAAATGCCCAAGAGAATGGTGGCCTCTTAGGCTTCAATTATTCCCACTTGAGACGTAATGACTTAGAATTGTGTGAGATTGAAGTGAAATTTAGTTGAGATATAGGTGTGATTTAGATGAAGCTCAATGAATTGAGGTGTAGTTTGGATGAAATTTGGTAAGATTTAATGATATTGAAGGATTGTTTTTTTGAGTTAAGAGTTAGAATTTGGGTTCGAAGTATGACTTAGAGTTAAAATTAGGCTTATAAATATGAGAATGTTTTATTGTAATTGTTTGTGAGTTATATTTCTTCGTGACCCTTTATGAGTTATGATGAATTATTTACGGAATTAGCGTTTGTATGATCGTAATTATGTGTGAGTTGAATAAATGTGTTTTAATTATCTTTTCTTTTTTACAATTCTTTGAACGAAGTGGTACAAAAATATTTGTGCTATATATGTGCCTCGCACACATCTGGAGGTGGCAAAATCTGATCCGACCCAACCCACCGGAACCCAAACTTGACCCGAAAATCTTGAGAAGTCAACGATCCGAACTCTAACGGCCTGAAACCCGAAATACCCGGAATCCAAATAACCCGAGACCTGAATGATCCGATACTCGAATGGTTAGTAGTATGCCCTAGGCCAATATATTTGAGACCTAGATGTATGGATTGTGTTAAACAAACATTGTGTTTATTTAGAGATATTTTATATAATAAATGTGTATTGGTTATTTTATTCTTATTACTAAAATGAACCTTGAATATGATATTCAGCTTTATATCATCAAAGTATGTGACTTTGATAGTAAAACTATAAAGTATTATGAATGATATTCTAAACCGTCCCTGATCATTCATAAGATGTTTGTGAGACAAACATACTTTATGATAAGCTATAAATGTACATCAGTATGTTAGTTGACTGATGGTCACGTTTTACTGATCATGAATAAGAGTTATTAAGTCATTAACATAAGTATATGTTGGAGACCATATACGGATTGACCCACTATGAGAATACTACATGGTTCGTGTCAGTAGTTATTCTCAGTAAAGAATGTGTCTGTAATCCTTAGACTTGAGATTATCTCAGTTTCCTACATGATAAATTTTATACTTTAGTATAGTCTAACATCGTTTTTAACTGGGCAATCATAAAGATTATAATACGGTATATAATGAATTGTGCGGAGGAAAGAGTTTAATTAAGATAGGATTTGTTCCTCTCATAAATTGAGAGAGATATCTTTAGGCCTCTTGATGATTTGATTGAAGAAACGGACGACCGTGCTCAAGTGAATTAATAAGGAGTTATTAATGTCATTTCATGTTCAATCAAATTTGGTGTCAAGAAATATTTATCGACCAACATAAGGTTGACACATACGATGCCTTATGGGCGATATAGATATCGTGTAACAAAGGGATACAATGCATGACATAAATTAGGTTTGATCGAATTATCTATACTTGCTTAATTTGGGTAATCATGATGTTTTGCTACAGGCCGCACATGATTTATAATCCATTGTGATTATTGCCAACATTAAGTAAACCTACAGGGTCACACACAAAGAACAACTATTGAGAAGTACACAAAAAAATCATCACTTATGTGATAAGTTGTATGGAGAGCTACATAGTCAAGTGACACATCCAATCCTACATCTTATATGATAAGGTGTGTTGCATATATGGTTACATAGTTATCATGTACATAGGATATGAAACTTATGAACTATATAGGCACAAGAGACACCCCAAAATCAGATTAAGGGCATAATATTTTCGTCCAACTTTTGTGAGACAAAGAGGAGAGAAAAATCAGAAAATTATTCTCCTGTTATTTCTGTGAGAGAAATGAAGAATGAATACTAGCATATATCATTCTTTATCCGTTCAAAGGGGTTGTTCGTGTGGATACCGGTAGAGGACGAAGCGAAGTGCGGCGTCTTTGTGATTTGGGTTGAAATCGTGATTTTGTTTGGAAAATCGGTTTGCTTGGAGAATCGGTTCGTTTGAAGATTACTTGGAGATCGGTTTGTGAGACCGATTAGGCGATACATTCAAAGGATCGGTTTGGAAACCGGTTTGGATCGAGCAAAGAAAAGCGTCATCCAAATTCATTTTTGATCATCACGGATTAAGCGTAATCCGAAGGTACAAAATAATGAACTTTTCTTTGATTTAATTGTAATTCACGGATCCTTCTTTTGGGTTACGAATTCGATTTTGTTTCGTTTTTTGTTTTTCCGCTGCGTTATGAATGGTAGAAATCCAACGCGAATCAATACCTGAATTACCCAAACCCGAACCCGAACCTGACCGACCCATTTGGCACCTCTACACACATTCAATGTTCCCCATGAGGCAAACAAAGTTCATGGATTTCTCTAAGCCATACATTCAAATAAAAAAAATAAGAATATAATTTATAATTTATATAGCTGCGCTTCATAATTTTATAAATTGAATAATAGTATTGTTGATCACTAATTAAAATCCATTGATAACCCGAACGTATATCCAAATCATCAACTAACAACTTTAAAAATTAATCCCAATTTTCTTTGTTCTCCACATCATCCACAACCCAAGCAATGGGATACATATGGTTATTACCGTCTCTTACAATCGAGAAAAATATATAAAATTTCATGGGCTCCTTAGAAAATCAACCATCTAATACACTTAAAAATTATTTTTTGCAAGCACCAAAATATATATATTCTCTAAAAATGTGGAACATCCTCCACATTCATTTGTTTCATATTTATCTTAATAGTGCTATCTTTATCTCCTTGATAATGCTTTAGCATAGTCCTAAATCCGTACATATTTCTCGATAAAAGTTCCTAGAATTATTTTTATTATAAGTAATTTTGTCCTTCAGCATTATTCAATGTAATATTAATAGATATGTCTTTTTTGAATGTTTCTTGAATTTTCCTTATTTTTCAACCCAGTTGTGATTTAATTCTTTCATATATCTCAATAAGAAGTGATGCCGTAATTCGACTACACCTAAAAGAAGGTACATACTTGTGCCCATAAAAGAATTTTTTAACAATGAAACACTCGTTTTGATTATCTATGAAGGAAAATAAGGTCTAAGGGCATTCATGCCCGTTACGTACCACTCTAACTCTAGTACTCTCATATTTAATTTCATCCTAACCAAAATTAAGGCGAATTATTGCATAGAACATAATCAATGTATCGAGTTTTTTTTTCCAAATTTCATTTTCGGAACCTTCTTTACTATTGTTTTTCTCGCTACTCTCATCAAAACTACCACACTCACTTGAATGAAAATATTCACTATTCACATATTCAACATCCGATGGTGCAACTTCTTCATAACCATTTCCCCCCTGCTCATCAACATATACATGAACTTGATAGCTTGAATCTATACTCTCCTCTCTTTTACAAACATGCTCTATATATACATTGATATTATTAATATGTTCAAATCATCCATACATTTTCTGGACTCATCATATCACAAAAAGTTTAGGTCATCCTTTAAATATCCATGCTCTATATATACATAGATAGTAACACTTTTATTATATCATACACACCTAATTTCTCATTTCATATATGTATCAAATTACAATAATTATTGATAAAATTATTAGGCAACAATCACATATATTTGTACGTATTTCCTTTTATTATGATATTTCATTACTCTTTTAATTATATTTCCTACTGTGATTCTTCTTCTTGTATAGTTATCTTTCTTAATATGAGAGTTGTAGTCATAAGATATAATTTAGTGAAATGTATTCTTATTTATTCTTTTATCTATATTTTTCTACATGGTATCAGAGCTACAATGGAGGATAAAACTTAAAAAAAAAAGACGTGCCCACGATAGATTTTTGTCACTCCTCTTGGTATCATCCTCTTATTTAGTACGTTTCTCAACATTACTAGACACTGGCAGTCATTTCAAGTTTAAGTTCTCCAGTAATAAGGAGATAGGTGCGGGGGACTCTCTATGAAAAGGGACACGCGGGAAGTAGTGACTAGCATAGGTCATGCTTGAGCTGACTGTGCTAGAAACTTCTTTGCCGATACTCATACATGGTTAAACTTAACCGAGCAAGCAAGTCGGACTTGGGCTCGGGGCATAAGATGGGATAATACACCGTGTATAAGACACTCATTCCATAAAAGGAAAGAGTTGCATATGATGCAATTGGAAAGTGTTCCTACCTAAATAGCTGAGCATTAAGGGTTGCGCCGGAGCGCACTTAATGCTCAATGAAATACGGATCTTGACTCACTATGAAACTTCATTTAATTGAAGATTCCGAAACAATACTACTGAAGGTGATTGGTTTGAAGAAAATACTGGGAGTATAATATAAGAAACACCAAAATAAAACAACCTCGATGAATAAATAATAATGGCACTTTACATTTTAACTTGTAGAATAATGGCAAATAATAACAATTCAACTGGGTTGAATTTGCGATCTATCCTTGAAAAGGATAAGCTCAATGGGATGGGTCTAACATCCTTGACTGGTTTAGAAACCTGAGAATTGTTCACAAGGCTCACAATAAACTGTATGTCATAGAAGAGGCTTACCCAGAGGAACCATAACAGGGAGCCACAAGGGCTGCCGAAGATGCGTATACTAAATACGTCAAAGACGACATGGAGATAGCTTGTCTCATGCTAGCGACCATGACCTTCAAGCTTTAGAAGTAACTGGAGGACATGGGTGCTTACGATATGATCGTAACTCTCAAGGAAATGTTCCAAGAGCAGGCTAGAGTTAAGCGCTACAAAGCTACCGTTTCTCTGACTGACACGAAGATGGTTGACGGTTCATCTGTGAGTGCTCATGTACTCAAGATGAAAAGCTTTCTTGATCAATTGGAGAGACTTGGTTCAGCTATGCCCAGAGAATTGGCGGTTGACATAATTCTCGGGTCGTTGCCTCCTAGTTTTAAGCAATTCATCATGAACTATAATATGCATCAAATAGAGAAATCCATCACCGAGTTGCATGGAATTCTTAAGAACGCACATGAGGACATGAAGACAAATGTTGTCAAAGACGTCTTAATGGTTCACAAGAAGAAGGGTAAGAAGACCGGAAATAAGGGTAAGGGTAAAGGCAAGGTGTTGCCCAAAGCTAAAATCAAGAAAGACAAAGAGGGAGTTTGCTTCCATTGCAACAAGGTTGGCCATTGGAAGAGAAATTGCAAACTCTATCAGGACTAAATCAAGAAGGGTAGTGTGACTACCGCTTCAGGTATTTTTGTTATTGAAACTAATTCACTTGTTCCTAAATCTTGGGTATTGGATACTGGATGTGGTACTCACATTTGTAATGATGTGCATGAACTACAAAGGAGTAGAAGATTAGCTAAGGGCGAAGTCCACCTGCGTGTGGGAAATGGAGCAAGAGTTGTTGCATTAGCCGTAGGAACTTATTTATTGACTTTGCCTAGTGAACTTGTATTAGTACTTAATTATTATTAGTTTGTACCTGCTATGAGCAGAAATATTATTTCTATTTCTAGTCTTGCTTTGGATGGTTATAAATGTGTTATTGAGAATAATAATTGTTCTATCTTAAAGGATAATCTTTTCTATAGAAATGTTCTATTAGAAAGAGGTCTTTATGTGCTAGATCTTAAGAAAGAGAATTATAAGTCCATATATAACATTTACACTAAACGATTTGAACCGAATGACTCAAATACGACATACCTCTAGTACTGTCGCTTAGGCCATATAAATGAGAAACGTATTTCTAAACTCCACTCTCATGGACTTTTAGACTCATTTGATTTGGAATCATTTGAGACGTGCGAGTCTTGTTTACTTGGCAAGATGACTAAGAAACCCTTCACAAAAGTTAGTGAAAGGGTCAATGACTTATTAGAACTCATACATACTGATATATGTGGACAATGAGTACGCAGACTAAAGGTGGGTATCTTTACTTCATAACTTTCATGGACGATTTCAGTAGATATGGTTATGTCTACCTAATGAAGCACAAGTCTGAATCCTTTGAAGTGTTCAAGGAATTTAAGAATGAAGTACAAAATCAACTTGGCAAGAAGATTAAAGCACTTCGATCTGATCGAGGAGGCGAATATCTACATCAAGAATTTGAGGATCATCTCAGAGAATGTGGAATAGTTTCACAACTGACTCCTCCAGGAACTCCTCAGCGGAATGGAGTGTCCGAAAGAAGGAATCGAACCTTATTGGATATGGTTCAATCAATGATGAGTCAAACGAATCTTTCAACGTCTTTCTGGGATTATGCTCCTGAGACAGCTGCATTCATACTGAACAAAATTCCATCAAAGGTGGTTCAAAAGACACCATATGAGATATGGAAGGGGAATAGCCCCAAGTTATCTTTTCTTAAGATTTGGGGATGTGAGGCTTATGTCAAACGTCACGCTTCCGATAAGCTCGGACCCAAATATGATAAGTGTCTGTTCGTGGGATATCTTAAAGAGACAAGAGGATATTACTTTTACCTCCCATCAGAAAACAAATTGTTTGTTGCCCGCAATGGTGCTTTCTAAGAAAGAGAGTTTGTCTCCATGAGAAGAAGTGGGAGTAAAGTACAACTCGAAGAAATTCGAGACTCACCTACAGTTACAGAACTTGTGACGGAAGACCAAACAAGCTCTCAAAGAGTTGGCGAGCTTGAAACACAACAGACTCAACGTAGATCTAGTAGGATTCGTCATGAGCCCGAGAGATACGGATTTCTCGTGTCTAATGATGATGATGTGACATTCATAGATGATGAACCCACATCCTACCAAGATATTATGAAGAGTCCTGACTCTCAAGAAATGGTTAGAGATCATGAGAGCCGAGATGCAATCCATGCAAGACAATCAAGTTAGAAATTTGATTGACCCATCCGAAAGCTTGAAGACCATCAGATGTAAGTGGGTCTTCAAAAAGAAGACTGACATGGATGGAAAGGTACAAACCTACAAAGCAAGGCTTGTGACGAAAGTTTCAAACAAGTTCATGGTATTGACTATGACGAAACTTTCTGACCGGTAGCTTTGCTTAAATCCATCAGAATTCTATTAGCCACAACAACATATTATGACTATGAAATATGGAAAATGGATGTCAAAACAGCTTCCCTAAATGGAAATAGGACCAAGAATGTGCATATGATGCAACCCGAGGGTTTTGTCGATCCTAAGAATTCTGGTAAGGTTTGCAAGCTTCAGAAATCCATATATGGATTGACGCAAGGGTCTTGAAGCTAGAATATTCATTTTGATGAAGTCATCAAAAGTTCTGGATTTACTAAAAGTGAAGGTGAGCCTTGTGTTTACATGAAGTTCAGTGGGAGCATCGTAGTATTCCTGGTGCTTTACGTAGATGACATATTATTCATGGAAAGTGACGTACCAACATTATTGAGCGTCAAAAAATGGTTGGGAGATAATTTCTTGATGAATGACCTAGGAGAAGCCTCCTACGTGATAAGAATAAGGATCTATAGTGATAGAACTAGAAGACTTATAGGTCTGAGTCAAAGTACATACATAGACAAGGTCATGAAACGTTTTAGAATGCAAGAATCCAAGAAAGGATTTTTGCCCTTGTCACATGACGTTTCTCTCAATAAGACACAGTGTCCTACAAATGAGCAGGAACGAAGATGCATGAATAAGATCCCATATGCTTCGGTTATAGGATCTATCATGTATGCCATGATAGATCAGATATCTCATACTCATTGAGCGCCACAAGTAGGTTTCAGTCTAATTCAGGTGAAAGTCATGTTGGGTCTCGGACGTGCATAACGTAGCAGAAAATAAAAATTTCGTCCAAAACCAATCCGAGGATCCGTGCGTATCGGTTAAATCAAAGAAATAAATCTTAATAATACCTTTCGGATTACGCTTAATCCGTGACGCTCAAACCATGCATATTATCCATGCGCCTCTAAACCGGTTACCGTCCTAACCGATTTTACGTCCGTCTAGGTCGGATCGTGCGGAAGTCATCTACCGCACACACAATCGGTCTCCACCAAAACAAACCGTTCTCATCTTCTTAGGCCAAATAGATCACAAGCGCCGAAAGTACGAACGCCTCTACCGGTGTCCACACGAACAAACTTCTTAAAACGGGAAGAAGAACAATATATATGCTAGTAACTTGTTCTCCTCTTGCATAAGAAAACTCTTCTTATTTTATCTCACAAAAGATGTATATAATTTCTCTCATATAATCGCACTCTTTCATTTTTGTCATACAAAAGGAAAACACCCTTTCATAATTTTGTCATACAAATTAGAAAGTATATTTTCTCTCTTTTGTCTCACAAAAGAGAATGAGAAATAATGAGAGAGAGAATGATGTGTTCTCTCGTGAATTTGGAGCCCTCTATGTCCTTATATAGAGGTGAAGAGTCATGTCTCCTCACACTAAAAGATGTGTATGACATCACTCATCATTATACATATGCCATCATCTAGACTCTTCTAGATTACATGATCTTTTGTGCTCATAGTCTTTATATACATATATATCACATCTTATCACATAAGATGACAATATATTTTGTGATATTCTTATGCAACTCATCATATAAGTCGCTAGGATTTTCTGCGCCCGTTTCAGTTTGTTATTTGTGTGTGACCCTGTAGGTTCACTTAATATTGGCAATAGACTTGACAGTCTATAAATCATGAGCGGACTCTAGCAAGCCATCATGACTACCCAATTTAAGTGAATATCGGTGATCCGATTTACCTAATCAACAATCACGTATTTAGTCCCTTTGTCACGCGATATCTATATCGATCATAAGGCATGTAAGACGCCATCCTTATATTAATCGATTAATATTTCTTGATCCCGAATTAAACTGAACAAGAACAAATGATATTAATAACTCTTATTAATTCATTTGAGTATGGCCATACATTTCTTCAGTTCAATTCATCAAGAGGCCTAAAGATATCTCTCTCATTTATGAGAGGAACAAATCCCGTCTTGATTGCACTCATCCCTCTACATGATTCATTGTATACCTAATCATAACCGTTATGACCACCCGGTTAAAGGAAGTGTGGTCAAAGGACTATAAATACTTTATGTTACAAGAATCGCTAATGACGTAAAACATGTAGCATTCTTATGGCGGGTCAGTCCAGTATATGGTCTCTAACATATACCTATGTTAATGACTTGATAACTATTTATCCATGATCAGTAAAACATAATCATCAGTCAACTAACATACTGATGTACATTTATAGCTTGTATATAAATATATATTTATATGTATCTGCAAGTATATTTGTCTCCACAAATATCCTATAAATGACCAGGGACGATTTAGAATAGCATTCATAACACTTTATAGTTTTACTATCAAAGTCACGCACTTTGATGACATAAAGCTGAATTGCATATTCATGGTCTATTTTAATTATATTAAAATAACCTATACGCACATATTATATGAAATATCTTAGAATAAATATTATGTTTGTTATTACAATCCATCATCTAGGTCACAAACACTTTGGCCTAGAGCATAACACCATCAATCTCCCACTTGCACTAGGCCAAATCAACCAAGTATCTCATACTCATTGATATATGTGGTATCGCATACCAGTTGACCTAACATGATCACCATCATTTAAGGGATTGGGTTCTTAAATGGATTATCAAACATTGTCATATGCAAATACTTTGCATATTTTTATGTCCACCATAATCTAAGAAGAATACTTTATCCTTCTCAAGTATATAATCATACTCTTGATTATTATTTAGTGACTTTCACTAAGATTAAACTTATGTGTGCTTATTACACTTAATTCGCATCATATGTAATTATGCTCCCACTGAATTTTTTGTCAACATAAGATTTATCTTTAATTTTTGATAAAACTAAACTGTTTGGTTATTTCATCAAATAATAAATATTCACCTAGAGATGTTTGCTTTAACTCATAAATGAATTTATGCAGCTAGAAAACTCTTTTCAAAATGTTTAGGATAGACAAAACTCTCAAGTTGTATCATATACATACTTTCATATGTTTCTATTAAGATACAACGTCTTGACATCCACTTGCCATCTTTTATAGTCATACTATGAACATATGCCCAAGAAAATTCTGAAATACATAAGCATGATGAGTTGGAAAAATATTATCATAGTCTATACTATGAGTTTAACTTAACCACAAATCATGCATTATATGTTTGCACATTATCCATGTCGGTCTTTCTTTTAAAACCGTATTTCCATCTGATGGATCAATCAAATTCAAAACTTGATTGTCTAACATGGATTTCATCTCAACTTTTAAAGTCTCTAACCATTAGAGCCTTGACTCATCATAGTCTATTAGTAGAATGTGGACTCATCATCTATGAGTATGAAATTTTTATCATTAGACACGAAAAATCTATATTTTTCAGGCCTGCGATAAATTCTAATAGATCTACATGAATACACTTATGTTATATACTCAGACTCTTCAACATCTTGAGAGTCTAGTTGATTAATGACAGACTCAATCACTAGTTGAAATCTGAATTAATTTCCATCCGAGCATTACTGTCAGTATGTGGAATTTGAACTTTTCAAATTTACTCCCACTAATTCTTTTGGAAACACTTCTTCCAAAGAGATATAATTTTCGAGTAACATACACTTTGTTCTCATATTAATTATAGAAGTAATATCCTATACTTTTCTTAGGATATTCCACAATAAGCACTAATCCGATTAGATGCATGATGCTTCAATTAAGTATCATATCCTCAAATCTTGATAAAAGATAATCTGATACACCTACCAGTCCATATCGCATATGGAGTCTTTTATAACTGCTTTAGATGGAATTATATTCAGTATGAACGCAATAAGAGCGTAACCCCGAAAGAAATAGAAGATATATTTGACTCATCATAATCGAACTATATCTAATAAAGTTCGATATAGTTATCATGATGATCAAACACTTGGTTCTCGACTCCTCGATCTCATCAAAGAAATTTGATTTTTTGAAGCCAAGTTTTATTCTCTACTTCATTATTTGTAACTTTTGAACTTTTCAAAATATTCAAATTTCTTGTTTCAATAAAGCGATGAAGTAGTTTTCTCTAGCACCTTCACTCATTGATGAACATACATCACTATGTATGAGAGCCAATAAGTAACTTGCTTTCACCTTAATTTGTGAAAGATGTATATGTCATCTTGTCTAATAAATAAATTACACATGTTTCAAATGATTCAGAATCAAATGAATTTGAATATCCATCTTAATGGATTTAATAAATGTTCATCTTATCTAAGTAGACCAAGCGACAATGCTAGATTTAAATTCTTAATATTAATGTTATAGATAGACTTATAATTATCTTGTTCGATATAACACATAAGGTAATTTTTCTATTGGAACATTTCCAAAGAAAATTGACATTTGTGAATGGTGAAATTATTATTCTCAATAATAAATTAATAATCATTCATAGGTAAACTCGAACTATAGATAAAACAAAATTTATGTCGACATTAAATAACAATTATTTATGTCGGCGATAAGTCCAAAAAGACAATGTAAATAAATGAGTTACTTGAGAAAATATAACAACTTTTGCTACATTTATCACTCATATGTTAACATCATATTTACTCAATAGTCTACAACTTTGTCAGCATATTTTCATAAATGTGTAATTCACATCGTGTATCTAATACACATGATGTGAAATAGACAAGTTAATTTCTATAACAAAAATACTTGAAGTGATAGTCACACTATCCTTTCATTCCCTTTTTCATATCTTCTTGAGAAATTATGGTTTCTTTCAATGAACCAATTCATTACACAAGATACCAACTTCTTACTTAAGGCCGAAGCCCGGACAACACTTTACCATTATCTTTGGGATTACTCTTTACGATTTTTTTTAAGCACGAAAACATCATTGACAACACTTGTCCATGTTCATTTTAAAGATTATAAGCATCTTATGCTATCTGTCCTTCTCAAGGACCTATTGTGAGACATAAATAGATATACTATTCGAATTGAACAATATTCAAAGACTATTATTCTTTAAATATTTCATATAATGGCTCCCACTATTTTTAATCAAATCAATAACCTCAATCGCATTGATTCGGAAATTTTCAATGCATGAAGTTTCATAGTGAGACAAGATCCATATTTCAATTAATTCCTAAGTGAGCTTTGGCTCATCGCCCAGAACTTAACTTATTTAGGCAGGAATAATTCCAATTGTATCTCATACAACTCTTGAACAATATAGGATAAGCATCATATGCCCGACGTATATATCCTATCATATGTCCCGCGCCCAAGTCCGACTTGATAGCCCAGTTAAGTCAAACCATGTCTAATCATCAGCAAAATAGTACCCAACACACTCAGCTTTGGCATGACCTATGTTGGCTCCCATTTCCCGCATTCTCTCCTCCTAAGATTGTCCCTACATACCCAGCTTTGGCATGACCTATGCAGGGTCAATCAGAGTATCGAGAGATTTAGACTTATGGAAGGCACTTCATGACTTAACATTATTTTGAGGGATTTTATTTAATATTATATGTTATTATGCAATATTCAAAGAACATCACATGTACCAATAGAATAAAGATAATAACGATGATATATCATGGCCTTGATCTTTATGAACTAACATAAAGATTTCCTAATATATATTTCATCTCCATGAAATTTTTTTTCTTAGATTGTATATGAAAATCTTATCTCCATGTATAGAAATCAATGAACTCTTTCATCGCCATGATGTGTGGTTAAAAATGAACTTGTCATCTTAATGATGTATTCATGATAGATGATGAACTCCTTCATCTCCATGATGGATGTGTTATGCCTAATGAACTCTTTCATTATATCAACACGTATCAACAAATATATCAAATATAAACATAATCATATTATGTTTCGATTATTTAACCATTTATAAAATATATATATATATATATATATATATATATATATATATATATATAAGGCTTATGAATGCGAATTTGGGGCACGGTCGTCATTGTCAATATTTGACAAGTCAAAAACCAATATTTGATTTGGTCAACATTTGACTCGGTCAACGATCAACATTTGACAAGGTCAACAGTCAATGGACAATATTTTGACCAGGTCATGATCAACTTTTGACCAATTTAATGGTCAACAATCAAGGGGTAAATTAGTGTAGTCAACTGTCAACAATTAACAGTAAATACAGTCAACAGTCAACATAGTCCACAGTCAACACAGTGGGTCAACAGTCAATTGTCAACATGATCAAGATGGTCAACACCTGGTCAACTTTGTCAACACACATTTTTCTACACATTAATACATCATAGGCATCTTTTCATGAATTCAATACATCACATGCAACTTTTCATGAAATAATGCATCACATGCACCATTTCAAAAAGGTAATTCATGGTATGCACCCTTTCATGAAGACATAACTATTCAAGAGGTCGCAACTCTTGCGATTGCACCTTTTCGGTCATACCTCTTAGTTGCGCATGTCGATACCCCCGTTAGTCGCACCTCTTAGTCGCAACCGTTAGTCGCAACCTATTGGACGTGATATTTGGATCATATCCATTGGTCACACCCTTTGGTCGCACCCATTCGTCGCAACCTTATGGATGTGACATTTGGATCGCATCTGTTGATCACATCCTTTAATTGTACCCTTTGGTTGCACTCATTCGTCGCAACCTTATGGACGTGACATTTGGATCGCATCCTTTGGTCGCACCCTTTGGTCGCGTGTTTTGGATGTGACATTTGAATCGCATCCATTGGTCACACCCGTTAGTCGCACCTTTTGGTCGCACCCTTTAGTCGCACCCTTTGGTCGCATCCGTTGGTCGCAACCTTTCGTCGCGTCTTTTGGATGTGACATTTGAATCGCATCCCTTGGTCACACCCGTTAGTCGCACCTTTTGGTCGTACCCTTTAGTCGCATCCGTTGGTCGCAACCTTTCATCGCGTCTTTTGGATGTGACATTTGAATCGCATCCCTTGGTCACACCTTTTGATCGCACCCTTTGGTCGCATCCGTTGGTCGCAACCTTTCGTCGCGTCTTTTGGATGTGACATTTGAATCGCATCCCTTGGTCACACCTTTTGATCGCACCCTTTGGTCGCATCCGTTGGTCGCAACCTTTCGTCGCGTCTTTTGGATGTGACATTTCAATCGCATCCCTTGGTCACACTCGTTAGTCGCACCTTTTGGTCGTACCCTTT
Source organism: Juncus inflexus (assembly GCA_024447665.1). Classification (NCBI taxonomy): domain Eukaryota; kingdom Viridiplantae; phylum Streptophyta; class Magnoliopsida; order Poales; family Juncaceae; genus Juncus; species Juncus inflexus. Next base: position 11,078,976 of record JAJHPC010000004.1, read on the forward strand.
GGTCGCATCCTTATGGATGTAACATTTGGATCGCATCCGTTGGTCACACCCTTTAGTCACACCCTTTGGTCGCAACTCTTGGACTCAACTTTTGAATCGCATTCCTTGGTCGCACCTTTTAGACGCAATCCTTGGTCGTGACCTTTGGATCATATTTTTTGGTCGCAACTATTGGATGCAACACTTGGACGCAACATTTGGATCTAATCCTTGGCGGCAACTTTTGGACACAACTTCTGGATCACATCTATTCATCGCATCTTTTGATCGCATCTCTTGGACATAACTTTTGGATCACATCCTTTGGTCATATTTTTTGGTCGCATTCTTTGGATGCAACTCTTCATTATTCGCATCTTTTCTTTTTAACATAACTTAATCATGCATCACAAACATGTTAGAGTCACAGCCATACATTTTCGTAAATTGCATAAGTTGAGTCGTGGCCAAGCATCAGATGAATAGAAAATATCAAGTATAATTTACTCATATAATTTCGAAAATTATATGTTGTCACGACCATGAGATTGTCTTATGCCAACAAGTTGAACGGCTTTCAACTAAATAATAAGATTACATGAATCATGCCCGAAATGTGGAATTATCTTGCGTGATCAAGTATATCCTTAGTATTTCGTGTAACAATTTAATTTTGATCAGAGTAATCGCAACTCTTGCATTTTGTATAGATCTTTTTCATACACCTTTTATTGACACTCTTGTACGGACTTTTTAGGATAACACCTTTTGGATAATCAATACATCATATGCATTTTTTTTTTTATGAATTCCTAAAATTTCACATCTATTCGTTAAAAATAACTTTTTAACAAATGACAAGTTTTTATGAATTAATCATCATATGAACCCTTTCATAAATATGGTACATCACATGCACCTTTTCAATTACAAATATTCAATACTTGAATACTCTATTTACAAGCCTTATAATTATAAATCAAAATTATAAATGGTATCTTAAATAGTATATATCTCATATATACCGTCTCAATTTAACCGAAATACGTACGTCACTCTGATACCACTGTAGGGTCTCGGACGTGCATAACGCAGTGGAAAATAAAAATTTCGTCCAAAACCAATCCGAGGATCCGTGCGTATCGGTTAAATCAAAGAAATAAATCTTAATAATACCTTTCGGATTACGCTTAATCCGTGACGCTCAAACCATGCATATTATCCATGCGCCTCTAAACCGGTTACCGTCCTAACCGATTTTACATCCGTCTAGGTCGGATCGTGCGGAAGTCATCTACCGCACATACAATCGGTCTCTACCAAAACAAACCGTTCTCATCTTCTTAGGCCAAATAGATCACAAGCGCCGAAAGTACGAACGCCTCTACCGGTGTCCACACGAACAAACTTCTTAAAACGGGAAGAAGAACAATATATATGCTAGTAACTTGTTCTCCTCTTGCATAAGAAAACTCTTCTTATTTTATCTCACAAAAGATGTATATAATTTCTCTCATATAATCGCACTCTTTCATTTTTGTCATACAAAAGGAAAACACCCTTTCATAATTTTGTCATACAAATTAGAAAGTATATTTTCTCTCTTTTGTCTCACAAAAGAGAATGAGAAATAATGAGAGAGAGAATGATGTGTTCTCTCGTGAATTTGGAGCCCTCTATGTCCTTATATAGAGGTGAAGAGTCATGTCTCCTCACACTAAAAGATGTGTATGACATCACTCATCATTATACATATGCCATCATCTAGACTCTTCTAGATTACATGATCTTTTGTGCTCATAGTCTTTATATACACATATATCACATCTTATCACATAAGATGACAATATATTTTGTGATATTCTTATGCAACTCATCATATAAGTCGCTAGGATTTTCTGCGCCCGTTTCAGTTTGTTATTTGTGTGTGACCCTGTAGGTTCACTTAATGTTGGCAATAGACTTGACAGTCTATAAATCATGAGCGGACTCTAGCAAGCCATCATGACTACCCAATTTAAGTGAATATCGGTGATCCGATTTACCTAATCAACAATCACGTATTTAGTCCCTTTGTCACGCGATATCTATATCGATCATAAGGCATGTAAGACGCCATCCTTATATTAATCGATTAATATTTCTTGATCCCGAATTAAACTGAACAAGAACAAATGATATTAATAACTCTTATTAATTCATTTGAGTATGGCCATACATTTCTTCAGTTCAATTCATCAAGAGGCCTAAAGATATCTCTCTCATTTATGAGAGGAACAAATCCCGTCTTGATTGCACTCATCCCTCTACATGATTCATTGTATACCTAATCATAACCGTTATGACCACCCGGTTAAAGACAGTGTTAGATTATATTAAAGTATAAAATTACTCATGTTGGGAACCGAGACAATCTCAGGTCAAAGGACTATAAATACTTTATGTTACAAGAATCGCTAATGACGTAAAACATGTAGCATTCTTATGGCGGGTCAGTCCAGTATATGGTCTCTAACATATACCTATGTTAATGACTTGATAACTATTTATCCATGATCAGTAAAACATAATCATCAGTCAACTAACATACTGATGTACATTTATAGCTTGTATATAAATATATATTTATATGTATCTGCAAGTATATTTGTCTCCACAAATATCCTATAAATGACCAGGGACGATTTAGAATAGCATTCATAACACTTTATAGTTTTACTATCAAAGTCACGCACTTTGATGACATAAAGCTGAATTGCATATTCATGGTCTATTTTAATTATATTAAAATAACCTACACGCACATATTATATGAAATATCTTAGAATAAATATTATGTTTGTTATTACAATCCATCATCTAGGTCACAAACACTTTGGCCTAGAGCATAACACCATCAAGTCATTGGATAGCAGTTAAAAGAATCCTTAAGTACTTACGAAGAACTAAGGACCTGTTCCAAGTCTACGGAGCTATGGAAGACGAGCTCGTTGTAAAGGGTTACACTGACGCAAGCTTCCAGACAGACTCTGACGACTTTGGATCACAATCAGGTTATTTATTTTGCCTAAATGGAAGCGCAGTGACATGAAAGAGTTCCAAGCAATGTAGAAGATTCTTCAACGGAAACAGAGTATATAGCCGCTGCAGAAGCGGCTAAAGAAGTTGTTTGGAAAAAGAACTTTTTGGAGGAGCTAAGAGTAGTTCCGAGCATCTCGGAACTAGTGGAGCTATATTGTGACAACAATGGAGTGATCGCATAAGCAAAGGAACCGAGATCTCACCAAAAGTCCAAGCACATACTGCGATCTCGACCATAGATGCCGAGCGGCGCACTAGTTGTTACGGTTCTAAGGGAAGGAACCACCACCTATTCCGACCGAGGAGAACAAGCCATTCTATAGGGAGATTCCGAAATTGCAGAGCTCTGGTCTGCTTCCATCTAATTAGAGAGATCATAATACAAAGGGGTGACGTTAAAATGTGTAGAGTGCCATCAGACGACAATGTCGCCGATTCATTAACTAAACCACTCCGCAAGCAAAGCATGAGGGTCATGTTAGGTCAATGTGCATAAGATGCTTAGAATTGTCCTAGTCCAAGTGGGAGACTGTAGGATTAGTGCTCTAGCCCAAATGTATTTGTGCTAGGTAATGGATTATGTATTAAGACATTATTATTAATTCAATAAAGGTTGTTTATTATATATCTGTGTATGTGGGTTGTGAATGTAAATCTTATATCAATCAAGAATGACACTTCGGGGTTCACGGCATCAGAATACGTGATTCTGATAGTTGAACTGTGAACCAACGAATGACATTCTAACACTACTACAAAAAAGACCTTTAGTAACTCCACTTTAATAACAGTTTATACGAAAACCGTTACTAAAAGAGGCCAATGGCAGTTTCGAAATTAATTTCTAAACTTTCCATATCGGTTGTAACTCAGAAATAGATGCTAAATGAGACCAGAAAAGATTAAAAAGTTCACAGGAAAAATCTGTAACGGTGTCTTCAAAGAACCGATGCAAAATTTATAATGGCTCGTTGGAGAAACCATTGCTTATAGTGTTAGTGTCAGTTTCGTGAAGAAACCGATGCAACTCTATAACGGTTTCTCCAATAAACCAATGCAAATTTGTAACGGTTCCGTGAAGGAACCGATGCAGAATGTCGTGCCTCCTTTGGTAACAGTTTTTTTGAAAAACCGTTGCAGATGCAGAATTTCTGTTCAGGTTTTGTAACGGTTTTATTTTAAAAACCGTTGCTAATATTTTAGGTTTACTTCCAATGAATTGAAATAAATCAATTCATTGGCCGCCTCTGTTATTTTCTTCTCCAACCAGCAGCGAAGAACGAAGAGAACGAAGGAGTGATCTATTATTTTCTTCTCCAACCAGCGCTGCTCGCCCTCTCTCCTCCTCTGCCTTTCTAAGGTAATATTACATTCTCCAAACTCTTGCTTAAAATAATTTTGGTCTCGGTACCCGTTTGAGATTAATCCAACCCGTTCGAGATTAATCCAATAGGATTAATCTCGAATAGTCTCCGTTTTTGGGACTGCTCTTTGAATATTTTGTCTCATTTAGGATTAGCACACATACGTTAACTGCAATGTAGTCTTTGAGAAGAATTCGGTAGTATTTCTCCTATTGTTCCCACGGGTACGTACGCACGTTGAAATGTGCGGGGAGCTTAGGGGAAGTGCTGCCGAATTTTTCTCAAACATCATATTGCAGTTAACGTATGTATTCTAATGAGACAAAGTATTCAGAGAGTGGGTTAGGATTATTGACCGGCCCGCAGTTTTTATAGTAAATCTAATCACATTAGCTGCTATATAATTTATTTTCTTCAGATGGATCGTAGCAGTTGGATGTATGGGATCAATCGAGACACAATTGAATGTTTGAGAGGCATTGATGAATTTGTGAAATGTGCCATGGAAGATATGAGGCTGAGAGGTGTACGGACACTTCTTTGTCCTTGTCGAGATTGTCAGAACTTGCGAAGATTGCGAAATATCGAAGAAGTTAGAGATCATTTAATTTGTCGTGGATTTAAGGAGCGATATACCCATTGGAAATGGCATGGAGAGAGCGATAATGTTGGGACAAGTACGACTGTATTTGATGTACCCGGTTTGGGTGAATTTATAGAAACTGAAAATATAAAAAATTTAGATCGGGACATTTTTGTAGAAGATGATCAAATGGGGGATGAGAATGAAGAAAATTTAGATATTTCACAGTGTAATGAACATAAAGATGATTTGGATGAAATGATAAATGATGTAGCACAAAATTTCAATGATATTCCTGAAATTTTTGAAAATTTATGTAATGAATCTAACATACCGTTATTTCCCGGTTGCACGAATTTTACAAAAATGTCAGCTGTTTTTAAATTATACAACTTAAAAGCCAAAAATGGATGGAGCGATAAAAGTTTCACATCTTTACTCAAACTGTTAGGAGAAATGCCCCCGGAAAAAAATGAGTTGCCAGATTCAACCTACCGGGCGAAAAAGTTATTGTGTCCTTTGAGTATGTCCATAGAGAAAATTAATGCATGTCCAAATGATTGCATATTATACCGAGGACTGTATCATGATTTGGATAAATGCCCGAAGTGTAATGCTTCACGGTACAATAAGAAGGATGATGAGAGTGATGATCGGAAAAAAATCCGCAGCGAAGGTGTTTTGATATTTGCCAATAATACCTAGGTTCCAGCGGCTTTTCGCAAATCCCAAAGACGCTAAATTGTTACGGTGGCATTACGATTGTCGTAAAGACGATGGAATGCTCAGACACCCCGCTGATTCTCCCGAATGGAGGAACATTGACAGGTTATTCAACGATTTTTGCGGTGATGCTAGAAATTTGAGGTTAGGGCTATGTACGGACGGGATGAATCCTTACGGCAATATGAGTAGTCGTCACAGTACGTGGCCAGTTTTACTATGTGTTTACAATCTCCCTCCATGGTTGTGCATGAAACGACGGTATTTAATGATGCCTTTGTTAATTTCGGGTCCTAAACAGCCGGGTAATGATATAGATGTGTTTTTTGCTCCATTGTTTGAGGAACTTGATAAACTGTGGAGGGACGGAGTGCGTGTATTTGATGCATGGAAGAAAGAATTTTTTACCCTTCATGCCATGATTTTGTGCACGATTAACTATTTCCCCGTATATAGTAACTTTTCGGGTTTCAGGAATAAAGGAGCTAAAGCATGTCCTATTTGCGCGGAAGAAACATGTTCCATACGGTTTCCTAATTGTAAGAAGAATGTGTATATGGGACATCGTAGGTTTCTTCGCCGGAACCACCCTTATCGGCGGAAGAAAGAGGAATTCGACGGCACTGTTGAACTCTGGAATACGCCAATGGCATTAACCGGGAAAGAAGTTTATGAAGAAATAAAGAATGTAAATGTTCAATTTGGAAAGAAATCCGACAAAATCCCGGACGGCCTATGGAAGAAAAGATCTATATTTTGGAATCTTCCATACTGGTCCAATTTGGAGGTTCGGCATTGCTTGGATGGGATGCACATAATTAAGAACATTTGTGAAAGTCTGGTTGAGACTTTGTTGAATATTCAAGGAAAAACAAAAGACAGCGTCAAAGCTAGACAAGATATGGTTATATTGGGGATTCGGCCTGGACTAGCACCTAAGGATGGTGGAAAGCGAATTTTCCTATCTCAGCATGTTTTACTTTATCAAAGCGAGAAAAAATCAGTTTGTTGGAATGCCTGAAGTCCATAAAGGTTCCATTTAGTTATTCATCGAATATCTCCAGAAATGTATCGATTAAAGAATTGAAATTAATTGGTATGAAGTCACATGATTGCCACGTCCTTTTAACCCAGGCTTCTCCCTGTTGCAATTCGAGAAATTCTCCCCCAAAATGTCAAACACTCCATCACTAAATTGTGTTTTTTCTTCAACTCGATTTTCTCCAAAGTGATCGATCCCGGTACATTAGACAAATTACAGGCTGATGTCGTGTTGACCCTCTATGAGCTGGAGATGTATTTTCCGCCCTCATTTTTTGATATCATGGTGCATTTAACTGTTCATTTGGTCAGGGAGATAAAAATGTGTGGGCCAATGTTCTTGCGATACATGTACCCGTTTAAGAGAGCCATGTGTCAACTAAAAGGACTTGTCTGAAGCCGTTCTCATCCTGAAGGTAGCATAGTTGAAGGGTACGTTGCAGAAGAGATAATCGAGTTTTGCACTGATTATCTAGATGGGGTCGAACCTATTGGTCTTCCTATGTCTCGACATGAGGGTAGGCTCCACGGTACCGGTACAATTGGATTCAAACTTGTTAAAGTGGCCCTCGAATTACGAAACAAAGCTCATCTTAAAATCCTGCAACAACTTGCTGTTGTGTCTCCATACGTGGATGAGCACATTGCCGAGTTACGATAGCATAATCCTTCTAAAGAGGAAATCTGGATAACGAACGAGCATAATATTAATTTTGTAAAATGGTTCGCATACAAAGTACAATCCCAGAGATCAGAAAACATCGACGAATCTGTTAAATGGCTGTCTAGCGGTCCCGGAGCAACAGTGTCCACCTATCAAGGTTACGACATGAATGGGTTTATCTGGTATACCAAGCAACAAGATCATAAAAGCACAGTGCAAAATAGTGGAGTGACATTAGTAGCTTTATCAGGTGCTGAAGATACATCAATGTCGTATTATGGTTGGATTGAGGAAATATGGGAACTAGATTATTTCAAATTTCGGATACCCCTATTTATGTGTAAATGGATCGATAATCGCCGTGGAGTCAAAAAAGGCAAAGAAGGATTTCTATCTGTCGACTTTAACAGATTGGGTTATCAACACGACCCTTTTATATTGGCAAAACATGCAAAACAGATTTTTTATGTTGTCGACCCGGCCGATAAAAAATGGCACGTTGTCCTTTCGAGTAAAAGACGAATTGTCGGTATTGGGGATGTCGTGGACGAAGAAGAATACGATCATTTCGACGAAATACCTCCATTTTCCACCAGAATTGAACCCTTACAAGATTAACATAATACGCAGATATCTTATTTGCATTCAGATCATGAAGAAGGTGTGTGGGGAGAACCGTCAAAATCTAAGAAGACTAAATAGTTACGTTTTAATTAAATATATAATTTTCATATGTAATTTTCAAGTGTAATTTTATTTGTAATTTTAATGTGTAATTTTTTTTAAAGTGTGCAATTTTATTTGTAATTTTCATATTTAATTTTCATGTGTGTAATTTTATTTGTAATATTTTCTACTATTAATCTGTAAATTTCGTTATTAACATCATGCATATTTTGATTGCCTATGCATAACTTTAGTATCGGTTCTTTGGAAACAACCGATACAAGGATAAAATTTAGTATCGGTTCTTAATTGAAAACCGTTACTAAGTGCCATGTTTTGATATTCCCGCCCGCTCCAAATTTTAGTATCGGTTATTCCTTGAAAACCGTTACTAAGTGTCATGTTTTGATATTCCCGCCCGCGTTAACATTAGTATCGGTTCTTTCATATAAACCGATATAGAGATCTTGAGTATCGGTTCTTTCCTAAAAACTGATACTGAGACGAACTTTAGTAACGATTTTTTTATTGAAAAACCGTTACTAAATCTCTCGGTTTTGAAATTTTCTTTAAGTACTAAGCCTTTCATTTTGCCGACCTTCAAAACAACAGAGCTCCCCTTTCTCTTCACCCTCCTCTTTCTCTTCTGTTGAATTCGCTGAACCACTCTTCACCATCCTCTTTCTCTCTTCTCTGTCGAGATTCTTATACTGCGAGTATCATTTCTCTCAACAGGTAATAATCTTCTTTATTTCGGTTTTTTTTTTATGGTTTTTAGGTTTTTTTTTTGGTTTTTAGGTTTGCACATAAAGTGTTTGTTGAAATGCTTGAGTGAATTTTAGAGTTTGCAAATGGAGGGATCGGGAAAAAGAGCAAGGACAACATGCGAGAAATTACGCAAGAAGGCACCATCATCTATATACATTGACTTTCAAGACGATGGCACCCCTTCCAGGCCATATGCGGGCAATTTTACAACCTATCTAGCGGTTTTAGCGAGAGATCATGTTCCTTGCACGATTGAGGACTGGAGGCGGGTGGACGTACATCTTAAAGAAACACTATGGAATGAAGTGAAGGTAAACCATAGTTAGTCTCATAATTTTTTATAGGGTTAGTATCATAATTTTTTTTAGAGTTAGTATTATAATTATTTTTTTAGGAGTATTGGAATATCAAGGATGACATTCACAAGAAGAAAATCATCCGCCGCATGGGAGAGGATTGGAAGAGTTGGAAAGGCAGACTTGTGAGGGACTTCATCCGCCGACCGAATCCCAAAAACCCGTGTGATGTATTCAATATCTCAGAGGAAGCATGGGCAGAGTTTTGTCGGCAGAAAGAATCCGATGATTTTAGGGTATTGGATGTTAATTTTGATTTTAACTAATTTATTAAGTAAAAAAATAATATTAAAACTTCATTAATATTATTAATTAAAAATATTTAACAGAAGAAGAGCGCGAAAGGGAAAGAGGCGCAAAAGTGCAACATCCATCCGCACAGACTCGGATCGGCCGGATACAAAGGCATCAATTGGGACAGCAATGAGGTCATTTTGTCGTCTTCGTCCTCGTCGAGAGTTAGTTCAGTTGCTGACTCTCGAAGCTGGAGATGGTTGAGGGCGAGAGCAAAGCCGACAGCCGAGGGTTTTTTGACAGTCCCGAATCCGGTGACTAATGAGGTCCTCCAGCGCGTAGTATGTGAATTAAGTTATTTCGATATAAATTTAAATATAAATTTAATTACATACTCTTTTATTAAAAATTTTGTCACAGGAATTAAAGGTTCAAGAAGCATCTCAAGGTTTATTTAAGTCGGACCGATACAATGACATCTTGAGTGCTTCGATTGGGACACCCAAGCATCCTGGGAGGATACGGGGGCACTCCACATTTGCCACATTGTCAACTGTTTACGGCAAAGGGCCAAGGAGGAAAACTAGTCACGCCGGTTGCATCACCTAGGCGGAATTGGATGACACCTTGAAGATTGCATTGGCTAAACAAGCGGAGGAATTCCATGAGACAATACGGATCATAATTGAAAAAATGAATGATGCCCGCATTTACAAACTTCACCGCAAGGATCTCGTCCCCCGACTCAGGTCAGCTCCAATCTGGTGTCACCACAACAACACCTCCAAGAAATCCAAGTTAAGATTCTTTCTATAAAAGCAAATTATACCATATTTAATTAATTATATTTTCTAATGTGAACACTTTTTTTCAGGGTCCCACTCCATGCAAACTCTCGGTCCAAGGGGATGAGGGTCCGATTTTTGTAGCGCACGGGAGGTTATATCCGTCTGGTCCTGGCGTTGCAATTCACAACAACCCCCTTCTGCCCGATCATGTTAGGGTTTGTATCGATAGCATCGTCGAAGGTCTAGCTTATGTGTGTGTTCCGTGTCCTGTGGACGATACGGAATACATAGGTTAATTAGTCGGAACGTTTGTCGCATGGCCTGCACACTTAGTGGAGCTGCCTGATAGGTATTTTTACTTTTCGCTACTTTACTAATATATACTAGTAAAATTTTTAATTCTACTCAATTTTTTAAATTATTAACTACAGGCCTTAACAGAGAAGAAAGCGGCCCCCCTGAAGAAGAAACAATCTAATAAAGTGCAAAGTGCGTCATCGGCTGTCAAACGGGACCCGATTCTCGACGAGGCAACAGTGCGACTACTTAGTTCCAAATCTCAATGGCTATACACGGTATTGATGAGCCAACCCCCCGACATCTTCAGTTTCGGGATCCAATTCGGTGAAGAGGTGTTCGGAATTAACGTCACTATCGTTCTATTGATTTCTGACATCGTTGATCTCTTTAAGGATGATTGGCTCAACGTCTCGATTCTAGAAATCCTCTGCATGTATGAATTTTCAATAATTTTGTCTTTATTAATATTTTATTTTAGTAAGACCTTGGGGGTTTACATGCAAGGTTTGTGAGCGCTTATGCACGGCATTCGACCAGCACCATTTTTTATTCCTCGATCCATATCATTGCTCAGAAACGAACGTCAGATTCGATCTTAATGCAGTTGTCGGTTATATGGGCGATGTTATGCTTGGTGTTGAAAATCTCGACAGTTTCATCTTTCTGCCTTATATTTCACAGTTAGAATATTTTTTTACAAATAAATATTGTATTTATTCTTTCCGAATTTACCTAACTTTAAAATTTAATATAATTTGTAGGAACCTTTGGATTCTTCTTGTTCTACAAATGTCGAATTTCGTTGTTTACGTCGTGAACCCGACAAATCAAAAAGTAACGGGGTTGCTTATTCAGAATGCATTAAACACGTAAGTAATTTAAAATATTACAACACCTAATTAACACTACTTACTGACTTAATTTAATTGTGTTCCAGAGCGGCACGACGTTTTCGTATGGAAAAGAACATGAAGGGGCAGAATAATTTAAAATATTTAAGGATTCAGGTATTTTCCTTATATGGCCTTTTAATTTTTAATTCCGCGATTATGGGTTTAGGGTTTAGGGGTAACTACTTATTTGTTTTATTTTTAAATTGTAGTGCGTGCCCACAACAACCAGGGGGACGCGAATGCGGTTATTATGTCATGAGAATAATGTATGACATAATTATAAATTACGGCCAGCAAGGCTCTGCTCTTCCAAAAGTATGACCAAAAAATTTACAAATTCATTCGTATTATTTTCTTTCAATTATTTTTTATTTGTTCAACTTCTTACAAATTTTGATTTTCTTTTCTATAGTCGATCAGACCAGATCTATATCCCGAGAAGGATATCGAGGAAGTGAAGGATATGGTTGTCGATTTCATAAACGAAAATATTTGATTTTGGTAGGAATAATTTTTGTATGAATAATTTTTTTGTATGAATATATATAGTGATATTTTTCAGTGGATATGCTTGTTTGATATTTTGGCTAGCAATGTGGGCTAGTCACGAAAATCTGTTGTTTAAAAAAAAATTTATAACATTAGTAACGGTTATTAACATAAAACCGATACTAACTGCATTAATAAATTAAAAAATAATTTTCCCGTAGTTATATTTAGCAACGGTTAGTGTATAAAATCATTGTTAAATTTAAATCTGTAACGGTTCTTTGTCAAGAACCGCTGCTATTTTAGGTATTTTAGGTATTTCTGTAACGGGTTTTAGTAAACAACCGCCGCGCAGTTTAGTATCGGTTATTTAATAAGAACCGATACTAAAGTTTAATGTTTATATCGGTTTCTCCTTGCAAACCGTTGCGAATGTTTGAACGTGTAAGATTTAGCAACGTGGATTTAATAATGGTTATTTAATATGTTTAGTAACATTGCCATAGGTAACGGTTCAAAACTGATATAGAAAAGATTTTAGAATCATTATAAAATACATCTTTTGTAGTAGTGTAAACTGTCCCTAGTGATATGTATGATGTTTATAGAGATAGACATACTTCAGGTAATAAGTTACATATCCACACTAGTATATTCGCAGACTAGATGATCATGTTCTGCTGATCATGGACATAGAGATGTCAAGCCTGGAATATAGGTATGTGTTAATGAACAAGTACTGGACTGGCCACACTATGAGAATATGCATGGTATATGTCATTAGTGATTCTCATATGAATAGTGTACTTATTCCTACGACCTGAGGTCACCATGGATTCCTGTATATGGAACTGCATACTTTAATATGATCCTACGTCATCCGTGATGGGATGATCATTAGGGTCAACATTAGGTATGCACTGAATCATGACGAGGAATGTGAGTGACCAAGATGGGATTTGTTCCTCTAGTCATGATGGAGATATCTCTGGGCCCCCCTGGTGAACTAGGACTGAAGGAAATGCCTGATCATGCTCAAAATGGATTAACATGTGTTGTTAATATCATTTTGTATTTACTCAGTCTAATTCTTGATCAGAAAAGAGACTTTGATCAAACTCAAAAATGACATACTTTCATGCCTTGTGATCAAGACATATATCGTAGAATAAAAAAAATAAGCAAACGTCTATTCAGATAGGTTTATGATCGTTGATTATTTTATTTAACATGAGTAGTCATGACATCAGTATAGAGATTATTCATGGGAGAACTCCTTATTAAATACGGCGGATGTGCAACTCCTTATTAGATGGAAAACTTGTTGTGCAAACATTCTATTTTTAGTTATCTTCTCTCTTCCTATGTTCTGAGGAGAGTTGTATCTCATTTACATCTCAATCCTTCCCATTTTTTTCCACAATTGTCATTCAAATTCATCACCAATAGATCCGAAATCATCACACAATATGGACCATTATGTCGCCCTCTATTGCACTCTTAACTCTCATTACTCTCCATCTTCATCCTCTCTATCCATCGATGAACCCAACCCTAAACCCTAGCTTGAAAGTTTCTTTGTCAATGAACTCAACGTCGCAACACGCCGTCACAAAGATAATACGGAAAACCTTACCTCGTCATTGCTGCAAAATCACCTCGAGAAGTCCAACAGCCCCTTCTATTCCCTGGTACAAGTCCTTATTATACTCACCTTGAATTTGAAAATCTCAGGGTGTATTCTTGGTTAATTAAAGAGGGACTAAATTGAAATTGTGATATTCTTGATTTAAAAAAAAAGGCAATCTGAGCATGGGTTGGAAAAGATATCATCTCTATTTCGTATCTCTACTATGTTGGACTGATTTTGATAATTAGGGCTATTTTTGACTCAGTCAGTTACCCAAATCAGCCTCTATTTCCCCAAATCAGTCATTATTTAGGACTTAATTCCGAATAAGAGAGTAACATTGAGTTTGATTTACTAATCAAGCACACCATCTCTATGGAGGCTATTTTGAGTCTTATTTTCAGAATAAATAAAAAGTATTGATAATATTATTTCTAATGCTCTTTTCTGCTTTTGAATTACTGAATTTGTTTATCATTTAATTAATCTGGAATTTATATCAATTTATTTACTTATTAATTCATTTTATTTTATTTTTTATAGAGATCCCATTAAAGTACATGGACTAATGATGCATTTGTTGGACAAATTTCTCAAAAGCCGAAATGGGTCAGATAGCTTCAGCGTTTGCAATTAAGGCTAAATGAGGGGGATATTTCTGAGTTCATCTCCATTTGGAAATGAGGATTATATTTTAATAACCACACAAATTTTGCCATAAAATATCAAAAAATTTGAGAAAATAAATGACTAAGATTTGACAAAAAAATTGATCAAACGGTGGAGTTAAGTGATGATGTGGCATCTCGAAGAGGCTCAAAAGTAGGTGAAAAATAAGAGGTTGGGGTTAATTAATTAAAAAAATCATAAAGTAAAATTAATCTCTCTGTCACTTCAAAAATTCTTGTAAAATTCTTTAAGTTTAATTAAAATAATTAAAAATTAAAAGATCTCAAAGTTGAAGTAAAAATTATTAGAATGTAAAAATGTGAAAATTTAAAATTTAATTAAATTTTTATAAAATTAGTAATATAACATTTAATTAAAAAAATCTTAAGTTAAAAAAACCTTAAACTTCAATTAATCTCTCACCTAAAAAAATCTTTCAAAAAAATCTTAAAGATATTTTTTTTCTTAAATAAGTTTAAGGAATAATAGAAAGAGATGCTAATTAACATAAGAAATATTAGTTGTGAGAGAAATATTAATAATGTTTAAAATATATTTTAATAAATATGTATGAAAACTAATGTTGTTGACTCATATTTAATGGTAGGTTTTATTGGGTCCTAAATTCGGTATAATGCAGGGGCATTTTTTTTTTTTTTTGCAAATTTCTCATAAAATAAAGAAACATATAAGATGACAGGAATTCATAATGATTTAAAAAAAAAAAGGCAGGGATTCATAATTGAGTCAGCTTGGCAATCCGACTAATCAAGAAATTAGATGGCCCGGCATGTTGTCATTGGATTGCTCATTGTTGACATTGGAATAGCCTCACACATGTAGGTATAGGACGATACAATAGTTTAAAAAAATTAAGATATTGAAGTAAAAACGAATTAGGGTTTCGGGATTTTTGGGCTTAGCTATTGTGTATTGAATTATTGTGTATTGAATGGATTTTGATGTGTCTCTTCCACAGATAAGAGTCCTTTTTTTATAGAGTTGTGAAACTCTAATTTAGGATGTCAATACACAAGATATCCTTCCATACAATACCCTCCAGCTGTGTCCAAATTATGATTTGATCCCCTTCCATGAATAACTCTAATTTAGGATGTGAATACACAAGATATCCTTCCATACAATACCCTCCAGCTGTGTCCAAATTCTGATTTGATCCCCTTTCCATGAATATTTTAATTGATAGTTTCTTTTGTGAGCCAAAGGCACATATAGAAATGAATCTAACATCTTCCACTTACTTGTACCAACTGATTATTTTATACTAGATAGACAATACATAATCTCCACTATCCCTGATCAATTCCATCTTCATGTCACCAGGTTACTCCAGGCATTGGATAGACCCAGCTACAAAATAACTCAAACATTTCTGAGTCTCATCAAGTTAACACGCTTGATGAAATCATCGAACCTGACTCCTTTCATTGAAGGTTCAGCAACCATATCATAAGTTGGAATATAAGTTACCTTGACATTACCTATTTCCACCATATTCTTGATATAGTGATACTCGGTATCTATATGTCGTCTCTGTAGAACTATTGGACCCACTGTTAATCAAAAAAATGACTGGTTGATTATCGAAGTATGCATCAATTGGTCCATTAATAATATCAATGTCAAAATCAGATACAATCTTTTTATCCAAACCTCATGGGTAGCTGTCATACTACATGCAATATACTCCGCCTCATGTGTGTACCGTGCCACACACCCCTGTTTCTTTACTTGATCAAGAAACTGCACTACCTCAAAAAAATAAAGACATGACTAGAGGTTGACTTACGGTCATCTATGTCCCCTCTGAGGTCAGCATCGGAATAACCTAATTAATTCAAGTGAATATGCCTGATAGCAAAGTTTACAACCTTTAGTGCCTTAAGATATTTAAATATCTTTTTAATAATTTTCAGTTGGTTATATCAGGATTACTTCTTCCCCAATATGGTAAGTTAAGTCTGATCTCGTGCACAATATTTCGTACATCAAACTTTTCACTACCTGAGCGTATGGCACACCAAGTCTAAGCTAACCTTCTGAGGGTATTGTGACTTAGATAATTTCTTATCTTTTACTATAGGGGTTGGATCAGGTGTACTATTTTGCATTCCAAATATTTTGAGAATTTGATCCAGATATCTTTCCTGAGACTGACATAATATCTTCTTTTCTCTATCTCTAGTGATTTGAATTCTTAGGATATAAGATGCTTTATCCATGTCTTTCATCTCAAACCTGAAACTATACTCTGATTTGATTTTATCAATTAATTTCAAATCATTTCCATATAGTAGAATATCATCTACATATAAAGATAAAATACAAAAAATGCTCCCACTTTTCAAAGTGTACACACAATTATCCAACTTGTTTACAACAAATCCTAATTGTAAAACAAACTTGTGGGAAGTTAGATATCACAGACGGAAAGACTGTTTCAGACGATTCAAGAACTTCATTTATACACTTTTTTTCTTGGTTCTTTATCTCGAACTCTTCATGCTGCCTCATATATATAACTTCCTTCAAATTATCATTGAGAAATGCATTCTTTACATCAATTTGGTGCAATTTCAAATCTAAATGTCCAACTAAAGCCAACAATATCCTGATAGACACAAACTTTTCCATTGGAGAATATGTCTCCGGATAATCCACATCCTCAAGTTGGATGAATCATTCAGCTACCAACCTAGCCTTATACTTGTTTATCGTACTATCCGGCTTTAGTTGTCTTTAAATATCCATTTATAATCAATCACCTTCCTACCAGCCGAGAGTTCACTTAACTCTCATACTTGATTCTTTACAATCGACTCGATCTCTTCCTTCATGGCATTCAATCATGAATCAGATTACCGTGAATTAATTACATCTGACTAACTCAAACGATCTGACAGATTCTCTACATTCGCACTAAGTGCAATATATGAGATCTCACAATTGTAAACTTTAAACTCATCTAAGTAGGATGACGCATTCCTGATTCTCTTATTTCTCAACACAGGATGACGACTTGGTTGTACAATCTTTACTTGAATGTCCTGAGATTCATCAGTCACTATAGGTTATAATAGATCGTCTTTATAGAAGTCGTCTAAAATCAGTAGAAGTCTATCATCCTCTTTCACTGTTTCTTCTACTTTACCATTTTCAAAGAACTCAGCATCACGACTTTCTATGACCTTCTTGTCCTTAATATTATAGAACCTATAACCTTTTGACTTTTCAGAATAACCAATAAATTTATATTTTACAGTCTTACAGTCTAACTTATTCCTATATTATTGCGGGACCAACACATGCTTTCTATTTTTCCATAATTCATATGGAGTTAACTCTACCATTTAGTTGGTAATCTGTTTAGCACATACGATGTAGCCTTTACCACTTCACCCCAAAAAATCTTATGTAACTTGATTGTGACAATACTCTCTATTACATTTAACGTAAACAAATCATGTCCTAGTTCAAGACATACAACGGGCCAATATCTCATCATGCTTCCCAATTGTCACAGTGTGGACTCCGAACTTCTGTTGTCGATAAAAGTGCACGTCTTAACCCTTTTTGACCAGCATCGGGACGGAGATGAGATTCTACCTCATTCCGATAGCATACAACACATCTATGAGAAATATGTCGAACTTGCCCACATTAAGCTTGTAGTGCCAATAGCCTACATCTTCGCGTATGCGTCATTTCCCATATAGATATGATATTCCTTAGTATTCACAACTTTGACTCCATCTGTCCTTGACATGTCCGCGCTATGTTCTTTCTGGCTCAGAATCGATCCACCACTCATCGGCTATAAGAGAAGAGAAGTTACACTTGGTCACCATGGCCAAGGCCTTGTTACAGGGACTCGCATTGCCTTTCACTGTGAAGTTCTTTTGGAACGGTTGTCTGAATTTGCCCTTCTGATGAAAATTTTCAGTGTTTTCACCACCTTTACCGGCATATGTTTAGTATCTTGTGGGGGTTGCTTGCGACTTATTCAAATCTTTATTATGGACTCCCTTCATGCACTCTTACTGATAGGGCCAACTGATAGGACATATCCTTTATGCTGATATTGTTGATGACGATGCGCAACACCGTCTGTACTGTTGCCCAAGAAGGAGGCAGACTGTTGATAATTGCTAAAAGTTGCATCTTCTCCGAAATTGAAGATCATGCGGCTTCAAGGCCTTTCTCCGTCAACATCATGTTGTGGGCATGGTCAACCATATTAGCACATTCTTTAATATGATAATAGTTATAACACTTATTGCCAATGTCCCACCTTTTAGCTACCTTCTTTTCCGGTTCAGTTATTGTAGTAGGCCAGATGGGCAAGTCCTTTTCTAAACCATAGTCCAAATGATGAATTATCAGGGCATGAGACACCTTCTCGATCCAAGTATCATAATTATTAACGTTCAAGCACTCAATTCGTGCGATTTAGACATTAACAATGTAGTTTACATTTAGAACACAATGGGATCGCCTTCTATAAGCGAGATCTATCTCACCTCCTATCAGAATCAGACAGCCACCCACATAATCGAAAGTCGAGCCCTGATGCCAATGAAGTAAAAATGAATTAGGATTTCAGGATTTTGGGGCTTGGCTATTGGAGGCAGGGATATTGTGTATTGAATGAATATTGGTTTCTCGCTTCCACAAGTAAGAGCCCTCCTTTTATAGAGTCGTGAAACTCTAACCTGGGTGTGAACACACAAGATATTTTTCCATACAATACTCTCGAGCTGCGTTTCAAATTCTGATTTGATCCCCTTTATGTTAATATTGATTTTAATTGATAGTTTCCTTTATGAGACAAAAATACATATAGTACATCAATTGTATATAATAAAATAATATTTTATAACAGCAAAAATAAATAAATAAAATAATATTTTATTAATATTAACTTAGATTATAATAACTTGTAGATGGTTATGCTTATGTTCGATATATATAAGTAAAAGAAATTTTAGAAAAGAAATATCATCCAGCAAACAAAATATTTTAATGGCTCGGAGTAGGAGGTATGTGAAGCTTATTTTGAAATGAAATATTCATGCGAAATTTCTTATTTGTGTGTCTAAATGAGTGTTATTAATGAGTATGGATATCCGATCCAATTGGAGAAAACTTCCAATCTTTGTAGATTTGATAACTCCGATGATTGAAACTGTTACGAATGGAACAATATGTTTGTGAGTTAGAATCTCCATTAGTGTAAATTTATGCAGGCTTTTGCAGAATTAAGACATACAATTATACATATGATATAATCAATCCAAGTGAAAACAAGAAGAAAAATCTGTGCAAAATGAATTGAAATAAAAAATATATTTTACAAATGAGATGAACACAACAAATATGTACAATTTTTTCTTTTTTTCTTTTTTACAAAGGAGAGACTCAATTTTTTTACATAGGAAATTTAAACACATTTTTTGGTTTTTTTCCATTGGAATCTGAATCAACGTCCTTTTCTAGCTTCAGATCTCATCTTGAGAGCTCTACATTCAATGCTACAGAAAGCACTCTCTCCCCTACAATTTATGTACATATAGTTATAATAAACAAATAAACAAAGGCAATTATATTATTCAAAAAAATAAAAACAAAGGCAATTCCGATTAAAGGCCCTACATTATACCTAAATTGGAAACAAACAGTTATTGACACTCTATTCTACATTATGTTTTGATTATTGACACTCTATACTACATTATGTTTTCATTAATTTACTATTAATCTACATTATGGTTGTGAATGAGGTTGCAAACTTCAAAAGTGTTGGGGGTGTTTTCAATTTGCACAAAATGGTCTTCTAAACAGGACGGCATTTGTGTAAACAAGTAATGTGCATTTATTATACAAATGGCCTATGGTCTAAATTCATTTCATATATTACGGAAAAAACAGAGTACTGTGGAATTGGTCCAAGAGGGAATATGACTTGACTTCATAGATATTTTGTAGTCGACTCATCATCGCATTTACAATGTTATTTTATTTTTTAGTAGAAACACAAAATAAGGATTTAATGTTGAGAAGATCTTTTCAGATCTGTGGAAAAAATTAAATAAAACTTCAAGAAAAAAAAAATAAAACCAAGTCTTCTCTACTGTGTGGAATGGAATGAAAGCTAGACAAGGACCATGAGAAAAAAAAAACAGATAATTTGTATGAGGTGCAAATATTTGAGGTCTCAGGTGAGATGTTTTTAATGATATCATGGAAATTTAAACTCAACACAACGAAAATGAACAGTATAATTTGTATGACGTGCAATATTTCAGGTTACGATGTTTTCCTTCAATGAATTAATCATGCCAATTTAAGCTCAGCAGAAGGAAAAAAAATTCAAAATCATATTGATAAGCAAATGATCAGTAAAAATCAAGCGAATATAGTTTATTCCAAAAAGAGAAAGAAATCTATATTTCCAAAATGAAAAACTTAATTGAGATTTAAGTATGTAAAAAACGCACTATAAATCCAAAATGCACAATTTTCCTGACAAATAGGAAATATGTTACAAAAAAATTCCGTTCAATAAAAAAAAGTTATAAAAATACTTGGAACGAAATTTTGCTATCAATAAATGAAGAACAAAAGCAAATATGATACAAAGAAATAAAATACTTCAGGAATCGCAATATATAGTTCAAACGTATGTATCAAATAAATTAAACCTAACCTGTATATATAAATATCTCGCTCTGATCCAAGCGGGCGTCCACAAACCCCACAATTGTACAGAAAATCAAGTGGTTTAGGGATCTCTTCTTCCTTAATCTGGTTACTTGGCTTCTTCATGTTTCCAGTCATCACTGAATCAGAAGACGTTTCGAATTTAATCTCACTATTTTCTTCAGAAATTTCACTCATTGGTTCTTGATATATCTGTCTCTTGCTTGTTGTTCTTGAAAGACTGGATGGCCTCGGCCTTTTTCTGAAAAACCCTTCTGACATAGTAGTCTTCTTGTTTTTCTCTGCTTCTGGAAAATATCTTAGATTGGGGGAAGAAGAAGAAGAAAGCTCTGTTTTTTTCTAGCATCAAGGGTCTCATATAATGTAAATCGGATGTATTGTTTTCATCAGGTGAGTGAATGAATTGAAGGGTCAATGATAGTGTTTGCGATTTTCCGTTTCAAGGAAGAGAGTATTGGAACAAGACTTCCATTTTAATGAAGTTGGAGTAATTTGACATTCACCCCTATAAAACCTCAAAATATCATGTACGCGATTACAAAATGAGAAATATCATGAATGACCTACAAACCATATGAAATATCATGCATATGAAATATCATGCATACAACTACAAACCACACCTATTGTATTTTAAATGAGGGGTGGCGGAAGGGGGATAAAAAATTTCTCTCTGCTAATTAATATTATACAAAAAATTTGAAACCAAAAAGACATAAAAACAAACATATTTCAAAAAAAAATTACTAAAGTATTATCTCATAGTCCTTATAAAGATTCACACATGATAAGAAATAATCTTGTGTATGTCACTGAAGTAGTATTATTTGTTTCTCTTTTATTTATACATGAATAAGTGAGGAAAAGGAGTAACTTGGAATTTTTTCTATAACTTGAAAGGGCATAGATAAAAATCGGCCAAAGAAGTTCGTGTATGATTGAACCCAGCCCTAGTCTTATTGTGCCCATGTCATAAGTGTGGCCTGTGTATGGACTAATACTTTTTAAGCAGTGATTTTTTTTTCATGGTATGTTTTTAAATTTGTTACAATTTGAAAAACAGTAGAAATAATAGTTCATTGATGCCAATAATGCACCCGTCAACTTTAAAAGAGATCTAAATTCGAATCACGATGAGTAAATTTAGCTAAACATTTAGCAAATATAACAATTCATTGATCATAGGTTGCCTCAAGAAAATAATTCATTGATTCGTTGCACAATTGTAAATTAAATTTAGAGGATTCAAACAAGAATACTAGTTACTTGTGTTTAAAAATTCTTAGTTTGGATTTTTACATATATGACCTGAAAACTCAATGATATTATTTGCTTATATACCTAAATTTTTAACTAAATCGATCCGAAGTCGATCTCAGAAATACAATATGAGACTCATAACTTTTTTTCCTTTCTTAGTTAGACCTTCATTTTCATTGAACAAGCAACATTCTGAGATGACCCAACATCAAATATGTCTGTAATATAAATTAAATAAGCAAAACATCTACAGTAGCAAACATAGGTAGGTATATGTCTGAATTAACTATAATTCAGGCGTACAATATTATGTCTATAATATAGATAAACTTTTTTACATGAATTACTTTTATGCTAACTATCATGAGAAATAACAAATACAAAGTCTTATCTCTGATTCTAGAAAAGGTTTTTATTATGCTGTGTTTTATATTTTTTTAACCAAAAATATAACTATTCATTATAATATATTAAAAATAATTAATTATGTAAATTTGTATTTACCTACATTATCTATTTTATTCGCATGTGTTCTTACATAACTCTTCACGAGAACAACTTAAGAACATAGCAACATGAGCTCAAAACAAAAATAACTTTTAAATAGATTTGTTTATGAAGGTTTTAGAAGGATACAAAATTTGATTAAAGATTATTAATGTTTTGAAATCTTGATGAAACGAGGAAAGAGGAAATACTAAATGGCATCTAAAATGGGGAAGCGGATTTGGAATTTTGTCCTATGGGCTAATCTAACCTTTCAATTTTCAATCGTGTGGTATTCAATTCTTGTACAAAATTTTTGTACATGACCACCTGCATTTTTTTTCTAAATTACGAAACAATATAGAAGTTATTAAAACTTTCATGTTTTATTTTAAATATTTATACAAAATAGATATTTTGTATAATATAATAATCATATTGTAATGAATATAGTAAGAAATAACTCAAAATATATGAATAATCAACTAATTTTGGAAAGCTTGGAATGAAATTCTTTCTCAAGCCCATTCTCGCTCCTCTAAAATGGTAAGCACATTGTACTTTTAACGCACCATATTTATCCACTGCATAACTCGGTCTTTATCCTGATGCAATATTAGTCATTTGATCAAATATAGGATGATTTTGATTATTTGCCCATCAAGAATAGATAAAAAGATGTTGCAAATAAAAATTGAAAAGCTACAAACAAATAATAGCCATAAAAAAATATCAATAGCTAATAATCGTTAAGATTTGTGTTTTCTTATAAAGTGGATAGAGTTATTTGTCCCACGTCTGTTATTTGATGCAAATGAGTATTAAACTAATGATATATGTCTTGTTGTATTTTGCACTCATATATTAGGACATGAACCCATTTGCAGTTGAAATTTGTCTCTAATTCATCATTTGAAGACTAAGATAATTTAAGTGATGTGATATAATAAATGTGATAAAGGATAGATGACATATACAGAAGTGGAATTAATTCCTCAAAATTTCTTGAATATTTTTACTATGTTAACTTTGAATTCCAATTTACAAACAATTGGATTACCTTTCAATTAGAAAGCTTTCGGCGGACATAAACGCAAGACCTACTTGTTTAAATGAATAAAAAATAATTGAACAACTAAATATATGAATATTTGTTTTTGCTTTACATAATAAATAAATACTAGTCATGTAGGTAGTGACACAAATGAAGAATAAACAAATGAGTAAAATTAAACAATAAATGGACAATAAAGAAATGAATATAAATAAAAAGATGAATAAATAAAATTGCCAAAGTTACAACTTCCAATTTTCTATCATTTTTCTACCATTTAGTATATTGAAAATGATACATCTTGAATTCTTAGATTTATGGTTAGGCACCCACTGGCATGATCGTGACTATTATATTTGCTTTTATACTATACTCAAAAAATTTAATTTCAACAAGTTCAAATTGAGGACTGCCCAATATAAAATAGGAAATTGAAAAGAATCTGTTTTTATCAACTCTGGATCATCTGTTGCCGAAATCCAAGCAACCGTTTGTGTGGCCTATTGACTTGGCCCTTTATGAATTTGAAAAATGAAAGTAGGCTCAAAACATTCACAAATAGGTTGATCCAAATAATAGTCAAAGGAAAAAGAGCACAAAGGAAAAGAAAATGGAAAAAAATTAAAAATAAAAAATGGTTAAGATAGCATGAAAGAAGAAAACATTATTAAGACTACAAAATCTGATATAATAAATTAAAAAATTAGTACGGACAAAAAGAAAATAAAATTGGAAGGCTAACTTTAATACTTCTTAATATATCTTAATCAATCAAAAACGTTGTATGATGAATTTGAAAAAAGATGAATAATGTTAAAAGTATTATAAACATGAGACTCTTATTTTACTTGCACTTCAATAAAAAATATATAAATATAAATTGTAATCATGTATATGTGCATTACAACTAAAGCAAAATGTTAACAAGGTTGTGATATAAATATAAATAAATAATTAGTAGTCAATTTAGCGACTTTTCCAGTTTACAATCGTTCATCTCATTTTTTTAATTTCATATTACAAGCATATGAAAAACAATTTAATAATTACGATAAGTAAAGAACTCCTACGAAGGTTGTGATGCATAAGACTCGAGAACTTGGAGGCTTGAGAGGATCCAAACAAGTGATGTATTTTATTTATATGAGGACCTAACTTTTCGCTTAAGAATCTCTTAATTGATTAATTATAATTGTCCAGATGTTTTGCAGAAACAACTCTTGCATATCATTTCTTTGTTGGCTCGTGGACTTTTAGTAAGAAAATATTTTATGTCGCTTTTTTCCTTAATAACTTATTCTATAAAAGAAACGTAATATCTAATTTAACCTTATGAAACATCAAATATCATACATATTTTCCATGTTTTTGGTGGTGCATTTTATTTTGCATGGACCAGTTCGAATTTGATTTGCACTACCCCTTGTAATTAAAGGTGTAAGCGGTTCGAATTCTATTTGAATAATGCTCATATTATATTTCTATTCAAATTTTTTTGGCATCCGGATTTGGATACAGATGTAACCACATCAGGGGATAATCCGGTTTGATAATGATGATATCACACACATTTGTTCGGATACGGATTTTGATACAGATGTAGCCATATCCAAGGATATTAGAGGATCTGGATACGGTTTAGATACTGTCAAATACAGATACTAATCCAAATCCTTTTCGACTATTAAAATGGTACAAACTCTTCTATCATTCATAAGATTATTATAGCAATTTTTTCATATACAATAAACGAAGTTTTAGTTCGTGTCTAGAGAGATCAATTATAAGAAAAAAATATAGATTATTACGTATTGCTTAAAGTTATTATAATTAGATAATGTATCACAATACAACAAAATCTTAATAAATATATTCCGAAACAAATATTTATCTATATTTAATAATTATCCGGACTCGGATAATATCTGACTAAAATTTGAAGTCTTATATATTTGATAATTATCCGGACTCGGATAATACCTGACTAAAATTTGAAGTCTTATATATTCAGTTGTACCTGTGAAAATGGATATGGCTCTGAATCCTATTACTAATGGGTCCGGATCTTTTTATCGGATCGGAATATTTTTCAAATATGATCTCGATTTGGTTGCCATTGACACTCCTAACCCTAGTACAGGGGAAGGGTGAAACATAACGTGTATCTTGGGTTAGCGATAGTGGTAATGAGAGCTTTGATGAAGTGAGGCATGTATTGGCTTAATGCCTCGTTCATATTTAACATTTCATTTCGACTTTTGCGGATCTACTTTTCTTTTTAATTGTGAGATTCATGATTCTAACTGCCGCAGCTTTATGTTTACCAATGATAGATGGTCACAAGGTACCTCTTGGGAACAAATAACAGCTGGTAGCTAGGGTTAGATATTATCTTGTACCTCTTACCTAAGTAAGATCATGTTATCCGCGAAAGTAACATAACGCAAGTTTCCTTATTGATGTAGGCTTTGACCATTTGCAACCCTGTCAGCTATGTATACATATGGTGGCCAAGTGATCACTTGCGGATGAGAAATTATCGTGTGAAGTGTGTTGTGGGAACCAATTGTATTCATGCTAACCCATGAGACCTTGATAAGATGTATTTTTGCAGTCGTTTTACACTTACCAAAAGAAATTTGTAACCCTAGACTTAAGTACAATAAAGTAGACAGTGGAAGTAGGGGTCGAACCACAGAGAGCTATTTAGACTAAATCAGGTAAAAAGATTACTTCTCTAATGAGAATGGACTCAACAAAAATAGAAAACTAAAATAAAGAGAAACCAAGACCGTAAATAAAACCAAACACAAGACCTAAAACAAGACACACAATTGGGGGGGTTGTTGATTGGTTGATTGCAACAAAATGAAAATAACAAGTAAAGAGGAAACTTAGAGTAAAAATCAAAAGATGTGGTGGTTTTGTGAAATGAGGCATAGTTTTGTGTAGTGAATTTGTGTGTAACTTTATCCTTGACTATAATAATGAATTTGGAATTAATCTCTTAAGTGCAGTAAGATGAGCTCTAACCGATAAATAACTCAAACAAAAAGATAGGGTTTTAGTTTAGATGAGCTCGTAAATAAAAACACTAACCTACTTGAATATCATAACCAATTCAATAGAAATCATTGGTTATTTAAACAAATCAAAACCTCCTAAACAATGAGCTTGTTCAGAACTGTTTAGATCGTTGTGAGTTATTTGCACTTGGCTATTATTCAAATTCTAATGGAGGCTATTAAGCAAAGCAACCATAGGAATTTTGTGGCCCTTGTTAATTACTATTGAACATAGAATTGACCGAAATAAACTTAAAACAATTCATTGAGCATGAAAGATAATAAGTAAATAAAAACAGAATATAACCGTTCAAATGAAATTCATTATTAATGGTCTCAAAAGTTACAACACAAAAACATAAACACTAACTATGCCTCGAAGGGCTTACTCGAAATACATGGAAAATAAAGAAAATAAAATAATGATAGAACCCATTAATGAAGCGTGGATGGAAGGGTGAAGCTTGCTTGACTTGCCCAACTCCAAGAGAGAGAATGATGAAGTTTAAGAGTGATTAGAGTGGATGCCTTGCATCTGGTTATATAACCCTCTCAAAAGGTGATCATGAGGGATGAATGAAGATCCATGCAAAGAGTGTGAAGGAAGCATGGCAAAGGCATGAAGAGTGCATGCAAAGTGCATGAAAGATCTGTCCAGAAGATGGTCAATTTGGGTCATGTAGACTTCGGAATTGGGCTCTAGTGATATAGAATGAATTGTGGGCTTTGTTCTCTTCTTTCCAACGGTATATAGCATGCATATAGAGGAGGCCCAGATTATGAGTTATGGCCGAAATACTGAGACTGTGTCGGCAGGCCCGAGTCTTGATTATTATCTCTCTCTTGTGCTCCAACTTCTTTTCCCCAAGTTATACTCCATCTAAATTGCACCTGAAATCACATAAATATCTTATTAGTAGTATCAACATTCAAGTTATGATTATTATCCATTTAAACACATATAATGGTGCAATATTACATATGTATAGGGTATAAAATGTGTATAATTAATGACTTATCAGACCTATTTGTCGAGAAGAGCATCAACCGTCCAGGAATGATCATTCATCGACAAGCACTAAAGTTGCCTAAAAACCTTAGCATTGTCGCTACATAACAAAATGTTTAATATAACTAGCCGTTAGATCATATCTAACCATCCATTAGGCTAAGTGTACAATTCCTACTTATCTTCTTAACTAGATTAGTTAATACTCTATCATCCCCTCTCAAGCGAAACGTGTTCTCGAATGAGCGCGCCATGAAGAAGCTAGGAGTACACAATCCCTTAATGAGAAAATCGGCTATCCGATCTTTGGTACTGATGAATTGTACCAGTAGTTATTTTCAAGTATTGAGCTCCCGAACAAAATGAAAGTCAATGCCGATGTGTTTTGTGCGAAAATAAAACACTGGATTTTGAGCTAAGTAAGTTACTCCAATGTTATCACAACAAAGGGATGGGAACCGTGTTTGAGGGATGTGAAATTCAAAGAAAAGGCATTGGAGCATCACGAGTTCTTGGGTAGCCATGGAAAGGCTGTGATTTTGGGCCTTGGTACTAGAGCGAGATATTGTTCTTTGTTTCTTGGAGTCCCATATTATATTTGGATCAAGGAAGATGCAACAGCCAGTGGTGGATTGCCGGTCATCCGGACAACCTTGTAGGATTAGTGCCCTAGGCCAAATGTATTTGTGCTAGGAAATGGATTATGTATTAAGACATTATTATTTATTCAATAAAGGTTGTTTCTTATATATCTATGTGTATGGGTTGTCAACGATATTTACGCATCTTATATCAACCCTGTCAGCTATGTATACATATGATGGCCAAGTCATCACTTGCGGATGAGAAATTATCGTGTGAAGTGTGTTGTGGGAACCAATTGTATTCATGCTAACCCATGAGACCTATTTGTCGAGAAGAGCATCAACCATCCAGGAATGATCATTCATCGATTCATTGTCTCGTGGATTAGGAAGATCCGAGGTATAAATATTAATAGTTAATCTCAAGGTTGCAAATAGCGTTTAGCGGTGTGTTGCGTTTAGGATTTTCATGTAGTGAATTGCGCATAGCGCCGCGCATAGCGTAAATATAGCGGAGATACATTTTTATAGCGGATAATATGTATAAATATTTTTTTCCTATATACCACTACGCAATATATGGACTACAAAATTTAAAAAAAGAAATATGCAGCACTAAAATATGATTAATATTAAAATATTACCAATAAAAGTTTGAAATGTTCTTGCCAAAAGTTACATGTGAAAAACCAAAATATGATTAATATTAAAATATTAAAATGCAATATATCTATCCATTAAAAAAAATCTATTAAAAAAAATCCATTAAAAAAAATCCATCAAAAACGCTATTCAACCGCTACACCGCAACATACACACGCAGCACCGCTCTTGCGACCGCTTCACCGCTAAATCGTCGAAAAAAGCTACACCGCAACAAATCGCTGCGCGCAGCGTTTAACTTCCAGAAATCGCTATTGCGCCGCTATAGCGCCGCTACGGACCGCTATTTGCAACACTGGTTAATCTCGTACTTTCATTCCCTTAACGATGATCCTAGGGTGGTTTGAATCCATAGGTTCCGCTGCACATATAACGTACATGGCTATGGATTCCCCAACAGTGGTATTAGAGATTTCGTTAAGGAAATAATCATCGATTATATTTAAAATTTAGTAAAATTCTAGCATAATAAATTATAAGGTTTTAAAAAAATTATTTCAAAACATCACGGAAATAGTTACTGGGAATATAATATTTGGATATTATGAGTTCTTAGAGTTCCGAAAAAATAGTTTTTCGGAATCTGTTTTGGAAACGGAAATAAAATAAAAGGAAACATAATTTTCAGCATTATTCTGTTCTGAACGGAATAGTTCCGTTATGAATGGAATAGGCAGAATTTCTGTTAGAAATTTTCAGTGCTGATTCCATTCAGAATGGAATGGTTCCGATCCGAACGGAATAAGGCTGATTTTTGCAAGAACCCTAATTTGGTTATAAATGGAATTTTTATTTAAATATGGTATGAGCATTAGATCTGTGATTGTTCTGTTATGTAATCTTGTGTGTGAATATGTTTGTAATTTTATTTAATATCGATGCCAAACAATGAGTTGTCCAAAGTTATAATTATGGCAACATGTGAGTTGTCCAAGTTGTAAATTACTTTTTCTAACAATATGATAGTTGCTAGGAAATATATGATATCAAGACTACAAGACAAGGATCTTGGCGCAATCTTTTGTAGATGGCATTGGATCTTCGCACATTGAAGATTACACCTACAATCTAGAGATAGATCTAGGATTAGGAATCTCATGATCGCTCGTGAGTAATAGTCTCATACCATATTTAACTTAGTTTCTGTGATGTTTAATTTTATAATTCTAAAACAAAATCCTTCAGAATATTATGTAAGGAAATGCCCCCCATGCCACTGAAGCCCTTGATATTTAGACAATCTTTCATGTGGATCATGCAAAAGCAAAGCATATGAGGGATTCTCTTTGTAAAGGAGGGTATGCGGGAGATGGCGTCCAGCATGGGTCATGCCAAAGCTGAGTGTGCTGGACTCTATTTCGCTGATAATCAGACATGGTTAAACTTAACTGAGCAAGTAAGTCGGACTTGGGCTCAAGGCATAAGATAAGATAATACACCGGGCATATGATGCCCATTCCATAAAAGAAAAGAGTTGTATATGATACAATTGGAAGTGTTCCTGCCTAAATAGTTGTGTATTGAGAGTTGCGTCAAAGCGTACTTAATATTCAATGAAATACGGAACTTGACTCACTATGAAACCTCATTTAATTGAAGTTTCCGAATCAAAACTACCGAAGTTGGTTGATTTGAAAAAAATAGTGGGAGTACAATAAAAGAAACATCAAAAATAAAATGACCCCAAAGAATAAATAATAATGATACTTTATATTTTAACTTGTAGAATAATGACAAATAATAGCAATTCAACTGGGTTGAATTTGCGATCTATACTTGAGAAGGATAAGCTCAATGGGTCTAACTTCCTTGACTGGTTTAGAAACCTGAGAATTGTTCTCAAGGCTGACAATAAACTATATGTCATAGAAGAGGCTTACCCAGAGGAACCAGAACAGGGATCAATAAGGGCTATCCAGGACGCGTATGCTAAATACGTCAAAGATGACACAGAGGTAGCTTGTCTCATGTTAGCCAGCATGACCTCCGAGTTTCAGAAGCAACTGGAGGACATGGGCGCTCACGATATGATCATAACTCTCAAAAAAATATTCCAAGAGCAGGTTAGAGTAGGGCGCTACAAAGCAACCGTCTCTCTAACTAATACGAAGATGGTTGAAGGTTCGTCCATGAGTGCTCATGTACTTAAGATGAAGAGCTATCTTGATCAATTGGAGATTCTTGGTTCAGCTATGCCAAAGAATTGGTTGTTGACATAATTCTCGGGTCGGTTGCCTCCTAGTTTTAAGCAATTCATCATGAACTATAATATGCATCAGATGGAGAAATCCATCAACGAGTTGCATGGGATACTTAAAAACGCACATGAGGACATGAAGACAAATGTTGTCAATGACGTCCTAATAGTTCACAAGAAGAAGGATAAGAAGACCAAGAACAAGAGCAAGGATAAATGCAAGGTGTTGCCTAAACCTATGATCAAGAAAGCCAAGGATGGAGTTTGCTTCTATTGCAACAAGGTTAGCCATTAGAAGAGAAATTGCAAACTCTATCAGGACGAAATCAAGAAGGGTAATGTGACTACCGCTTCCTGTATTTTTATTATTGAAACTAATTTACATACTTCTATATCTTAGGTATTGGATACCGGATGTGGTACTTATATTTGTAATGATGTGCAGGGACTACAAAAGAGTAGAAGATTATCTAAGGGCGAAGTCGACCTGCGTGTGGGAAATGGAGCAAGAGTTGCTGCATTAGCCGTAGGAACTTATTTATTGACTTTGCCTAGTAAACTTGTATTAGTACTTAATAATTGTTATTTTATACCTGCCATGATCAAGAAATATTATTTCAATTTCTAGTCTAGCTTTGGATGGTTATAAAGTTGTCATTGAGAATAATAATTGTTCTATCTTAAAGGATAATCTTTTCTATGGAAATGTTCTATTACAAAGAGATTTTTACGTGCTAAATCTTAAGAAAGAGAATTATAAGTCCATATACAACATTAATACTAAACGATTTAAACCAAATGACTCAAATCCGACATATCTCTGGCATTGTCGCTTAGGCCATATAAATGAGAAACTCATTTCTAAACTCCACTCTCATGGACTTTTAGACTCATTTGATTTTGAATCATTTGAGACGTGCGAGTCTTGTTTACTTGGAAAAATGACTAAGAAACCCTTCACAAAAGTTGGTGAAAAAGTCAATGACTTATTAGGACTCATACATACTAATGTATGTGGACTGAGTACACCGGCTAGAGATAGCTATCGGTACTTCATAACTTTTACGGACAACTTCAGTAGATATGGTTATGTCTACCTAATGAAGCATAAGTCTAAATCATTTGAAGTGTTCAAAGAATTGAAGAATGAAGTACACAATCAACTTGGCAACAAGGTTAAAGAACTTCGATCTGATCAAGGAGGCGAATATCTAAGTGGACGGGGAAAAGCCCCACGTTGTCTTTTCTTAAAATTTAGGGATGTGAGACTTATGTCAAACCTCAGTTTCCCGATAAACTTGGAACCAAATCTGATAAGTGCCTGTTTGTGGGATATCCTAAGGAAACTAAAGGATATTACTTTTACCACCCATCAGAGAACAAAATATTTGTTGCTCGCAATGGAGCCTTCTTGGAAAGAGAGTTTGTCTCTATGAGAAGCAGTGTGAGTAAAGTACAACTCGAAGAAATTCAAGACCCACCTATAGTCGCAGAACCTATGATGGAAGCACAAACAAGCTCTGAAGAAGTTTGTGAGCTTGAAACACAACAGACTCAATGTAGATCTAGTAGTATTCGTCATGAGCCCGAGAGATACGTATTTCTCGTGTCGAATGATGATGATGTGACATTCATAAATGATGAACCCACATCGCACAAAGATGCTATGAAGATTTCTAACTCTCAGAAATGGTTTGAAGCCATGAGAGCCGAGATGCAATCCATGCAAGACAATCAACTTTGGAATTTGATTGATCCATCCGAAGGCTTGAAGACCATCGGATGTAAGTGAGTCTTCAAGAAGAAGACTGACGTGGATGGAAAGATACAAACCTACAAAGCAAGGCTTATGGTGAAAGGTTTCAAAAAAGTTCAATGTATTAACTATGACGAAACTTTCTCACCTGTAGCTATGCTTAAATCCATCGGAATTCTACTAGCCATAGCAGCATATTATGACTATGAAATATGACAAATGGATGTCAAAACAACTTCCCTAAATGGAAATCTAACCGAGGACGTGCATATGATGTAACCCGAGAGTTTTGTCGATCCTAAGAATTCTGGTAAGGTTTGAAAACTTCAGAAATCCATCTATGGATTGAAGCAGGCATCTCGAAGCTGGAACCTTCATTTTGATGAAGTTATCAAAATTTTTGGTTTTACCAAAAGTGAAGGTGAGCCTTGTGTTTACATGAAGTTCAGTGGGAGCACAATAGTATTTCCTTGTGCTTTACGTAGATGACATATTACTCATGGGAAATGACATCCTGACATTATTGAATGTCTAGAAATGGTTGGGAGATAATTTCTCGATGAAAGAATTATGAGAAGCCTCCTATGTGTTAGGAATCAGGATCTATAGAGATAGATCTAGAAGGCTTATAGGTTTGAGTCAAAGTACATATATAGACAAGGTCATGAAACAATTCAGAATGCAAGAATCAAAGAAAGGATTTTTGCCCTTATCACATCGCGTTTCTCTCAGTAAGAAACAATGTCCTACGAGTTATAAAGAGCGAAAGCACATGGAAAATATTTCATACGCTTCGGCTATAGGATCAATCATGTATACCATAATATGTACTAGACCAGATATTTCATACTCATTGAATGTAACAAGCAGTTTCAGTCTAATCCAGGTGAAAGTTACTGGATAGCTGTTAAAAGAATCCTTAAGTACTTACGAAGAACTAAGGACATGTTCCTAGTCTATGGAGGTCTGGAAGGCGAGCTCGTTGTAAAGGGTTACACTGACTAAAGCTCCTAGACAGACTCAGACGACCTTAGATTGCAATTTAGTTATTTATTTTGCCTAAATGGAGGCCCGGTGACATGGAAGAGTTTCAAGCAATGTACTATAGCAGATTCTTCAATGGAGGAAGAGTATATAGCCACTGCAGAAGCGGCTAAAGAAGTTGTTTTGATAAAGAATTTTTTGGAGGAGCTAAGAGTAGTTCCGAGCATCTCAGAACTAGTGGATCTATATTGTGACAATAATGGAGCGATCGCACAAGCAAAGGAACCGAGATCTCATCAAAGGTTCAAGCACATACTACGACGCTTCGATCTGATCAGGGAGACATTAAATTGTCACATACAAAGGGGTGACGTTAAATTGTCTAGAGTGCCATCGGACGATAATGTTGCCGATCTATTAACTAAACCGCACCCGCAAGCGAAGCATGAGGGTCATGTTAGGTCTATGGGCATTAGATGCTTAGAATTGGTCTAGTACAAGTGGGAGACTGTAAGATTAGTACCCTAGGCCAAATGTATTTGTGCTAGAAAATGGATTATGTATTAAGACATTATTATTTATTCAACATATATTTACGCATCTTATATCAACCATGAATGACACTTCGGGTTCACATCATCAGAATACGTGATTCTAATAGTAGAACTGTGAACCAACGAATGTCATTTTAAACTGTCCCTAGTGATATGTAGGATGTTTATAGAGATAAACATACTTCAGGTAAGAAGCTACATATCCACACTAGTATATTCTCAGACTGGATGATCATGTTCTGTTGATCTTGGACATAGGGATGTCAAGTCTGGAGGTACGTGTTGGAGAACATATACTGGACTGACCACACTACGAGAATATGCTTGGTATATGTCGTTAGTGATTCTCATATGAATAGTGTGATTGTTCCTATGAACTGAGGTCAGCATGGATTCCTGTATGTGGAACTGCATACTTTAATATGATCCTACGTCATCCGTAACGGGATGATCATTAGGGTCATTGTTATGTATGCACTGAATCATGACGAGGAATGTGAGTGACCAAGATTGGATTTGTTCCTCTCGTAAAGAGGGAGATATCTCTGGGCCCCCTGATTAACTAGTACTGAAGGAAATGCATGGCCATACTCAAAATGGATTAACATGTGTTGTTAATATCATTTTGTATTTACTCAATCTAATCCTCGACCATGAAAGAGAATTTGATCAAACTCAAGGATGACATTCTTCCATGCTTTGTGATCAAGACATATATCGTAGAACAAAAGGAATAAGCAAACGTCTATTCAAATAGGTTTATGATCGATGATATTTCATTTAACATGCGTAGTCATGACATCAGTCTAAAGGTTGCTCATGACTTACGATCTTTAGAAGATCGTTACCAGCGTTAAATAGAACCTACACGGTCACACAATGAACTCCATTCATACGGGATGAAATTACCTCAAAATAGTTATACATGTGATGTATAAATTGGTGAACAAAATAATCAATTATCAGATAATTGATTGTGCAAATACAACACTATTCTGTTCGGAATGGAACTATTCCGTTCGGAACGGAATAGATATGGTAATTGCACATCCTTGACTGCTAAGGTTTTATACATGGAAACCCCTATTCCATTCGAAACGGAATAGGCCCGTTCAGAATGAAATAGGCACGGATTAGGATTTTTAGTTGTGGTAACTGAGCATCGGTCGCCTTTCTCTCTAGTATTAATTGAGAGCGGTCCCTCTCTATTTTACACACAATTCTGAAGCCTTAGAGGCCGTCGTGATACAGAAACAAAGAGAGAGTTTGTGAGGCTATTTTCAAAAAATATTTTCGGAATCATCTAGCTGAGTCCGGTAATTCCATGTGTCGGAAGTTCGCGTGGATACGAGTAGAGATCTCCTACTTTGGAGATAAGGGAGCAATCAAGTTCTTCATCCCAAGAAAGAGCAAGGAGGTTCGTAGAGTCAAGCTTCAGGAAGGAGAAGGTTGCTAGTTGGAAACGTTCAAACCTACAATCGTTCTTCGTCTTGCGGATCGGGAAGATCTGAGGTATAAATTTTAATAGTTAATCTCGTACTTTAATTATGTTAATGATGATCCTAGGTTCCGCTGTGCATGTAACGTATATGGTTATGGATTCCCCAACAAACCTATCAGCCGACATCAGATATGGTCTAAAGAAAATGATATGTCGTAGGGTGAAGTTGAAGACAAGAGTGAGCGTGCTTTTGAGGTAGCATAGAATTCGCTTAACCGTGAATCAATGTGTGATGGTAGGGGAGTCCATGAATTGAGAAACCTTAGTAACGACGAACAATATTTCGGGGCGAGTGATAGTGACATATTGAATAGTCCCAACATTACTTCGATAGAGAGTAGGGTAGTCCATAAGTTCACCTCAAACTTGGAAAATTGCTTGCCAACAAGAATAGGAGAGGGATGGAGTTTTGCACCATCCATCTTTATCTTTTGGAGGAGGTTGAGAAAGGTGAATGCCAGCGGGAGATGATTGAGCTTCAATTCCAAGAAAGCAGCAAAGTTCGCCAAGATCTTTGAAGGAGAATTGAGACTAAAGAACATTATTAGAGTTTGAACAATTTAATTCTTGTTCTCGGTGATGAGTATATCATCTACGCATACAAGAATGAAGTTGCGAATGGAAAGGAAAGTGTCTGAAATCGAGCTCATGAAACCGAGGCCAGTGAGAGTGGTTTTTAGTTTGTGAAACAAAGCTCAAGGAGTCTTGACGAATGGGTGTTATATAGATTAAGTTCAGGTCCCAATTTGAATTTTAGACCTCAGTTTACTGTGCGGTCACCCTCATGATCTTACATTGTAGTAAGTGGAGTGTCGACCCACATGGAGGTCAAAGATGTAGTATCAGACTAGAGTTTGTTATGTAATCCAAACCGATCTATTGGGTTAGTTAGTTGTACAGATAAAGTAAAAGAAAGAGTAAATAATAAAGGAGATAAAGGCCATGCTTGGGTTGTCTCTCTAAACTAGGAAACAACAAAGCCGGTATGTTGTACATGCAGAGAGTATATTAGGGCTTGGTGGTTTCATCTAGCTCCTTAGTCTTTTCCTTGGGTTGTCTCCCCTTTACTTCTTGCTGCTGCATGTGAGGGTGATCCACCCTGGTATCACAAAGCCGGCCGTCATATTGAATCTCTGTTATTGCCTGACCAAGATGTGAACGCCTTGAGTTATGTGGCATTCCTTGCTCTCCTCGGACTTCCCGGTTGCTGTCAGTTTAAGTCATGCTCGCGGATCTTGCTTTGGACTTCTTTTGTCGGTATTTCGCCTACTTGCCTGACTATCAAGAGATATGGCATGCTTTATATTTCAAGATAAGAATTAAAACATACAAGCAAAATCACATTATTAGCAATAGCAATAGATAAAGGAGAAAATAACTTAATAAAAAACTAGATTGATAAGACTACTAACACCACACCCTGGGGACGGATTAGATATAGTACATAGTACGTAAACTAAAATCAAGATACATAGAGGTACTCAAAGTAACACTCTCTAATACTAATCTGCAGTTGTGCATTGTCACGCTGCGCTCCTAACAAATCTCTATCTCCCTCTTTTCATGTTTTCTCTCTCTGAATTGTCCCCCCTTTAGCTATCCCACGTATGCTCCTTTTATAAAGAGGAGACCTCTAGGATTTCTAACGTCCCCAATTGGCAGGGGCTATCTCCGGAGTTCCTTACAAATCTGCTCCTTCCTGATCGCGCCCACGTAGCATTGCTGGACTTCCCTTCTTAATTGTCAATCAAATCTTCCGTGACGTTGCAGTATTTCTAAGGCGGCTCATTTTGTCTTCCGGATGTCTTTCCCCCATGCTTGATCTCCGTCGTGTGGGTAATTGTGACCGTGAGCATGGTTATTTCTCTTCTCCTCTTATTGTTTTATTCGTGATCATTTTTTTTAATTGAAAAATATTCATTTCTTACTGGCCGGGTCTTCGACATTTCTTGTTGCGGCGCAACTTTAATTTGGCCAGTTTAGCCCTTCCTACTTTTGTTCGGATCTTACTCCGAATGGTTCACCTCCAACTAACGATCTTTAAAAGGGTTTTCCTTCAAATCATGGGTGATCGGCTTAAATTTTCTTCTTTCTCACTACTCAGTCTTATTTGGGTCACGCGTACTTAGTCCCCCTTGAACTAGCGAGCTGCATGCGGGTAATATACAAAATGGCTTAACTTCCCCCAAAAAAAAAAAAAAATTGGGCACTTTCCCGGTGCAATTTGCTAGGTAAGGATTTTAAACTTAAAAAGGGAGAGAAAATGATGTTACCGTGACCTTAGAACTGGTCCCCATCGGGTGGCGGGTCTTGCTGACTTCGGCGCTACCACGGCGTGTTTACCATACCACTGTTGCGCTCGACCCGTTCCATCAGTTGTTCCATATGATCCTTGATTTTATCTACTGATGATCCCATTATGTCGAGCGAGGCTCTAATCGCGTGGATTGATTCCCTCGTGTCCTTGTTGCTCTGTTGAATTTGCTCCATCCGCTGGCACAGGTTCACTAGCCGCTGCGTCCATTCTTGTTGTGGTGCGTTTATTTGTTGATTTGCTCCCCTCTTGCCTTTTCCTTGACTGATTGACGCGATGCGTAGAGTCTTCCGGCCCTTCTTCTTGTTGGTCACTTGGTAACTAATTCTCTCTGTTTATAATTGTCATTCTCGTAGGGTTTGGTAGGTATAAATCCGGCGGGTTCCCCTTCATTTTTATTCTATCTCCCGAGCTTTTTAAGAACTCGTACTTCATTATTTGCTTTATGTCCATTAACCTCAGGTTGTCTGTGAGATAGTTCCGAAATCTATCCCCATGTATTCTCATATCGCGGTTATGTACCCGCCACATGATATCCCTCCTCTGATCTTTCCGCCTGATATCCTGATCATGTGTTTGATTATCTTTTTGCCCCCACGCCATTTTAAAGGAAGGGTTTTGGACGGTGCTTCATAGGACTTTCATTTCCGGCTTCGGCAGGTAACTTTCGTTGTCAACTCGCGGGAACTGGTTAAACATGATAGTTCTGAGTACTACCTTAAAGAGTAGGTTGTGAATATTGTTAATTCTGTGGTATCCTTATCTTTATCAGCATGCCGAAATTTCCTTCCAGAACTCCTCTTGATCAAAATCATCGCGCTATGGTCCACCTCAATCATTGCTCCCGATCTCGAGTGCGTCATAGAACTCTTCCATCGTCATCTTCCATTGTTTACATCCTAGATTGAAATAGATGGCCATCATTTTGCTTTCTTCCATTTCTTTCTCAAGCGTGGCTAGGAATTCGGCTGTGGTGTCTTTGTGTGATGACTTCTTTGTGAACATTATAATTATGAGTCCCATCTTCTCGAGCAAGTCTATAACGTCCTTCTCGATTTGGAGCTCCATGTTTGCTTCCTGGGAGAGGTATTTATGCTCATAATATCTGCTACATGTCATTAGCGTCTACTTTCCAATCTTCTTGTCTAACTCTAAGGAATCCGGAAGTAACCAACGTCTTGCTCTCGACTTAGTCTCGTAGCTGAGTTCCTCCGGCTCGCTTTTGTCCAGCACTCTTTCTGATTCCTCCTTGCTGACTGGTTAGCATTGGCACTTCTCTTCCATTTTGGCTCGTGCTCAATGTGTCTTGGATCGTGTTTTATTTCTTCGCGCACCTTACCTCAAGCTTTCTACTCTTGTTTTGTTCTAATTTGTCCTCTCATCTGTCGATGATGAACTGATGTCTTCGACGAATTGAGGTGGTGGGATCACTCAAAGTGGATTTTGCATGTCTTCCTCCCTCCACCTGAGCAACCCTGCTATTTGGAAGCTTGGTGCTCGTGGAGGTGAGTCATCGTTCGAGGAGGAGAGAGCTGATTTGCCCAGCGAGTCTGAAGGTGATGAATATGTCCAAAAGTTGTTCTTCACCCATCGACTCATGGTTGAAGTTAGCGGGTGTGTCGAGCTCTCTCGGCTATGTAGCCTTAGTCAGAGGGTTGTTGAGAGGTGTTTTGGTTGATGTTATGAGAATTCTGCGGTGTGGTGGTTGCTTCTTATAAGTTTGCGATGCGGCAATTACCTTAAAATGAAGGGTTTAAGTTTTATGAGTTTTGGTTGGGGAGGAAGGGGTCTTTTATATAGGCGCGATTGGACGGTTATCGGGAGGTTAAAGGTTTAGGTTTTAATGGTATAAGTGAAATGAACCATAAATGATAGTTAGTGGGAAAACGGAGGCAATTTTCTTCCAAGCGTGTTCCCAAGGCATGTCTTTCCGTCTCTTTGATCGTTGCACTCCACGTGGTCGTGACTGAAGTAATTCCATCTTGTGATAGTACACTCGTGCATTTACCTTTGATCCATTAAAGAATGAAATAAAAAGAACAAAGAAAATGAAAAAGTAAAACAAATAAACCCTTGGGTTGCCTCCAAAGAAGCGCTTGTTTTACACGAGCCTGACCACCTCAATTTTTGTTATTCAGAGGCTTGGTTGTCCAGGTTGCATTGCCCGCACATTTTGACTTCTCCAGCTTTGATTTTGCTGCCATGCTCATCAAGGTCGAGCTCTGGGTCTTCCTTCACGTGTTGATTAACTCTCTCTTCGAGGTTTTTAGGTTGGGGTCTTTCTTCTCGTTCCATGAAGTACAGGTTGAATCATTGAAGAAAGTTTACCCATTTCGTCATTCTTGGCCCTCTATCTATATTGTTATAGGCATATTTTATCGCTACGTGATCAGTGTATGTCGTAATCCTCAATGCTAGCAGGTAAGGTTCAAATCTCATTAAGGCATGCACTAGTGCAAAGATTTCCTTTTCAGCCCTAGCGTAAGATTTCTGTTCTTTTTCAAGGGCGTTTCTTCCATAAAATATAGTGTAGTGGTGCTTTTCCTTTCTTCTCGCAATGGAGATGCCTATCACGCTCTCCGCTATGTTGTTCATAGTGGGGAATTATCGAGTCACAGACGGGGCAGGGTGCGTCTTGGTATGCTGGGTCGATCCTTGCATCAGTCAGTTCTTCTATAATCCCCCTACTTGTGTCTTCAGGCCTGAGCTCTCTGTCTGGAGGTTCTTTTGGTTCCTCCATCTCTTCATCTGCGTTCTCTACTCCAATGTTGTAGCACATCTCCATCTGAGGCCATCCGGAGTCCTTTATGAAGTTGAACTCCACATTGTCTTCTCGTAAATTGAAAGATAGTTTCCCCTTCTTCGCGTCTATAATCGCTCCAACAATTGTCAAGAACGGTCTTCCCAATATAATCGGACAATGGCGGTCCACTTCCATGTTGACCACCATGAAGTCTACCGGAATGTGAGTTCCTCCCACTCGTACCGGCACATCTTCCACTACTCCTTACGGGTATCTTACCGACTTATCCTCCATGGTCAGGATCATTGTTGTCTCTTATATTTTTCCTAACCCCAATTTCTTGTAGACAGACAACGACATCAGACCCACGCTCACCCCAGTCGCATAGTGCTCAATCAATCTCTCCCAAAAAATAAGTCATGCATTCGGTTCATACCATGTCTCGTGGCAGAGAAATTTCAGGTTGTGAAGAAGAGACCATTGGTTGAGGTGCGTTCGCCATGACTCTTTCCATGATCGGACCTTGATATTCTCGCTCGCTCCTCGGCGCCAATAAATTGAACTTTTTCATCTTTGATATATTTTCTAATACTATGTTTTTTTATGTTTGATTTCACAGATTCATATTTTCCAACTATTTGTTAAAAAAAACAACTAAATACTCA
The DNA here is from genome assembly GCA_024447665.1 of Juncus inflexus. Lineage (NCBI taxonomy): Eukaryota > Viridiplantae > Streptophyta > Magnoliopsida > Poales > Juncaceae > Juncus > Juncus inflexus. Next base: position 11,120,780 of record JAJHPC010000004.1, read on the forward strand.
ATGCGAGTTTATCTCTCCACTTTAATCTTTTTTCTTGAATAAAACAAAATTTGAATCAGATGGGCATCTGATTATTCATTTATTTGATTAAATAAAGTAAACTCGAGATGTTTTACAATCATTTTTTATCAAACTTCGATCACAAAAACATAATATGCTTCATAGAGTACTAATGAATTTAAATCATGCAATTAATAATGGTAAAGAAAATGGAGGAGGTGCTATGAATGATTCAAGATGATGGAGATAAATTGTTGATAGTAGGCAAAGACACAGACCCAACTCTATTGAGTGATAAGACATCATCACATCATCTCATATTTATCAAAAATCCCCTAATTTTTTAGATTCCTTCAAATCACCCCAATAAAGTTGTTTGATTTCTTTTTACCACTGTGGTGTTAAATCTAATATGGATGGAGTTAAATATTTTTTGATGACCATAATACTCCTTACTTCTATATCTAATTTTAATTAAGCCTTAATGTTTTAAATATTTAAAATAATAATTATATATTATTAGCAAAATAATAAATATATAATTAGTAAGATAAATCATATAATTTGAAATATAATATTAATATATGTTTTAATTATATATTAATTTTCATTAGTTGTATAGAATTTTCTCTATGAATTTTATACTAATTATTATTTTAGTATATTTATCATTTACAAATTAATTTTTTTTGTTGTTTTTGTTGTTACTATTAATTATCTCAACTATAGGTTGTTTATTTTGTTAATTTTATGTTATTATTATTTTAAATATTTAGTTTCTTTAAACTCTTCTTGAACGCTCTGATGTTTACTAAAATTTATGATTTTTTATGTTAATTATTATGCTAATATTTAATTTTTTAATATTAAAAAAATATTAGAAATTTTATTAAAATCGTTATATAGAAAGGAGTGGGTATTTTAATCATCAGGAAAAAAAATAAAAAATTTAACCTCATTCATGCTAGTTATAACACCATAGGGAGCTAAAAAAAACTAAAAATAATTTTATAGAATAAGGGAATCTAAAAAGTGAGGGGTTTTTTATAAATATGGAAAAAGCTAGAGGGCTTTTGGAAAATTTCCCTATTTATATTAAAATATATAAAAATAACAGCTCTACGTGATTTCTTCAAATCACGGTAATCTTAACGATTTTATCTTCAAGACAAGTTAGCTTACCGGTACAATCTTCGGAAGCACTAAAAAAGCTTACATAGCAAGTATTACAAAAATAATTATAATTTAATAAAATTAACAAATTTATGTTTTGGCAACACAAAGTATCAAATTTGACCTTTCAAAACATTAATGAAAAATATCATTCTTATCTTAAAACATTGCGTTTGAAAGGGAAGATCACTCTTTGAGTTTCTAGGAATTTGATATTTTAAGTTTCTGGAAGGGCATACAAAATTGAGAATAATTTGGTATCTTGTTTTTGTTCATTTGGTGCTTTCTACATTTTCTCCATTTTCTTAAACATAGTTTAGGAGAAGGCCTAAGTTGTGACATTGCAAGTTAGAAATTGGAAAAATCCAAATCGCGCCATCAAAAACAAATTTACAAGAATTTAATTCCAGCTTGAAATCGTAATAACAAGAATTTAATTTTAGAAATATAAATAAATATACATCAAATAATTAAAGCTCAATTATGCATTGACCTGCTTTGTCTGATGTTTGTTATTTTAATAACTTTTTTTTTCCATTTGAAGTTCAATTGTGCCATAGTTGGTTGGATTGTAAAATTTATATGTTTCAGAGTTCAGTTAGTGCTTAATTAAGCCTCAATATGATTATATGGGTTATTAACACCTTAATTGTTGCTTAATGTTGATTCCTAAGAAGAAAAATAATACTAATAATGTCAAAATTACAAACCTGAAACGGAGTTGGATTAGGATGAGCCTCTCTCGTCTTGCCATGTGGCATCACTGGCCAATCAGAGCTAGTTTCAGTGGAGACGAAGGGACACGCCAAGAGACTGGCATCTAGGAGAGCGAGGCGACGACGACGATCTGGTATTTGCCTGGACGAATCGCAAAGGGTTGGATGTGGATCGATTGATAAATATAGAGTTTGCACCCCGACTTCTAGTATTGTAATGAAGATAATTAGTAAATAGGAGATCATTTGTTTAGATTTATTTTTAAATTATATCTATGAATTTTATCAAAGAATTTCATATTCGTCCTATGTTTATTTATACAAATTAAATATTAATATGCTTCATAGAGCGAGGACTATATTTTTCTAATATTCATTTCAATTGTTTTATAAACTGAAATAATTTCATTTAAGTTTCATGTTGGACTTATTTAAAAAAGTTACTTTACTAAAAAAAATTGTTTTCAGTTTCTCAAGTAACAAATATTACTAGAAGGGACTGGATAAATCACTCCCGTATTGCACCCCTAGTGCACTCTGATTTTTATTTTTATTTTTTATCTATTCAGCAAAATAATATATAGAATATAAAAAATATATGAAGTAAAAAACGGTCTATAAAATTTATTTCTGAAATATTATAAATAATGAAAACACAATATATAAAGGAAAATTTTTCAAAAACTCCCTAACTTTTCTGAATATTATCAAAAACCCCTGTCTTTTTAGATTCCTTCAAAAACGTCTATTTTTTTAGCCTTCTTCAAAAAACTCCCAACTTTTTTTAAAATTATCCATACCCCTTGTCATTTTGTTATATTTTATTGAATGACAAATTTCCCCTCATTTTAGTATAGTTTTCTTTTTCTTTTTAAAGGATATTATTATTCTCAATATTCCAACTTATATTGAAAAAATTATATATTTTACAAAAATGTACAAAAAATAAAATTAAATTAATTGGAATATTTTTTTTAAATATAATTTGGAGTAAAATGGCAATACAACCATAATCCTACAAAAAATATATGAAATTTGCAAAAAAGCCTTGTATTCGTCTAAAATGCAAAAAAAAATTCAAATATAATTGTAAAAAAACATTATGAAAAATATTTTTTTTTAAAAAAACTATTTCTGAAAATCATTTTTTTTTGGAAAAATATTTAATAAAAAATTTATTTACTGAAAAATATTTTTTATTTTTTTATAAAAATATTATTTTCTTAAAAAATATTTAAAAAATTTATTTTTTAAATGTATTTTTTAAGAAAAGAATATTTTTATAAAAAGCAAAAAAATATTTTTAATAAAAAAATGTTAAAATATTTTCCTGAAATAATTTTTTTACAAAAAAAATATATTTGAATGATTTTTTTTTGCAATTATATTTAAAAATATTTTCTTTGGTTAGACATAATACATGGATCTTTTGCAAATTTCCGATATCTTTTGTAGGATTATGGTTGTATTGTCATTTTACTCCAAATTATATTTTAAAAAATATTTGTTTTTCTTTTTTTGTACATTTTTGTAAAAATTATATATTTTTTTAATATAAGTTGGAATATTGAGAATAATAAAAACCCTTAAAATAGAAAAATAAAACTATACTAAAATGAGGGGTAAAATTGTCATTTTAAAAAATGTAACTTAATGAGAGGATTGTATTGATAATTTTCAAAAAATTTAGGGTGTTTTCGAAGAAGGCTAAAAAAGATAGTCTTTTTGAAGGAATCCTTTGTAGGGGTTTTTTGATAATATTCGAAAAGTTATGGGGTTTTTGAAAAATTTCCTATATATATAAAAATACAAAAAAATGTTTTAAAAGTAATATGTAAAATAGATAAACATAAAAGCAATATATAAGAATAGAAGATCAATATATAAAAACAAAAAAAATAGTTTGAGAAATATATACTTTGAAAATAGTCTATATAAATAAAAAATACTATATAAATGCACACAAAACAGTATATATCAAAATAGTATATATAACACAATAACAATATATACGACATAAAAACTGTATATATAACTAAATAAGCACCGGACAAAGATCAATCATTGACCCGGAGAGATTGAACGGCAATGATAACACATTTTCCTTAGAAGAAAGAAAGAAAAGTTAGTCATGCGCAAGAAATTGTTAGATCTAGTAATTTTGTTATGATCTTATGTGCGTGAAAGTCAGATGTTATAACTAGTCTCTTTTAATTCCTTTCATATCAGTATGATATTTGATTTTACAAAATTTGTTAATCTCATTTGTTTTCAATCTTTTGATTAATGGCCAATTCATTTCCATATTAATACTTTTGGCGCATAAGCCCTACACTATTACCGCATTTAAACGCCAAAATATTGACAAAGAGCCATTTGTAACAGCCGAATGACCATTACAATCATTCATTGTTCTTTTATAACATAACCCACCATTCTTTATAACGTATTAAAAGGTGTGTTAATTAATAGGGACTGTCCCATTAAATTACTATATTCATAAGCAAAAAGCTATTACATGAGACATTTTTATTATATATCTCATATTTATTAAAGCATTGAAGAAGTTGAGCGTAAAATGAATATAAATTAGCTTAAATGGTCATCTCAGATGCCTAATCTGCCTCATAGAATTAAAATGCAGATAAATTATCTTCATACAATTACGCAAATAATTATATTTGAAATTTGATTTTTCATATTTATTTAAAATAAATAACCTTGACAAATATATTTATTTAAAGAATTTCACTAATGATTTTGTGATCCTATATTTAAACAAAGATGTTTTCCTAATTTTTGGATCATCTATTACTTATCAATAATATTAAAAGATGTTTGTCAAGAAAAGTTAAATATATATGTTGTATATTAACATTAAATTGGCCAAATCAACCAATAAGGTTAACTTTGTGTTAAAATATAAAGATACATTTATATGTTATAAAGGCGATCAACAAATTAGGAAAGAGATTTTTTGGAATTAAGGTTTCTTGACAAGGAAATTTAGTATTACCATAAATAAAATTTCTTGACAAGGAAGTTTAGTATTACCGTGAATAAGATTTTTTGACAAAAAAGTTTAGTATTACCATGTATCTTTTATTTACTATTTTATGGAGAATTATTATCCTATAAATAGAGAGGTATGGATAAATTTTTATTTATTCCAATAACAACAACATTTTATATCTCTTTCTTTCTCTTGTAATAAGAAGTTTATCTTATTTTTTAAGTTTCATTGTTCAATCATTTCTTCTTCTATTATTGTTCTTTCATGGACTAGTGTGAGCTTATTACTACACTATTATTTCCGCTACTGATAACCACAAGGTCGTTGCTGGTTTAGTGTTGTTGTGTTACTACGCAATCACTGTTGTTCTATTTCTCTGTTAGCGACGAGATTATCTGGTTCAGTCCCTGTGTGACTTTCTGGTTTCTTTACATGGTATCAGAGATTCAAGGGTGGTAGATGATGACGTTGGCGATAGACGGTATTGTTCTCGTCCCTTGGTGAAGAAGATGATTGTTTATTACGACATTCATGGAGTTTGGAGGTCTGGTTAGTAGACGTGGTATTGAGGCTCCAAATCTTTCGAATTATTCTATTTGGAAGAGTTGTATGGAGTCTTGTATTAGGAGTAAGGGGTTATGGGAGATCGTTGTTGGTACGGATGGTACGGTGACGAGGAGTGGTCGAAAGCGAATGCTAAGGCAGAGTTCTTGTTGAGAGATCGATATCACACGATCTATTCGAGCATATTAAGGGGTGCAAATCGGCGGCTGAGATTTGGAGAACTTTTGACGAGTTGCTCAACAAGAAGAACAGGGAACTATTATAAATTCTGGACAACAATTTGGCGAGTTGCACACAAAGTGAACTCTCTATCTCTCAATATTTCTTGAGAGTAAAGAGTTTATGTTCTCAAATTTCTATCTTGAAACTAGAGGATACTATTTCGGAGGCGAAGTTGAAGCGGTATGTTATTCTCGGTTTTCGAAGAGAGTATATCCCATTCGTTACCTCAATAAAATGGTGGGCACAACAACCATCCTTGACGGAGTTTAAAAATTTGCTCGCTTCTCAAAAATCGTTGGCTCGACAAATGGCGGTTGTTTCGGTTTCCGAAAGCGAAAGTCACGCTCTTGTGTCTAACAAACTGAAGACTCGGTATGACCAATAGGAACGGAAGAAGGAGGTTACGAAAAAGAGGGAGTCTTCCTCAAATAGTGATTCTCGGTCAGCTATCAAGTGTTACCGATATGGAAAACTCAGTCACATAAGGAAGAATTGTCGTGTTAAGTTGAGGGAAGGCAATGTCACGGGTAAGGAGGATACTGTGAAGAGTGAAGTTTGGGATATGGGTTTCATAGCAGAAGGAGTTTCGTTAGATGTGTGTGCTTCTGTTAACTACGAGGACAACTGCATCATTGATTCCGGTTGTGGTCATTATCTAACTGGTGACGGTTCCAAGTTTTCTTCACTTCGGTATAAAGGCAATATTGTCTTTATTACTGCCGACAACAATGTTCATCATGTGATGAATGAGGGGCGGTTGTTGTTTATGGTAAAGAGAACAGGTCAATAACTCTTGACTGTGTTTATCACGTGCCTGGTATGAAGAAGAATCTTCTGTCGGTAGCAAATGCGGTTGATGCAGGTCACTATGTGTTGTTTGGCCCAAAAGATGTGAAGTTCCTTCGAAAAGTGGAGGATGTGAAGGGTGATGTTATTGACGTCGATAAGAGAGTAAATGACTTGCATGTTCTTTCGGCTTCTTCCTCGAATGTTGACAGAATGAGCAACAATGATGGCGTGTCAGTTTGGCATGCTAGGCTCGGCCATGTGGGTACTGACAAGTTGAAGGTGACGGTTTCGACGAATCTGGTCAACGAGCTTCCGTCTCTTTCTTTTGTAAGTGGTGTTGAGGTGTGTGAGGGTTGCCAATATGGTAAAACCGGCTGTCTTTCGAGAAGTCTCAGTCAAGGTGTAAAGGTGCGCTAGAACTTATTCATACTGATTTGATACGTCCTACGCAAAACGCGTCATACGGGGGTGCTCGGTATATGTTGGTACTCATCGACGATTTTACACGATACACTTGGGTTTATTTTCTAAAAGAGAAACGGGAGATATTTTTTATATTTCGAGAATTTGGAACGATGATTGAGGGAAGGCTCTGTAAAAGGATGAAGAAGTTTTGAACCGACAATGGCGACGAGTTTACATCCACGGATTTTCTCGCATTTTGCGAAAAGCATGGCATCAAGAAAGAGTTGACTTGTGCAGGTATGCAGGAGTTAGGTGTATGCAAAGAATTTACCGAAGGCCTTATGGGGGGAAGGTATGGCATGTGCTACCTACTTGGTTAATCGGCTTCCCTGCAGTCCGATTAACATGGAGTCACCTCACGAGCTGATGTTCAATGAGAAGCCAAGTGTAAAGCATTTGAAGGTATTCGGTTGAACGTGCTTTGTTCACGTATCGGATGAGAAGAGGACGAATTTAGACGCTAAGGCTCGGAAGTGTGTTTTCATTGGTTATGATCAAAGAAAGAAGGGATGAAAATGCATGGATCCGACAACTCATAAATTCATTGTCTCTCAATACGTGATGTTTGATGAAGCATTTTCTCTATATGGTGATGGTGGTTCTCAAGCGGTAGTTTCAAATCTGCAGACGCCACCTGTTGTTCACGTGGGAAACCCGGGTGTTGATGACATGGGTAATCTGAGTGAAGATCCGAGATTCTCATCGCCTACGTCGACTGTCACGAGTTCAAGTGAGATGGATCAAGGTGATAGGGTGAGCAACGAAGTGCAATCGCAAGAAGAGGAAAATGCACATGCTCTAAGGAGGTCGATAAGGACGGTAACTCGGCCGGCTAGATATAGAGAAGAAAACTTCGTGCGGATGTATTTGTATTTCTTTTCAGGAACGACGGATGGTGAACCTTCGTGCTTTGAGGATGCGAAAGGTAACAAGTTGTGGGAAGATGCTATGGAAGAGAAGATACAAGTTCTTCAGACAAATAAAACTTGGAATCTTGTTCCAAAACCTAAGGGAGTGGACCCCGTTACATGCAAATGGGTCTACAAGTTGAAACACAAGGCGGATAGGAGTGTTGAGCGTTGTAATGCAAGGCTTGTAGAGAGAGGATTTTATCAACGGTATGGCAAGGATTATGAAGAGTCTTTTAGTCCTTTCGCCAAGATGAGATTCATGCGAGTTGTGATTTCAATGGCTGCTTCGCTAGGTTGGAAACTGTGTCAGCTGGATGTGAAGAATATTTTCCTGTATGGTGAACTCGACAAGGAGATTTATATGGAGCAACCGGTTGAGTATATTTCCAAAGTACGTCCTGACTACATGTGAAAGCTGAAAAATGCATTGTATGGTTTGAAACATGCATCTCGAGCTTGGTATGGCAAGATTGCAGAATATATGTAATTTTGTGATCCTTCATAAATTCATCTCTTCATATTTATTTAAATTCAAAACCTTGATAAATGCATTTATATTTTGTGATCCGTCATTTGTACATACGTGATTTCCTAATTTTTGGAACGTTTTTTGTACTTATAATGATAATAAAATATGTACAAACATATTTCAATCAAATTAGATTTAATTTATAAGAGGGCAGACATCCTAAATTTGAATGTTTGAAAGAAAGCATAGTGAGAACATTTTCTAATGAATGATATCTAAGTCTTAATATTATTTATTTATTAACTGATATTTTATGTCTTAGTATTATTTATTGACTTGAAAATATATGCATTTGTTTTCATAATTTTTTCTTCAAAAGTTATTTCATGGTATGTAGGGATGTAAAAGTATGCATTATAAATGGCATAAAAGGAAACAGATCATCTAGAAAGAATTTGTTCATAATCTTTATATTTTATTAGGTATACTAGCAGAACCCTCGCGCGTCGCGTGAGATTCTTTTTATTTGTGAGATTCTTTTTATTCGTGACAATTCAAACAATACAATATTTGCAGTGATAGAGAATATAAAATGAGAATTTTGACAATACAATCAACATCTAAAAAAAGATAGTTAAAATAATAACACAACATGTGACGATACTGAATTAATCAAAATACATACACCATCAACCTACAAATACACTTATGATTAGTACTATTGATGCCTCTCAAATAAAGTGCATACAATGTTTACGTTCTAATGCTTCTATTGATTTTTATCCAACATCATCCATATACAAAAATTAAATAAAAATACCATATAGCAAAGTTAGTTTCTAATACTATTTTTGAATACTAATTTTGGATGTTTATAAACGCAGATATAAATTATGTATATAGGTAATCACAACGAATAATAGGGTCGAATAATCTCTTATCTAGTCATCAGAATAGCAATATGTTAAATGTTGCATTCAAAAAATGCTAGCAGTTAGACCAAATAAAGGACAACCCCAACAAAGTTCCTTTAGCATTAATCCAACAGGTTCGAAACGATGATACATAAACCATGAATTCATGTACAAAATGAACAAATTGATGGCGGTACATGCATACACAAATTTCATAAATCTAAAACATTCTCAACTCTCTCACACACTCAATTTTTCTTCCCCTATTAGTTTCGGCACTCAAAAAGAAAATTTAGGCAATCAACCGTCTCCTACCCCTCAACTCATCTAATTCTCTTTTCCTAAAATTTAATAGGAATCAAAAAAATAATTTTCTATTGAAAGTAATATTAGTTTTGCAAATTTTGTCATATTAAAAGGAAATATATTTTGTTGGAAATTAATGGAGATATATGAAAAATCTAAGTCATTTATCTCCTCTGTTATGGCAAGAAGCAAGATCTATGAGCCGGACCAATTATTAGCATATGGTAGCTATTAACATCTCACTTGCATAAATTATACCACACAAAAATTATCACAAATTTAAGACTATAATTTAAAACATGAATAATTTCACAAATCCATATGAACACATAATAAAAGTACATACCTCTCCGTGCTAAACATAAATATTCGAATCAACCGCTTTAACATTGTCTAAATAGTCTCCATCATACATTTATATATTTGTAGTTGTACACTATACATTTGTAAGGAGCTAATAAAAAAATAATATTATTTGTATATCAATATACCTTTATGTATGTTCATTATATTTTTTGTGTTTATCAATATATCTTTTTGTAATTTTGTTATATGTTTCTATATTCGGGCGATGTTAGACGGCAAATAAGCCGATTATTAGCTAACATCTCACCTGCATAAATTATACCACACAAAAATTATCACAAATTTAAAACTATAATTTATAACATGAATAATTTCACAAATACATATTAACACATAATAAAAGTATATACCTCTTCGTGCTAATTATATCCAATTTCCTTGTATCACCATTCTAAACAGAACCAAGAAAAAAATTCATGAGAAACTTAAACCTCATAAATAAATATAAAAATTCAAAAGATATACCGAAGAGACCTCATTCATTTTTTGATGTGTAATCTGCAATTAATTTTATTAACAAAAAGCATCTGGGTGAAAAAGATTAAGAACCTTCAATTCATAATTTTTGTATTTCTATGATATTGTCGGTATAAATCATTTAAAAAATATAAATCAGTGCCATAGTATTTACAATTACCTTATCTGTAAAAGATTATGGCTTGAGGTTATTGCCATCAGTGGGTACTTTAGCTCCTTTAGAAAACAACAAACTTTTAAGCAAAAGCATGAATTTGATATATTATATAAAAATATTAATTTTGTAATACAATAACCCACATACTTTGCAGACAAAACTGTCATTAAAGGAGCTCAGCTCCATCTAGAGTTCATGCAATGTCTCCACAATCGTTTACTTTATCGGCCCTGCAAAATTAAAATTTCACAAATTTAAAATTAAGCCCTTTTTTTCATGACTAACACCGACAAATTTTAGAAACCATATGTCAATATTGCGTACCTTGTTTGGAAATCCGTGACTTGCATGACTACAGCAGCACAGATTTGGAAATCCACTCTTTCTTGCCTTTACTTCTATGTCGATCCTGCTGGATATTCTTGATTTCCTGCTAATGTCTTGATTTCCTGCTGAGTATAAATTAACGACATGAAAAAATTAGGTTATGCAAATTAATTATACAAAATTATATAAATTAAAATTAAATATGTAAATTACAAATGTTAATTAACAAATTGCACAAAAAGAAGAGAGAGAAAAAAAAACAAGAAACAAAAAAAAAACATGACATTGTTTGGTACTGGTACAGCAATACCACGCAAAAAGTCAAACCCAGTAATCCTTTTTGCTGGTACCAAATTGAAGGGGGGGAATAAACAAAACGACCCTTCTAAAACGAAAAAAGAATACGCTTTTAAATTTGGATTGTTCCTAAAACATCCAATTCAATAATGACAAACTTATAAACAAAATGATTTTATATTTTAGTCATCTAATTATAACCCTAATTAAGGTTATAATTGATAAATAGACCTAATTCAAAATTAGACTTAATAAAGAACAATTAACACAAAAAAATAAAAACACAACAAAGAAGAAGATTATTACCTTTTTGATTAATTTTACGAAAGTAAATAATTCCATTTTAGGGCACTGGCAAGTGCAAGAATTTGTACTGTCCTTACCCAATCCTTCTGAAATGCCAACTGCCATATTAGCAATAATGGAAAAAAACTGCTATAAATTAATATATGAAACTGCTGCCCTAATTCCTATTACCACCATGTAATTTCTTCGGAAAAATCACCATGTAATTCCTCTTCCAAAATGCCTCGATTTTTATAGACCCACTGCATCTCTGTGTACTGTTAAATTGCTGATTTTAAGGAGTTCAATAGCTTGTCTAGCATGGATTTCCCCAAATTGGTGCCCAATTTGGATGAATTTGAGTTTCGAATTGAGAAAATTGAATGGGCGGTTCTTCGTTGATTGAATTCACCTAGATCTTTAATGCCAGAACCAAAAGATTCCGATTTTCTAGGTAATTGAGAACTAAAATACCACAAAATAAATTGAAGAAAACTAAAACCTCTAAATGTTGATGCGATTATCTTTGAACCTCCAGTTGCTACTCTTTCTTTCTCTCTTAAAACCCTTGGAACGCCCCGCGATATTTCCACCACTTCATCCTCATTCCTCTACTCCGGAGTGATTACGGCCACTGGCCAAGAGAAAAGACAGAGAGCGAGAGAGAGAGAGAGAGAGAGAGAGAGAGAGAGAAGACGGCGGCCGGCCAAGAGTAAAAGGGAATATAGGCGTAGGTGGAGAAAGAGGTGGCGGAGAGATAGAGTAGTATTTTTTTTTTGGAGGTACATACACGCTGCCGTCAGATGTGCAGACACGCCGCCGTCGAAGTCCTTGTCAGCCACCACGTTGACGAAGAAGGAGAGAGAGGTAAGAGAGAGAGAGAGTTGGCGAGAGAGGGAGAAAGAGCATGGAAAAAGAAAGAGAGAAGGGTCTGGAGAAAGAGAGAGAGACACGGAAAGAGATTCATACCGTATCATTAATAGAAAAAAAAACCAATCAATAACATCTGGTTAAGCAGGCATACAAATAACTGTCAGAATCAATAACATCTGGTTAAGCAGGCATACAAATAACTGTCAGAAGAAAATCACAAATTCGAAAATCATCAAAGACTGTGATTTAGCCACGTTTTTTGATCCAAGAATGTTGATTATCTGTACAATGTGTCTGATTTTTTTAGCAAAAAATCATTCTGAAATTAATTCTATTATGAATATGTGATAAATTGATGTTTTTTATATATTGATATAGTAAACCATAGAAAAGAAGGTTAACTTTAATAGGGTGCATTTTGTACTCTAATGATAGTAAAAATAATTTTTGAATGAGCAAATATTATATTTCATTATGTGTAACAATTTATATAACGTGTTAATCGAATATAACTTCATCTAAGATAATTATTACCAAAAGATGAATATAAAAGTCCTAATTTTTATCCTATTTTTAGGTAATTTAATTGCTTTAAAGAATTATATGGTAATTCGAAAACTAATGTTTTTACTAACAATATTTCCCAATATATTGAACTTTCAATTTTTGATATATTTTCTGATACTATCTTTTTCAATCTTTGATTTCTAAGATTCTTTTCAAACTATGTGTAAAAACACAACTAAATACTCAACACGGTTTTTATCTCTACGTCGTAATATTTTTTTCTTTAATTAAACAAACTGTGAGCACATGGGCATCTACTTATTCATTTATTTTATTAAACAAAGTAAACTACACACGTTTTTCGATCGCAAAAAAATAATATGCTTGATAGAGTCTAATAAATTAAATTCATGCAATTAAAAATGGTGAAGAAATTGTGGAGATGCTAAGAATGATTTAAGATGACGGAGATAAATTGTTGATAGTAGGCAAATACTAGATTTTTTTTATAATTAGTTCGTACGGATTTGAAATTCTAGTGATGCGAATTTCTTGAACTTGAGCGCATTAAATATATGTTATCTGCTGAATTTTGAATCGAGTCATCTTTTCTATCGATAAAACAACAAAGACTCCATTAGTTTAGTCTCGCCGGCAAGGTTCTAAAATGCGGTCCAGGCGGCCGCCTGGGCGCCGCCCAGGCGCTAGGCGGCCGCAAAACGCCCAGAAATTATGCTAGTCGGCCTTACGTGCGTTTTGTCCGCCCGCCGACCGCCCGAGACCCGCCCGGCGTCCGCCCGAGACCCGCCCAATCCGTAACGGTTTATACGAAAGAACCGTTACAAAAATAGATCCGTAACGGTTTTTATGAAAAAACCGTTACAAAAATGCATACAATCCGTAACGGTTTATATGAAAGAACCGTTACAAAATGATACAATCGTAACGGTTTATATGAAAGAACCGTTACAAATATAGATCCGTGACGGTTTTTACGAAAGAACCGTTACAAATATAGATCTGTAACGGTTTTTAGGAAAAAACCGTTACAGATATTGGCAATTCTGTAACGGTTCTTTGATGAAAACCGTTACTAAGAGTTAATTAGTAACGGTTTTCACGAAAGAACCGTTACAAAATGCATACAATATGTAATAAACCGTTCTGTAACGGTTCTTTGATAAAAACCGTTACTAAAGTGTTAGTAACGGTTTTCACGAAAGAACCGTTACAAATATGCATACATTCTGTAACGGTTCTTTGATGAAAACCGTTACTAATATGTAATTAGTAACGGTTTTTTTGAATTAACCGTTACAAATTACAAAGAAGTCCAAATCATTACGAATTTAAAAAACCGTTACCAAATTTAAACAACCGTTACTAATATTAAAAAACCGTTACTAAACCGTAACGGTTCTTTAAAAAAACCGTTACTAATTTATATATAATTTATAAAAATAATAAAAAATATAAATCCGCCTAGTTCCGATTAATCTCCGATTAATCCCCGATTAATCCTCGATCGTTCCGACCGCCCGACTAGCGCCTAGCGCATTCTGTAACATTGCTCGCCGGTGAGAAATACATCCATACTTAGTTATTGATAGATCATGTTTATTTGGACCTAAAATAAAAAACATTGAAGAAAATTAATTTTTTACTGAGGTGAATGATAATGAAATATAAATCTAGCTATCAAAATTTATCTTCACGTAATCAATTTCTACGATAAAATTAAACACGATGAACTTGTAAAAGAACTTTAATTTCAGGTGTTGGTGATTTTATTGTCATATTGAGTGAAAAAAAAAATCACATGAAATTTCATATTTTAAATGACAAGAATATTAATCACCTGTCCATTAAAAAAAAGAATATTAATGACCTGACATGAGACTTCTCTCGGAATTATTGTTGGTTATCCTCTAATATCGCACAAACAAAGATTTGAAAGTATGCTACATATTTTTGCGTACATGCACTATATTTGTACATTTATGAGTAGGGCTGTAAATGGATCTCCAAATCCGATAACCCAATGTGAGTCCGCATAAATGGATTCACATATGAATCACAAAATTGTACCCGAAAATAAAATGGATATGTATTTGGATTTTTGAAAAAGATTCATTAGCTTATTGGATTTGGATTTAGATTTGGATATAACAAGATCCGAATCCGAAACCCGATATGAATCCGATAATTAGATATATGTATTACAAGTTTGTATATATAGTAAGAAAATATAGAGCATTTATTGATTGTTTTTATTGTTGCATAACTTAGAAAATAACAAAAATAATTCAATAAGTATATAGTAGGAAAAAAAGCATCACTATTGACATAACAAATATAGCATATAGAAAAATTATCAACATAAACTTGCATGTCAGTCTGAAAATCAATTCTAATTTTCTAATTAATTTTGTTAACAAAGGAGAGTGTGAGAATATTTTTCATCTAAGATTTTTTTATATACTAATGTGTAAATTATATTCAAACTTCATAATAGAATCGGAAATCCAATCTAAAACCCGTTAGTTAATGGATTTGGATCCACTTATGATCTTAATTTTCTTAATGAATTTGGATTCGCATTTTGATCTTATAAACTTCAAATGGATTCGCATATGGATACTGCTTGGATCCGATCCATTGACAGCCCAATTTATGATAAATATCTGATGAATATGGCCTTTTTATATCCTTAGCATTCTACATGTGAAGTTCATCACTTTTGTATGAAATACCTAATTGGTTATAATTATAGCCATTCAATTTGTATGAGCTAGTGATATTTTCTTTAGATTAGAGCTTGCGTTCATTTACTCTTTAATGTTGTTTTTCAAGCCGGCCCCATGTTTTCAATGCCCTAAGGCAAGATTTCAATCTGTTCTAGCTTCGCAAAATTTATTTATAAATTTTTTTGCCTAACTCATATCTTACCACTCTAAATGTCTAGAAATTAAAATATATGTAATTAGAAACAAAATAAATAAAAGTTATATTTAACAATTATTTTATTTGTATTAAAGGCAAAAAAATATAGAAAAGTTATAGCTCTATATGATTTCTTTGAATCATGGTAATCTTAGCAATTTTATCTTCAACACAAGCTAACGTACCAGTACGGTCTTTGGAAGCACTCAAAAAACATACCAGAACAAGTATTACAAAAATAATTATAATTACATAAAAAATTAACATATTAATGTTTTGGCAACTAAAAGCACCAAATTTGAGCTTTCGAAATATTAACAAAAAAACTATCATTTTTATCTAAATACGTTGCGTTTGTAAAGCAAAGATTAGTTTACGAGTTCTTAGGAATTTGATATTTCGAATTTTTGGAAGGGTATAAAGTGAAAAAATGAGAATAATTTGGTACCTTGTTCTTGTTTCTTTGTGAATAATTTGGCGCTTTCTTCAGTTTCTCATTTTCTTAAAGCTAGTGTAAAAGACTTAAAAGTCTGGACTTTACAAGTTTTTATTATTTTCTCACATTGCTCAGAATTTGTGAATACAAAGCACGAGGTTTCCAGCTCTCAAACCCGACTACAAGAATTTAATAATAGAAATATACATTAAAATATATACATTAAAAAAAATTAAAGCTCAATTATGCCTTAACCTACTTTATCTGATGTTTATTATTTTTTATACACATTTTATTTCTTCATTTGAGGTTCAATGTGCCTTAATTGGTTTGATTTGTATAACTATATGTTTTAAGTTCAATTAGTGCTTAATTAAGCCTTAGTATTGATAATTTGGTTTATTATCACCTTAATAGTTGCTACCATTGATTTGAAAGAAGAAAACCTACTAATAATGTCCAAATTGTAAACCTGAAACGGAGTTGGAGTAGGTAGAGCTAGAGCTGGCAAAATCTAACCTGACCCGAAAAACTCGCCCGACCCGATCCGAACCCGAAATGACCTGAACCCGAAACGACCTGAAACCCGAACGACCTAAAACCCGAACGAGCCACAACCTGAATGACCAAAAACCCGAATGATCCAAAACCCGAACGACCCAAAACCCGAATGACCCGCGACCCGGACGACCCGTGATCCGAATGACCCGTGACCCGAATTGACCTGAACCTGAATGACCCGCCCGATTTGACCCGAAAATAAACTTTTTTTTGTTTTAATATTGAAAAAAATCTCAAAATTGAGAATTTTATGACTTATTCTAACATAATTGACCTGATAATACTGACCAGAGTAACTCAAATGACCTGAAATATCAATTCGGATGAATCTGAGTGACTTGTGACCATAATCTGATGTTGACCATAAGTCAACTGACCCGCGACCCGAACCTAAATGACACGAAACCCGTAATGATCCTAATCTGAATAACCCAAAGGCCGAATGACCCGAAGCCCGAATGACCCGAAACCCGAACAACCCGTAACCCGAACGATCCAAAACGCAAACAATTCGTGACCTGAAACCCGAATTGACCTGACCCACTCATTTGCCACCTCTAGGTAGAGCTTCTCTTGTCATTGCTGTCAAATTAGAACTAGTTTTCAGAGGAGACGAAGGGCCTCGCCGGGACCGGGAGACTGACAACTAGGAGAGACGAGGTGACAACGGCCATTTAACAATCGAGGCGACGATCTGGTTTTCGCCTGAATGAATCGTGAAGGGGTGGATGCGGATCGATCTAGCCTCTTGGCGATGCACTGTGACAGATAAGATGAGAGGTATTCTTTGAGCTTGGTTTAGTTTGGGTATAAACTAGGGCAAGTTAATATATCAATTAACCCAACGCCTTAGTTTTCAACTCATTTTGAGCTCTCTCATTCATCCACATCATCACTTTGACAGTCCGATCAAAAAAATTCTCAAATTTTAGCAGTTGATTTTCTCAAATTTGCTGATATATTATGGCAACATGTATGTGATTATTAACACAAAATCATATAATTGGTTATATTTCTATTTTGTTTTATATCCCCGATTTAGTGAAAATAAACAAGTCCTTTGATTTCACACATTTATTAATATTATGTGGCAATATTGAGATAATATTACTGGTACAACATCGATATCAATATGATTGCTTGTATTGATGTTTTGTGTTTTATCATTGATTTTGTGAAAATCACATCTTTTGGGTTTTCAAACTCATTGATATTCCGTGGCAATATTTACAATAACTTTACTGACATTTTATGGCAACATATATGTCGTTATTAAACAATATCATATAATTGATTTTATTTATATTTTGTATTTCATCCCTGATTTAGTGGAATCATCAAGTCCTTTGATTTCTCACATTTATTGATAATTTTGTGGCATTGTGTTGAGATAATATTATTAGCACAACATCAATATCAATATGATTGTTTAAATTGATATTTTGTGTTTTATCGTTGATTTTGTGAGAGTCACATTGGTTTTCCAAATTCATTGACATTCAGTGACAATTTTTCCAATAAATTTTCTTATATTTTATAGCAACATGTATGTAATTATTAACACAAAATCATATAATTGATTATATGTATGTTTTGTGTTAAATCTCAGATTTAGTAAGAATCATCAAGTTCTTTGATTTCTCTATTGATATTATGTGGCATTGTTGAGATGATATTATTAGCACAATATCGATATCAATATGATTGCTTGGATTGATGTTTTATGTTCTATCATTGATTTTGTGAGAATCGCATCTTTTGGCTTACCAAATCATTGATATTTTGTGCCAATTTCTGCAATATTATTAGCAGAAAATCATATAATTAGTTGAATTTATGTTTCATGGTATATCTTGAATTTCATGAGAACCATTACATCAAAGTATTTCTCATTATAAATTACTCGCTACAAGAAAATAGTAAATATAGAATTACATTATATTACCTGATATATTACGGGTTTTGACAATAATTATTTGATTTATTTATCAAGTATATATCTAATGCATATCATTATGATAGCTAAACAAGACCACTAACGTGTGTGTGTGTGTATATATATATATATATATATATATATATATATATATATATATATATATATATATATATATATATTGGGAACCCCGTAGGCATATACGTTACATGCGCAGCGGTACCTACGGGTTAAACCCTCCCTAGGATCATCGTAAAGGAAATAAAAGTACATGATTATACTATTAAAATTTATACCTCGGATCTTCCCGATCCGGGAGAGAGAAGGGGATGTTGATCTGAACAAACTTCCGTCTTTCTTTCTTCTCCTTCCTGGCTTCTGAAGCTCGACTCTGCAAACCTTCTTGCTCTTACTAGGGATGAAGAACTTGATCTCTCTCTAATCTCCAAAGCAGGAGATCTCTACTCGTATCCACGTCGAACTTCGAATAGTCGGAATAACCGGACTCGGCTAGACGAGTGCGAAAATACTTTTAGGAGGCTCTCACAAATTCTCTCTCTCTCTCTCTCTCTCTCTCTCTCTCTCTCTCTCTTCTCTCTTTGTATTATGGCCGACTAGAGGCTCTATATTGTGTGTCTCATAGAGCGGGGCTGTCCCTCTATTTATATTAAAGAGATAGGCGAACGATTGATCAGTTACCATAATTACAAACCTAATTCCATACCTATTCCGTTGACGATGGTGTTATTCCGTCGACAATCGAATAAGATTGCATTCCATATGTGAAACCTTGGCTGCCAAGAAATCACTTATTCCGTTCCTAACAGAACCATTCCATTGGCAACGGAGTAAGGCTGATTTTGCACAATCAAACATCTAATGTTTGATTATTTCCTTTAGCAATTTATACATCATATGGATAGCTGTTTTGGGAGCATTTCCTTCCCGGTTAGACGTTGTTCTATGTGTGATAGTGTAGGTTCCATTTAACGCTGGCAACGATCTTCTAAAGATCGTAAGTCATGCGTAACATCTAGATTGGTGTCATGACTACCAATGTTAAATGAAATGATCAGTGATCATAAACCTATCTGAATAGAAATTTGCTTATTCCTATTGTTCTATGATATTTCTCTTGATCACAAGGCATGAAAGTATGTCATCCTTGAGTCTGACCAAGTCTCTTTCCTAATCGAGAATTAGACTGAGTAAATACAAAATGATATTAACAACACATGTTAATCCATTTTGAGTATGGCCATGCATTTCTTTTAATCCTAGTTCATCAGGGGGCCCAAAGATATCTTCCTCTTAACGAGAGGAATAAATCCCACCTTGGTTATTCACAATTCTCGTCATGATTCAATGCATACCTAATGATGACCCTAATGATCATCCCGTTACGGATGACATAGGATCATATCAAAGTATGCAGTTCCACATACATGAATCCATGGTGACCTCAGATCGTAGGAACAAGCACACTATTCACTTGAGAATCACTAATGATATATACCATGCATATTCTCATAGTGTGGTCAGTCCAATACGTGTTCTCTAACACGTACCTATATTCCATACTTGACATCCATATGTCCATGATCAGCAGAACATGATCATCCAGTCTGCGAATATAGTAGTGTAAATATGTAGCTTCTTACCTGAAGTATATTTATCACAAGAGACGGTTTATAATGTCATTCGTTGGTTCACAATTCTACTATTAGAATCACATATTCCGATGACGTCAACCCGAAGTGTCATTCATGGTCGATCTACTATATATAAATATATTAGTCTTCCATACACTCAATCATATATGAACCAAATAAACGTGTTTCTCATAATCTAATCTCTAGTCCAATACTTTGGCCTAGGGCATAATTCCTCCAGTCTCCCACTTGCATTAGGCCAATGCTAAGCATCCAATGCTCATTAGGCAACATGACCTTCATGTTCTACTAGCGGGAAATATATGCCAATTAGATTATAGAAATTTATATTGAAAACTTGTAATGTCTACTATTGATCTCTATCATTAGTCGACAATCTTATGAAACAGGTACTTGAATCCTTGTAGCTTTAGTCTGAGAGATTCTTTGTTGACAACATAGATCGTCAGTGTTCCAATATCAAGTTTTGATCCAAGCATATCTATTGTTTGCTTCTAAAGCAACAATATAAGGTCTTGTTTCAGTTACATTATCTTATTTGGAACTCTTTCCAAATTATTGTATTCAAAATAAACGAAGTGCGATAATGATCTATGTTAGGAAAGTGTAATCTATTACCACTACCTAGCCCCTCATAGATCGGGATATCTTAGTTCTTCATAAGAACTTAGATATTTATTCTAGTCATCAAATGACTATCATTTTCTCGCTTATGTTCCAAGCATATTGCAGAGTACATTGTATGACTTGAAAAATCTTATTCATCCTGTTATCAAGAACTGTTTTTTATACATTGAACCTTTCAATAAACGGATGATAAGCGCATGTCTTCATTATATGAATGTCGTAGGCAAGAATTCTTTCTTGCATATTGAACTCTTTCAATAAATATTGTTGAAAACATAGAATCCAATTCATGTGCCTTTCATTGTTCATATTAGTGCCACAAACAAGAAGTCTTTCTTGCGTATTGAATATTCAATATATGGTCGAAGGTATAAAATCTAATTCTTATATCCTTTTATTATTCATGTGAATGTCACAAGCAAGAACACTTTCATGCATGTTGAACATTCCAATGTATGGCTGAAAGCATAGAATCTCATTCATTTATCTCTTCATCATTCATATGAACACCATGAGCAAGAACACTTCTTGCACATCGAATTCTTTTAATATTTTACCAAAGTGCTTTATCTTACAACCAGAAGTCTGTATAGACCTACTCATAACTATTAGGATGTGTAAGTTGTTGTAATGCAATAAGATTATTATACTCCCACTGAATTTCTTGAAATCAAGGTGGTCACATCTATTTTGATTAAGTCAAATTCTTCAATTTACTTTGTCAAATAGATTAATCCTGAGATGCTTGCTTTAATCCATTCATGAATTCGAAACCTGTAATCTTTGAGAATTCTTGCGATCATAAAACTCTTGCCATGTATCAAAGATACATCCATAGTAAAGTCTGTATAAAGGAATGTGAGTTTTATACCCTTGTTCCATCATTTATAATCGCATTGTGCTTTGGAAGTTAGGATTCGTAATAGCAACAAGTGAGAAAGTATTTTTACTATAGCCCATACTATAGCTATTTTCTTTGCTATTTTTAGGTTATCCATATACTGTATGCAATGGTCATCGAGCCATTGGATACTCCAATCATGTTCCAAACTTGACTACTTGTATATGTGTTGCATCTCAGTTCTCATGGTCAAACCATTTTGAGAACACTGTCTCTTCATAGTCTACTCGGTAGAAAATTGACTCATCCTCTATGAGCATTTTTTTTATGAGAGATCATATCTCCCAGCCTAATATCTACCAGGTCTGTGAGTGTTGGGTTTCTGCCATTCATAACGCAGCGGAAAAACAAAAACGAAACAAAATCGAATTCGAAACCCAAAAGAAGGATCCGTGAATTATAATTAAATCAAAGAAAAGTTCATAACTTTGTACCTTCGGATTACGCTTAATCCGTGATGATCAAAAGCGAATTTGGTTGATGCTTTTCTTTGCCCGATTCCAAACCGGTTTCCAAACCGATCATTTGTATGTTTTGCCTAACCGGTCTAACAAACCGATCTCCAAACGAACTGATTCTCCAAACAAACCGATTCTCCAAACAAAACCACGGTTTCAACCCGAATCACAAAGACGCCGCACTTCGCTTCGTCCTCTAACGGTATCCACACGAACAACTCCTTTGAACGGATAAAGAACGATATATGCTAGTATCCGTCCTTCATTTCTCTCACAGAAATAACAAGAGAATAATTTTCGGATTTTTCTCTACTTTTTGTCTCACAAAATTTGGACGAAAATATTATTATCCTTAATCTGATTTTGGGGTGTCTCTTGTGCCTATATATTCCATAAGTTTCATATCCTATGTGCATGGTAACTATGTAACCATATATGCAACACACCTTATCGTATAAGATGTAGGATTAGATGTGTCACTTGACTATGTAGCTCTCCATACAACTTATCACATAAGTTATGATTTTTCTGTGTACGTCTTAATAGTTGTTCTTTGTGTGTGACCCTGTAGGTTTACTTAATGTTGGCAATAATCACAGTGGATTATAAATCATGAGTGGCCTTTAGCAAGACATCATGATTACCCAAATTAAACAAGTATAGATGATTCGATCAAACCTAATTTATGTCATGCATTGTATCCCTTTGTTACACGATATCTATATTGTCCATAAGGCATGGTATGTGTCAACCTTATGTTGGTCGATAAATATTTCTTGACACCGAATTTGATTGAACATGAAATGACATTAATAACTCCTTATTAATTCATTTGAGCACGGCCGTGCGTTTCTTCAATCAAATCATCAAGAGGCCTAAAGATATCTCTCTCAATTTATGAGAGGAACAAATCCTATCTTAATTAAACTCTTTCCTCCGCACAATTCATTATATACCTAATTATAATCTTTATGATCGCCCAGTTAAAGACGATGTTAGACTATATTAAAGTATAAAATTTATCATGTAGGAAACTGAGATAATCTCAAGTCTAAGGATTACAGATACATTCTTTATTGAGAATAACTAATGACACGAACCATGTAGTATTCTCACGGTGGGTCAATCCAGTATATGGTCTCCAACATATACTTATGTTAATGACTTAATAACTCTTATTCATGATCAAAAAAACGTGACCATCACTCAACTAACATACTGATGTACATTTATAGCTTATCATAAAGTATGTTTGTCTCACAAACATCCTATGAATGATCAGGGACGGTTTAGAATATTATTCATAATAGTTTATAGTTTTACTATCAAAGTCACATACTTTGATGATATAAAGCTGAATATCATATTCAAGGTTCATTTTAGTAATAAGAATAAAATAACCAATATGCATTTATTATATAAAATATCTCTAAATAAACACAATGTTTGTTTAACACATTCCATACATCTAGGTCTCAAATATATTGGCCTAGGGCATACTACTCACAATCTCCCACTTGCACTAGGCCGAATCTAACAAGTATCTAATACCCATCGACCTAGCATGACCCTCATGCTTTGCTTGAGAAAGTGGTTTAGTCAACGGATCGGCAACATTATCATCACTATCAACTCTGCATATTTTAATATCTCCTCTCGCAATGATATCCCTGATCAAATAGAAACGTCGAAGTATGTGTTTGGTTTTCTGATGCAATCTTGGTTCCTTTGTACTCCGCTTGAGCGTAGAATCCGCTACAGTGTCCTGTTTGGAAGTTTTCCAACTTATTACACCTCCATTCAAACAAAACACATAACCAGATTGCGATCTAAATCATCAATGTCGGTTTGAAAGCTTGAGTCCGTTTAACTTGTTACAACTAGCTCACTTTCAAATCCTCCATAAACCAAGAATGAATCTCTAGTTCTTCTCAAGTACTTCAGAATATTCTTGACCGCTGTCCAGTGACTTTCACCGTGATCAGATTGATATCTACTAGTTGCACTTAATGCATATGATACATCCGGTCTAGTACAAAGCATGGCATACATGATCGATCCAATAGCCGAAGCATATGGAATTTTATTCATGCGATTTCGTTCTTCCTGATTAGCAGGACGTTGAGTCTTACTCAATTTTATGCCATGTGACATTGGTATGAAACCTCTTTACGAATCTTCCATTCGAAATCTTGTCAACACTTTGTCGATATAGGTACTTTAACTTAGACCTATGAGCCTTTTAGATCTATCTCTATAGATCTTAATGCTGAGTATATAAGCAGCATCTCCTTGGTCCTTCATTGCAAAAGACTTTCCTAAAAATGTCTTAACATTTGTTAAAGTCGGAATGTCATTTCCAATGAGTAATATATCATCTACATAAAGTACTAGAAAAAC
This sequence comes from Juncus inflexus, assembly GCA_024447665.1. Taxonomy (NCBI): domain Eukaryota; kingdom Viridiplantae; phylum Streptophyta; class Magnoliopsida; order Poales; family Juncaceae; genus Juncus; species Juncus inflexus. The sequence continues at coordinate 11,145,546 of JAJHPC010000004.1, forward strand.
TATTGCGCTCCCACTAACCCTCTTGTAAACACAGGCTTCATCTTCATTTTTGATAAAACCAAAACCTTTGATTACTTCATCAAAACGAAGATTCCAACTCCGAGATGCTTGCTTTAATCCGTAAATGGATCGCTGCAATTTGCAAACCTTACCAGAATTCTTAGGATCAACAAAACCCTCGAGTTGTGTCATATACACATCCTCGAGTAAATTTCCATTAAGAAAAGCTGTTTTGACATCCATTTGCCATATCTCATAGTCATAATATGCGGCTATTGCAAGCAGAATTCTAATCGATTTAAACATGACAACTAGTGAGAAAGTTTCGTCATAGTCTATACCATGAGTTTTTCGGAAACCTTTCGCAACATGTCTCGCTTTATAGGTATGCACATTTCCATCCATGTCAGTTTTCTTTTTGAAAATCCATTTACACCCAATGGTCTTAGAACCTTCAGGTGAATCAATTAGGTTCCAAACTTGATTATCGTACATGGACTGCATCTCAGTTTTCATGGCTTCTAACCATTTATGAGAATCAGGATCCTTTATAGCTTCTTGGTAAGATGTGGGTTCATCATCTATGAGCGCCACATTTCTATCATCAGTCACGAGATATCCATCTCTCTCGGGCTCATGACGAACTCTACCAGATCTACGAGGAGTATCTTGTGTTTCAAGACCGGACTCGTCAACTCTTGAGGAGACTTGTGGATCTTCCAATGGCTGTTCATTGCTAATTAGTGGATCTTGAATTTCTTCAAGGTGTACTTTATTCCCACTAGTTCCTTTAGAAATAAATCTCTTTCCAAAAAGATACCATTTCGAGCAACAAACACTTTATTCTCGGATGGGTTATAAAAGTAATATCCTTTAGTTTCTTTAGGATATCCCACAAATAAGCATTTATCAGATTTCGGTGTTAACTTGTCAGAAATTTGACGCTTCACATAAGCTTCACAACCCCAAATCTTTAGAAAAGACAATGTGGGACTCCTCCCAGTCCATATCTCATATGGAGTCTTTTGAACAGCTTTTGAAGGAATTATGTTTAGTATGAATGCGGCAGTCTCAATGGCATAACCCCAAAAGGATATCAGAAGATCTGTTTGACTCTAGACCGAACCATATCTAGTAAAGTTCGGTTTCTCCTTTCCGAGACACCATTCCATTGAGGTGTTCTAGGAGGAGTAAGTTGTGAAACTATTCCACAATCTTTAAGATGATTGTCAAACTCTAGGCTTAAATATTCGCCATCTCGATCTGATCAAAGTGTTTTTATTTTCTTACCTAGCTGGTTTTCTACTTCACTTTTGAAAATTTTGAACAATTCAAAAGATTCGGATTTATGTTTCATTAAGTAAACATATCCATATCTACTTAAGTCATCATTAAAAGTAATGAAGTATCGAAAACCACCTCTAGCTGGTGTGCTCATTGGTCCGCATACATCTGTATGTATGAGATCCAATAACTCACATGCCCTCTCACCTCTCTTTGTGAAAGGAGCCTTTGTCATCTTACCTAATAAACAAGTTTCGCACATCTCAAATGATTCTAAATCAAATGAGTCTAAAAGTCCATATTGGTGGAGTTTAGAAATGCGTTTCTCATTTATGTGTCCTAAATGACAATGCCAGAAATATGTCGGATTCAAATCATTAGATTTAAATCTCTTTGTATTAATGCTATATATAGACTTGTAATGTTCAAGATCAAGATTTAAAACATAAAGACCATTTTCTAATTGACCATTCACATAGAAAATATTTTCTTTACTTATGGTAAAGTTATTATTCTCAATAACAAACTTAAAACCATCCAAAACCAATCTCGACACAGATACAATATTCCTGTTCACAATAGGTACATAGTAGCAATTATTTAAATTTATTACAAGTCCAGAAGGTAAAGATAATAAATAAATGCCCACGGCTAATGCAATAACTCTTGCTCCATTTCCCACCCGCAGGTCCACTTCATCTTTCGCTAATCTTCTACTCCTTTGCAGCCCCTGCACATTATTACAAATATGAGTACCGCATCCGGTATCTAATACCCAAGATGAAGAAGTAGAAAATTAATTTCAATAACATTAATACCTGAAGTAGTAGTCTCACTACTCTTCTTCTTCTTCTTTAGATCCTCCAAGTATGCCTGGCAATTTTTTTTCCAATGGCCTCGTTTGTTGCAGAAGAAACAAACACCCTCCTTGGGTTTCTTGTTCTTAGGTTAGGACAACACCTTGCCCATACCTTTTCCTTTGACTTTGCCCTTGAATTTTCTCTTTTGACCCTTGCCTTACTGAACCAAGAGAACATCGTTGACAACATTTGTCTTCATAGTCCCCTCGAAGTTCTTCAGCATGCCGTGCAACTCCGTGAGACTCTTCTCCATGTTATGTATATTATAGTTCATTATAAATGGCTTGAAATTCGGAGAAGAGACCTAAGGATCAAATCGGTAGCCATCTCATTGCCAACCTTTGCCCCTAGTTTCTCAAGTTGATCAAGGTACCCTTTCATTTTCAGAATATGAGCACTCACCGAGGAGTTGGGAACCATCTTACAACTTGCTAATGCACAATGTGCATTATACCTCTCATTTCTAGCTTGCTCTTGGAACATTTCCTTGAGCTGTGCCAACATTGGAAATGCCTCTAAATTTTCAAACTGCTTTTGAAGATCGGCATCCATGGTGGCTAACATGAGACATGTCACATCATTAGAGTCGCTTGTATGCTTGGCATAAGTGTTTATCACTTCTTGATCAGCATCACCAGCGGGCTGGTTAGGAATGGGCCTTTCAAGGACATAGTTCTTCCTTTCTTGTTTGAGAACAATTCTCAAATTCCGATGCCAGTCAAGGAAGTTTTTCCCATTGAGCTTGTCCTTCTCAAGGACGGATCGCAATGTTAAAGTTGATGTGTTGTTTGTTGCCATTTTCTACACAGAATTAAATGCAGGTTTATATTAATATGTGATTTGAGATATTTTAATATAATTTTAACTCCCACTATTTTATTCAAATCAATAACCCTCAAATGTATTGATTCGGAAATTTTAACTTTAAATTTCATAGTGGGCCAAGATCCATATTTCATCAAGTTCCAAGTGAGCTTTGGCTCATTGCCTAGAACCTAATTATTTAGGTAGGAACGTTTCCAATTGTATCTCATACAACTCTCGTTTAATTCATAGGATGAGCATCATATGCTCGGCGTATGCATTCTATCATATGTCCCGAACCCAAGTCTGACTTGATAGTTCAGTTTAATCTAACCATGTCTAAATATTGAGAATCACCATTTCTCGCTTCTTATCACCCTAAGATTATGCTAATTCACTATGCTTTGGCATACCCAAATTTTGCATGATCGAAGGGATAATAAGTATAGATATATGGGAGGCATTTCTATGATTCAATATTATATGAGGGATTATTATGTTTAATCTTTTGTTTTGTTGTTTTAGTTTATCATGTATTTCATCACAGAACATCACATACACAGATAAAATAAATGAGCCAATCATTAAGATCATTTCCTAAGATACATTCAACCACAAGGCATTGATGAACTCCTTCATCTCCATGATGTATATGAGGTGGACGGTGAACTCTTTACTCTCCATGATGCGTATGAGGTGGATGGTGAACTCCTGCATCTCCATGATGTGTATGATCGTGATAGTTATATTATATATAAAATGAACGGAACCATGCCCGTCACAATTAACCATCAAAATAAATTACATCACATCAACCAAGAACGGAACCATGCCCGTTTTTACATACATACATATATTACACACATCACATCATCACACACAAATCACAATCATTCATCACATATCTAATAGGCCATGTTATATGCATTATGTTGGACTTTAAACCATTTTACGAAATATGTATAAGGCGTTACGAATATGAAATTCGGGGTCTATGATCAATCTATGCGTGAGTGCGGGGTTCGGGGCGCGTCCCCGAAAAACGTGGGTCAATCCAGTATATTGTCTCCAACATATACTTATGTTAATGATCAGTAAAACGTGACCATCAGTCAACTAACATACTGATGTACATTTATAGCTTATCATAAAGTATGTTTGTCTCACAAACATCCTATGAATGATCAAGGACGGTTTAGAATATCATTCATAATAATTTATAGTTTTACTATCAAAGTCACATACTTTGATGATATAAAGCTGAATATCATATTCAAGGTTCATTTTAATAATAAGAATAAAATAACCAATATGCATTTATTATATAAAATATCTCTAAATAAACACAATGTTTGTTTAACACAATCCATACATCTAGGTCTCAAATATATTGGCCTAGGGCATACTACTAACAGTGAGGAGGACCATATGTTTCAAGTATAGCCTTATCAACTACTTGATAGCCTCATTTATGGTTCATCACTAGTATGTGGACCTCGAACGTTTCGAGATGTATTACACTCCCACTGCTTCTTTACGAGATAAGATCTCTTTTAAAGAAGTCTGAATTATGAGTAGCAAACAATTTGAACTCATAATGGATGTGTAATGTGTACCACAAATTTTAGGGTTTTTATTATATAAAATTCACCCGAAAATTGTTGGATTTCTACCGTTCATAACGCAGCGGAAAATACAAAACGAAACAAAATCGAATTCGAAACCCAAAAGAAGGATCCGTGAATTACAATTAAATCAAAGAAAAGTTCCTAACTTTGTACCTTCGGATTACGCTTAATCCGTGATGATCAAAAGCGAATTTGGTTGACGCTTTTCGTTGCCCGATTCCAAACCGGTTTCCAAACCGATCCTTTGAATGATTCGCCTAACCGGTCTAACAAACCGATCTCCGAATAAACGGAATCTCCAAGCAAACCGATTCTCCAAACAAAACCACGGTTTCAACCCGAATCACAAAGACGCCGCACTTCGCTTCGTCCTCTACCGGTATCTACACGAACAAACTCTTCGAACGGATAAAGAACGATATATGCTAGTATCCGTTCTTCATTTCTCTCACAGAAAAACAAGAGTATAATTTTCAGATTTTTTCTCTCCTCTTTTTCTCACAAAAGATGGACGAAAATATTATATTCCCTTAATCTGATTTTGGGGTGTCTCTTGTGCCTACATAGTCCATTCGTTTCATATCCTATGTGCATGGTAACTATGTAACCATATATGCAACACATCTTATCATATAAGATGTAGGATTGGATGTGTCACTTGACTATGTAGCTCTCCATACAACTTATCACATAAGTTATGATTTTTCTGTGTACGTCTCAATAGTTGTTCTTTGTGTGTGACCCTGTAGGTTTACTTAATGTTGGCAACAATCACAACGGATTATAAATCATGAGCGGCCTCTAGCAAGACATCATGATTACCCAAATTAAGCAAATATAGATGATTCGATCAAACCTAATTTATGTCATGCATTGTATCCCTTTATTACACGATATCTATATCGTCCATAAGGCATGGTATGTGTCAACCTTATGTTGGTCGATAAATATTTCTTGATACCGAATTTGATTGAACATGAAATGACATTAATAACTCTTTATTAATTCACTTGAGCACGGCCGTGCATTTCTTCAATCAAATCATCAAGAGGCCTAAAGATATCTCTCTCAATTTATGAGAGGAACAAATCCTATCTTAATTAAACTCTTTCCTCCGCATAATTCATTATATACCTAATTATAATCTTTATGACCGCCCGGTTAAAGACGATGTTAGATTATATTAAAGTATAAAATTTCTCATGTAGGAAACTGAGATAATCTCAAGTCTAAGGATTACAGATACATTCTTTACTGAGAATAACTAATGACACGAACCATGTAGTATTCTCATAGTGGGTCAATCCAGTATATGGTCTCTAACATATACTTATGTTAATGACTTAATAACTCTTATTCATGATCAGTAAAACATGACCATCAGTCAACTAACATACTGATGTACATTTATAGCTTATCATAAAGTATGTTTGTCTCACAAACATCCTATGAATGATCAGGGACAGTTTAGAATATCATTCATAATACTTTATAGTTTTACTATCAAAGTCACATACTTTGATGATATAAAGCTGAATATCATATTCAAGGTTCATTTTAGTAATAAGAATAAAATAACCAATACGCATTTATTATATAAAATATCTCTAAATAAAAATAATGTTTGTTTAACACAATCCATACATCTAGGTCTCAAATACATTGGCCTAGGGCATACTACTAACAAAAATCACATACAATGTATGAGAAATATTTAAAATTAATAAAAAAATAGTTGTGAAACTCTTAATACACTTTTGTGTGAATTTTCAGGTAAAAAGACCGAGAAAACGATATTTGGATGACTTGGTGAAAAGTCAACTCCAAATGACGAGCCTATCTGAAAATTTTGGGCCAAAGATAGCCGAAGTTTCGAAAAATCTCCGCGAAAACCCTACACACGTTTCTCCAAAATTCTTATAACCCTTATCCGCCGACTATCCAAGCCGAAACCTACAAAATCAACAAAAAGATGAAAAGTCAAACCCGGGAAATCGCTGAGTTGATCAAAAGTAAACTCTTCCAAAAGGGGTCAAATTGGGTATCAAATCGAAGAGCGCGACGATACAAATCCAACGGCACAAACCTTGCGAAAAAGACCTTCTAGAACTCCCAGAAAATGCGATATAAGATTTGGTCAACCTTGGTCAAAGTCAACTTTGACCCCGTCAAACAATTTTCAACCAATCAGAGGCTGACATGTGGCAGATTCCATTGGAAATCAACAAATCAAGAAGTGACACGTGGCAGATTCCGTTGGAAATCAGCAAATCAAGAATTAACACATGGCAGATTCTGTTATTATCAGCAACAGGAAGGACACGTGGCGGGTTCTCATTGGGGAGCATCGCTGACGCGACCGGTGCGTCAGTACGAGGTCAGTACGCGTCAGTACGAGATTCTTCTGCCAGCTAATCAAATCATGCCACGTGGCATACGCGTAAGAAGATAACGCGTTATCTTCAGACCCCGAGAATTTCACCTCCATTTCCTTATGGACTGAACGCCTCCGTTTTTGTTTTAACACACGAAGGAGAGCGTACTGGACCGTCCGTTGCGCTGAACTGGAGAAGAAGAGTCATGCGTTTTCTGCGCAAACTGACGCAAGTCAGTACGATGAAAAATCAGACCAATCTAGTGGTTACACGTGGCAAGTCCGTTTCATTAGGAATGAAGGTGTAGACACTTGGCAAAATCTGGTTGGTTGGATTATATTTTCGAATTTAGTGAGGCCAATCAGGAAACGCCACATGGCAGTTCGTTGAGTTCGGATGAGAATAAAGGGAAATGATAAATGTACCCAGAAAATTGCAACCCAAGTTGGAATTGAATAGAAAAAAAAGGAAAAAATGCTATATATCTCCCAATTTGCTACCCAACTTAGAATCTGGATCAAGTTAAATGTTTAGTCCTACAAGGTTATTTCCAAATATTTTCTAGGTCATTCTTCTCTATATAAATACCCATTTTCTCTCTAAAGGAGGATTATTCATACATCCATTCTCACATCAAATTCTCACACCCATTTCTTCTTTCATCCCTTCCACCATTTTTTATTTCTTCTCTTCTCCACCATTAATGTCCACAAGCTTCAAGTCCTCATTTCTTGAGAGTAAAAAGAGAGAATATAATTATAGAAAAGAGAGAAGTGCTTAATCTAGAAGGGGAGAGATCGAGAACGATTCGCATCTTTAGGGTTTGATTTATTTTTCTCTTATTGTTAGTTGAACAAAATGAATCAAGAGTATGTAAATATGGTTTTTGTGGACATGAGTGAGTAGTTTTAAAAGTAGGGAAAGACTTTTTATGTGACTTTTGTTGATGAATCTAAGTGAAACTTGCATTTATTGTGGTATTTTATGATTAAATCTTGTCATTTTTTTCATGAGATTTAAAGTTGAGTTATTTAGAAGAATGATTTGACGTGAAATACTTATGAGATTTATTGAGGTAATATTGACTTGGAAGAGTTCTTCTTTTATTCAAATAAGGGTTAAATCAAATATAAGAACAACTTAAAAGTTGAAGTTTTTTAGTGGATCTGATATTTGATGAGTTAATTAATTGATTTTTGGAAGGAAATTAATTAAACCTTACTTATAAATATTATAATATTTGCTATCTTTTGTGATTAGTGATTCTCAAATTACACAAATCGTCATTATTTCCCTACTCTTTCTTTTTATATAAAATATCAACATTAATTTTATTTCTTTTTCTTCTTAAATCCAATTCTTATTTAAACAACAACAATTTCTCTTAAACCACCACATTAAATAAAAAGTGAGATTAAAAGGTTAACAATTTAAGGCCTTGCTTCTTTGTGTTCGACACCCTAAAACTCATTTTCCACTTATACACTTTGTGAACACTTTAGGAACTACAAATATCTTTGTTAATACGTGATTACTCAAACGACAAGTATTCGCGTAATTACAGGATGTAAAACAATATCGAGTAGATATTCCAGAAAGATTGTTGTGTTGACACTGTCAAACCTTTTTACACGGGTCGTACTTCAACCTTTAAAGACAACTTGGGACTCTCCCAATCCCATATCACATATGGTGTCCTTTTGAACCTTATGATATTTAGTGTTTAGTATATGTAAGAGTATAAACCTATAAGAATCTCAGAGGCATAGACTGAATCTTATCCAATAGGTTTCATCTTCTTCTTTATGTGCACATCATGAGTGCTGCATATAAAATTAATTGTGAAACCCTTTTCACAATTTGTAAGATAATTGTCAAACTATTGACTTAAATACTTGCCACTTCGATCTGATCGAAGTGCTCTTATTATCTTGTCAAGGCGATATCAAATTTCATTCTTAAATTCTTTGAACATTTCAAACATTTTGTGTTTTATTAAATAAACTTTTAACTTAAAATATTTTAATATGAAATTCTGATATTCCTTATTTCTAGCCGGCTTGCTTTTTGTCTCTCGTGCATCAATATGCATGAGACTCAACAAATTAACACATCAACTTTGTGATGGTTGCCCAATATACATGAGACTCAACAAATTAACACATCTATATGCATGAGAATTAAATGGATATCCAATATCAAGGTAGAGATTTAGGAAGAGAAATACCTGAAATGGCAGCCATTAATTGTTCTTCTTGATATATCTTACATCCTCCTTTCCAGTGATCATGCATAGAACATACAATCACTTCTTTCGATTCGTCAGATTTAGATAACTCTTTGCCATCACTCTTGATCCAGCTCTCCCATGCAGCCTGTCTATTCAACTCTCTTTCCCTTTCAATTCTGAGGGCATCAATGACAACTTTTGCCTCTATATCTTTCTTTGCTTGTTTAAGCATCTTATGCAATTCCGTGATCGTCGTCTCCATCTGACGCTTATGATATTCAATATTGAACAAATCAAAGCTCCGAGGAAGTGATCTAAGAATCATGTCAACCGTAAATTCTCTTGGAATACACGAACCAAGTCTCTCTAAGTAATCAATATGACTTCTCATCTTGAACACATGAGTATCCACAGAGGAGTCATGAGCCATCTTGCTCTTGATTAATAACTTGGTGACCTTGTAGCATTGAATACTCGCCTTCTTTCGGAACATTTCGTTAAGCGCCTTGATCATATCATAGGCATCCATGAAACCTATCTACTTCTGAAGCTTAGGTTTCATTCCCGCTTACACCATCCAGGCTACTTCATCAGAATCATCAATACACTTCTGATAAGTATCTTGATCGACTCTAGAAGCGGGCCAAGGCGGCGGATTTGGAATGGGTGTCTCGAGGACGTACAACTTTTCTTCACTCTTGAGAACAATTTTCTGAGTCCTGAACTATTCAGGGAAGTTTGTGCCATCGAGCTCATCCTTATTAAGGATAGATCACAAGTCCGTGAATTTCGAACTCATTCTACAAGTTTAATATGCAATGTAAAGTTAATATTTAAAATTATAATTATTCTAATTTTGTTTCATATTTTATACTCCCTCCCACAATTTTTTTTTCAAATCAAACAACTTCAGTAGTATTGATTCGGAAACATCAATTAAATTAGCTTTCACAATGAGCCAAGATCCATATTTCATTGAGCACTAAGTGCACTTTGGCGCAATCATTATTGCTCAACTATTTAGGTAGGAACATTTCTAATTGTATCATATACATCTCTTACCTTTTATGGAATGAGCATCATATGCCCGGTATATTATCCCATCTTGTGCCCTGAGCCCAAGTCCGACTTGCTTGCTCAGTTAAGTTTAACCATATATGAGTATCGGCAAAGTAGGATCCAGAACACTCAGCTTTGGCATGACCCATGCTGGACGCCATTTCCCACGTACCCTCCTCTTAAGAATAATTTTTTACACACTCAGCTTTGGCATGACCCATGTGGAAAGTTATCATAATAACGAGGGGCTCAGTGACATGGGAGGCACCTCTTTACTTAATATTCTGAAAGATTTTCTTTTAGATTTATAAATATAAACATCACAGAAACAAGTCAAATATGGTATGAGCCTGTTCCTCACGAGCGATCATGAGGTTCCTAATCCTAGATCTATCTTTAGATTGCAGTTGTAATCTTGTTGTGTATGTGCGAAGATCCAATGTCATCTTCTGAAGATTGCGCCAAGTCTTTGTCTCATAGGCTTCATATAATATCTATCCTAACAATTATCTTATTGCTAGAAAAGTAAAGTACAATTTTGGACAATTCACTGGTTGCCATAAATTACAACCTTGGACAACTCACAGGTTTCCATAGATATTAAATAATATTAAAAGCATTCCCACACAAGATTACATCACAGAACAATCGCAGATCTAAGGCTCATACTGAAGGAATTATTTCGTAGGCCAAAGTGTTGGACTAGAGATTAGATTATGAGAAACATGTTTATTCAGTTCATATATGAATGAGTGTATGGGTGACTAATATATTTATGTATATTAGATCGACCATGAAGGACACTTTGGGTTCACGTCATCAGAATACGTGATTTTGATAGTAGAACTGTGAACCAACGAATGACATTCTAAACCGTCCCTAGTGATATGTGGGATGTTTATAGAGATAAACATACTTTAAGTAAGAAACTACATATCCACACTAGTATATTCGCAGACTCGATGATCATGTTCTGCTGATCATGGACATAGGGATGTCAAGTCTAGAATATAGGCACGTGTTAGAGAACACGTACTGGACTGACCACACTATGAGAATATGCATGGTATATGTCATTAGTGATTCTCATATGAATAGTGTGCTTGTTCCCATGACCGGAGATCACCATGGATTCCTATATGTGGAACTGCATACTTTAATATGACTTTACGTCATCCGTAACGGGATGATCATTAGGGTCATCATTAGGTATGCACTGAATCATGACGAGGAATGTGAGTGACCAAGATAGGATTTGTTCCTCTCATTAAGAGAGAGATATCTCTGGGCCCCCTGATGAACTAGGACTGAAGGAAATGCTTGTCCATGCTCAAAATGGATTAACATATGTTGTTAATATCATTTTGTATTTATTCAGTCTAATTCTCGATCAGTAAAGAGACTTTGATCAAACTCAAGGATGACATACTTCCATGCCTTGTGATCAAGACATATATCGTAGAACAAAAGGAATAAGCAAATGTCTATTCAGATAAGTTTATGATCGCTGATCATTTCATTTAACATGGGTAGTGATGACATCAGTCTAGAGGTTACTCATGACTTACGATCTTTAGAAGATCATTGTCAGCGTTAAATGAAACCTACACGATCAAACATTGAACTCCATTCATACGGGATGAATATGCCTCAAAACAGTTATACATATGATGTATGAATTGGTGAACGAAATAATCAATTATTAGATAATTGATTGAACAAAACAGTGCCATTCCGTTGGCAATGGAACAGTTCCGTTTCCAACGGAATATATATGGAAACTGTAATAACCTTAGCTGCCAAGTATTTCATTATGGAAATACCTATTCCGTTGGCAACGGAATAGCCACAGATTAGTGTTTTAGTTATGGTACCTGAGCAATCGTTCGCCTCTCTCTCTAGTATAAATAGAATGGAAGAGTCTCTCCATTCTACACACAACTCAGAAGCCTTAAAGGTCATCTATTACACAGAAAAGAGAGAGAAAGTCTTGAGAGATATTCGGAAAGTATTTCCGGACTTGTCTAGCCAAGTCCGATTATTCCGTACGTCTGAAGTTCGCGTGGATACAAGTAGAGGTCCTTTATCTTGGGAACTTGCGAGCGATCGATCGTCATCCCTAGGAGAAGCAAGGAGGTCGCGAGTAGAGCTTCAGGAAGGAGAAGGTTGCAAGTCAGAAAAGTTCAGACCTACATACATTCTTCGTCTCGCGGATCAGGAAGATCCGAGGTATAAATTTTAATAGTTAATCTCGTAATTTTATTCCCTTAACGTAGATCCTAAGGCGGGTTAAATCCATAGGTTCCGCTGCGCATGTAACGTACATGGCTATGGATTTCCCAACAGTGGCATCAGAGCGTTTGTTAAGGAAATAATCGCCGATTACATATTTAATATTTAGTAAATTCTAGTATAATAAATTTTAGGGTTTTGAAAATATTATTTCAAAACATCACGGAATAGTTTCTAGGAATATAATATTGGATATTATGAGTTTCTGGAGTTTTGAAAAATAGTTTTTCGAAATCCGTTTTGGAAACGGAACTAAAATAAAAGAAAATACGAATTTCCAGCACGTCTCTGTTGAGAATGGAGTACTTCCGTTGAGAACGGAATAGTTCCATTTAGAATGGAACAGTTCCGTTCCCAATGAAACAAGGCTGAATTTTGCGGAAACCCTAATTTTTGTTATACGTGGAATTTTTATTTAAATATAGTATCAGCCTTAGATCTGTGATTGTTCTGTGATGTAATCTTCTGTGTGAATGCCTCTAATATTATTTAATATCTATGGCAACCTGTGAGTTGTCCAAAGTTGTAATATATGGCAACCAGTGAGTTGTCCAAAATTGTACTTTATTTTTCTAGCAATAAGATAATTGTTAGGATAGATATTATATGAAGACTACGAGACAAAGATCTTGGCGCAATCTTCAGAAGATGGCATTGGATCTTCGCACACACACAACGAAGGGTTCGTTGAAGATTCACCTACATTCCAGAGATAGATCTAGGAAAAGGAACCTCATGACCGCTCATGAGTAATAGGCTCATACCATATTTGACTTGTTTCTTTGATGTTTATATTTATAAATCTAAAAATAAAATCCTTCAAAATGTTATGTAAGGAAGTGCCCCCCATGTCACTGAAGCCCTTGGTACTTAGACAGTCTTTCATGTGGGTCATGCCAAAGTTGAGCATATGGGGGATTGTCTTTGTAAAGGAAGGTACGTGGGAAATGGTGTCCAGCATGGGTCATGCCAAAGCTGAGTGTGCTGGATTCCATTTCGCCGCTAATCATGCATGGTTAAACATAACTGAGCAAGCAAGTCGGACTTGGGCTCAGGGCTCAAGATGGGATAATACACTGGGCATATGATGCTCATTCGATAGAATGGAAATATTCCTACCTAAATAGTTGAGCAATAAGGGTTGCGCCAAAGCGCAGTTATTGCTCAATGAAATATGGATCTTGACCCACTATGAAACCTCACTTAATTGAAGTTTCCGAATAAATACTACTGAAGGTGTTTGATTTGAAGAAAAATAGTGGGAGTATAATATATGAAATAAAATTAGAATAATTCTAATTTTAAATAATAAACTTTACATTGCATATTAAGCTTGTAGAATGAGTTCGAAATTTACGAACTTGAGAAGGATAAGCTCGATGGTACAAACTTCCCTGAATGGTTCAGGACTCTGAGAATTGTTTTCAAGAGTGAAGGAAAGTTGTATGTCCTAAAGACACCCATCCTAAATTCACCGCCCTCGACCGCTTCTAGAGTCGTTCAAGATAATTATCAGAGGTGTATTGATGATTCTAATGAAGTAGCCTGGATGATGTTAGCAGGAATGAAACCTAAGCTTTGGAAGCACATAGATTTTTTGGATGCCTATGATATGATCAAGGCGCTTAAGGAAATGTTCCGAAAGTAGGCTAGTATTCAGCGCTATAAGGTCACCAAGTTATTGATCACAAGCAAGATGGCTCAGGGCTCCTCTGTGGATACTCATGTGTTCAAGATGAGAAGCCACATTGATTACTTAGAAAGACTTAGTTCGCCTATTCCAAGAGAATTCACGGTTGACATGATTCTTGGATCGCTTCCCTCGAGCTTTGATTTGTTCATTACTGAATATCATAAGTGTCGGATGGAGACGTCAATCACGGAATTGCATAAGATGCTTAAACAGGCAGAGAAGGACATAGAGGCAAGATTTGTCATTAATGCCCTCATGATTGAAAGGGAAAAGTAGTTGAATAGACAGGCCGCATGGGAGAGCTGGATCAAGAGTGAAGGCAAAGAGTCGCCTAAACCTGATGAATCTTGAAGAAGTGATTGCATGTTCTATGTGTGATCACTGGAGAGCATGATGTAAGATATGTCAAGAGGAAGAATCAATGGCTACCATTTCAGGTATTCCTCTTTCTAAATCTCTACTTGGATATTGGATATCCACTATAATTCTCACATTTTGAATGTGCAGGATATTATTCAAAATTAGAAGATTAGCTAGAGGAGAAGTCGACCTACAAGTGGGGAATGAAGCAAGAGTTGCTACATTAGATCTAGGATTTTATTGACTTAGCTATTGTGGACTTGTAATGAAATAAGTATTACTTCTAAATTAACGTTAAAATTGTTGTAAAATTTATTATTTGGAATAATAAAATTTTCCTAGATTTGTCTATTTGAAATGTTCAATTAGAAAATAACCTTTATATGCTAAATAATAAGTCCATTGATTTCATACTTCTAGCAATGCCATAAAAGTCATAAAATAAGAATAACATTTCTAAAACTCCACCCTATGTGGAAAGTTAGACTCACTGGATCTAGGATCAATTGAGACGTGTAAATTTTATTTATCGAAAAGGATGACAAGAATGGGCAACCATCACGAAGTTGATAGGTTTAGTTTGTTGAGTCTCATGCCTATAGATGCATGAGAGACAAAAGCAAGCTAGCTAGAAATAAGGAATATCAGAATTTCATATTGAAAGTGTTTTCAGTAAAAGGTTTACTTAATGAAACACATAGTATTTGAAATGTTTAAAGCATTTAAGATTGAAAATCGATATTAAGTCGAATTCTAGCTCAGGCGCGGAAGGACCGACAGGGACATGCATCTCTTTCGTCGGTAGAACAGGCAAGGAAAGACCAAAACGCTTACCTTGACAAAACAATAAGAGCACTTTGATCAAATCAAAGTGACAAGTATTTGAGTCAATAGTTCGACAATTATCTTAGAAATTGTGAAAAAGATTTCACGATTAATTATATATGCAGCATCTCAAGATGTGCAAATAAAGAAGAAGATGAAACTTACTGGATAAGATTCAGTATATGCCTCCGAGATTCTTATAGATTTATACTCTTGAATGTACTAAACACTAAATATCATAAGGTTCAAATGGACATTGTATATGATATGGGTTTGGGATAGTCCCAAATTGTCTCTAAAGATTGAAGTACGACTCGTGTCAAAAGGTTTGACAGTGTCAACACAACAATCTTTCTGGAATATCAACTCGATATTGTTTTACATCCATTATGAGTTCAAATTGTTTGCTACTCATAATTCAGACTTCTTTAAAAGAGATCTCATCTCCTAAAGAAGTAGTGGGACTGTAATACATCTCGAAAGGTTCAAGGTGCACATACTAGTGATGAACCATTAATGAGACTATCAAGCCGTTGATAAGGCTATACTTGAAATATAAGGTCACCCTCACAGACCGGTAGACATTAGGCTGAGAGATATGATCTCTCATAAAAGATACTCATAGAAGATGAGTCGATTTTCTACCGAGGAGACTGTGAAGAGACAAAGTTCTCAAAATGGTTGGACCGTGAGAACTGAGATGCAACCATGTACGAGCAATCATGTTTGAAACTTGATTGGAGTATCCAATGGCTTGATGGCCATTGCATACAATACATGGATAACCTACAAATAGCAAAGAAAGTAGCTATAGTATGGGCTATAGTAAAATGATTTTCTCACTTGTTGCTATTACGAATGCTAACTTCCATAGCACAATGTGATTGTGAATGATGGAACAAGGATATAAAACTCACTTTCCTTTATAGGAACTTTACTGTGGATGTATCTTTGATACATGGCAAAGAGTTTTTTGATCGCAAGAATTCTGAAAGGTAAATTTATTCATGAATGGATTAAGGAAAGCATCTCAGGATGAATCTATTAGATAAAGTAAATTGAAGAATTTGACTTAATCAAAATTGATATGACCACCTTGATTTCAAGAAATTCAGTGGGTGTATAGTAATCTGCCTGCATTACAACAACTTATACATCCTCAGGAGTTGAAGTCTATACAAGCTTCTGGTTACAAGATAAAGCACATTGGTAAAATATTGAAAGAATTCGATGTGCAAGAAATGTTCTTGCTCATGGTGTTCATATGAATGTTGAAAAGGTAAACGAATGAGATTTTATACTTTCAGCCATACGTTGAAATGTTCAACATGCAAGAAAGTGTTCTTGCTTATGACATTCACCTGATCAGTCAACTAACATACTGATGTACATATATAGCTTATCATAAAGTATGTTTGTCTCACAAACATCCTATGAATGATCAGGGACGGTTTAGAATATCATTCATAATACTTTATAGTTTTACTATCAAAGTCACATACTTTGATGATATAAAGCTGAATATCATATTCAAGGCTCTTTTTAGTAAAAAGAATAAAATAACCAATACGCATTTATTATATAAAATATCTCTAAATAAACACAATGTTTGTTTAACACAATCCATACATCTAGGTCTCAAATATATTGGCCTAGGTCATACTACTAACAATCTCCCACTTGCACTAGGCCGAATCTAACAAGTATATAATACCCATCGACCTAGCATGACCCTCATGCTTTGCTTGAGAAAGTGGTTTAGTCAACGGATCAGCAACATTATCATCACTATCAACTCTGCATATTTTAATATCTCATCTTGCAATGATCTCCCTGATCAAATGGAAACGTCGAAGTATGTGTTTGGTTTTCTGATGCGATCTTGGTTCCTTTGCCTGCGCGATTGCCCCATTGCTGTCACAATAAAGATCCACAGGATTTGAGATACTAGGAACCACACCGAGTTCTTCAATGAACTTCTTCATCCAAACTGCTTCCTTAGCTGCTTCTAAAGCTACTATGTACTCCGCTTCTTGTCGTAGAATCCGCTACAGTGTCCTGTTTGGAACTTTTCCAACTTATTGCACCTCCATTCAAATAAAACACATAACCAGATTGCGATCTAAAATCATCATTGTCGGTTTGAAAGCTTGAGTCCGTGTAACCTGTTACAACTAGCTCACTTTCAAATCCTCCATAAACCAAGAATGAATCTTTAGTTCTTCTCAGGTACTTCAGAATATTCTTGACCGCTGTCTAGTGACTTTTACCGGGATCAAATTGATATCTGCTAATTGCTCCTAAGGCCTGACGATCTATGTTATAAACAAAGAGTCACTCAGAATAGAGCTCCAAGGATACAAGCACATGTTTCAGAAGTTCTCGACTAATGATAGAGATCAATAGTAGTCGATACAAGTTTGCAATGTAAATTTCTATAATCTGATAGGCATATATTTTCTGCTAGTAGAACATGAAAGTCATGTTGCCTAATAAGCAATGGATGCTTAAGATTGGCCTAGTGCAAGTTGGAAACTGAAGGAATTATGCCCTAGGCCAAAGCATTG